>OX376205.1:8639253-9239253 GCA_947363905.1 Lithophane semibrunnea
GATGGACGATCGTGAAAATGTGGACCGAGGCACACATAAGTGGGTTCATCAATATATACTTTTCTCAAATATGCGCAGAAATTCAAACAGAGTAAATTATAAATTCCAGAATCAATGTCGGACCATGATAATTTTTCACGCGCCAATATGTTCACTTGTTTATTCTTTTAGGGAAGGTGCGTATTTACGCGACCAGGTTTTTTACACCAGGTTTTTACTTGTAAGTAGGTACTTACGCCGACCAAGTGCCGACCCGAAATACTCGCAAGACTTCAAAGTATTTTGCTCCGTCGACTCTCGACGCGATTCTGCTCCTTATTTATATGAAGTTACGGATCAATGTTCTGTGCAAGTATTTTTACTTTAAAGGTTTGGAAGTTTTTTTTTTTTGTAGACGCAATTCTGCTCCTTATTTATATTACGTTACGAATCAATGTTCTATGCAAGTATTCTTTCTTCCGTACATTACTGTCGCGGCCTGCAACTGGGCTATTGATGGACGATCGTGAAAATGTGGGCCGAGGCAAAACCGAGGCACACATACGTGAGTCCATCAATGCCTGGTTGCGGCCAAGTCTTGTATAGAACTTTTCTCAATCTCACAATGCGCGGAATTTCAAACTAAGTAAATTAATTATAATTTCCAGAAATAATGACGAACAAGGATAATGTTTCACGCGCCAATATGTTCATTTGTTTCTTATTTATTTTAAACGGGTTATTCCCAAAGTACCCCATTCTTTTGATCTAAAAAGATAAAAATCTCATACATTACTTCCCAAGTTACTCCAAGGAATTTGTATTATTAAAAAATACTTATTATTTTATTCCCATTCTGCTCCATAGGTATCTTGAATTATTCTCAAAGTACTCCACCGATTATTCGTTATCAATCTTCAAACTGCTCCATAAACAGCTCTATTTGCAAAACAAATCGAAATTTAAATAAAATCTTTTCTCAAACATGCTTGGAAATTCTAGCATTATTTTGATAAACTTCTTCGAGATAAATCAAAATTGCTGTACTGGTCAAAAACAAGTGACGATGCGGTCAGTAATTATCTGTTGTGTTGTGTTATTTGAAAATGGAATGAACTTTTTACTTCAACGCGCAACGCATCAAAGATTTTTAATCAGTGGGACTCACGTTACTCTTTCACAAATGCGATCATGATTCTTATTGGTAAGGTTGCACGGAACAATTTCCTATGAAAGTATTTTTTTACGTTTAGGTTTAGAAGTTTTTTTTTGTAAACGCTATTGTAATCTTTATTTCTATAGAGTTGAGGATCAATGTTCTATGCAAGTAATTTTCTTCCACTAAGTCTTGGTTGGAAGTTGGACGTAACCTTTTTTGCATACGCGATTGTACTCCTTATTTGTATGATTTTACAGATCTATTTTCAATGCAGAAAGAAAACACTTGAAAGTATTTCGAGCCCTGGTTTTTGGCACTGGTGTCTAAAGGTGGCTTGGCCCTGGTACCTACTCGATTTTACATAATAAAATAAATAATTTGTCTTTTCTTTCAACTGCGTAGTAATTTTATCTTATCATTAATGCACTGTTTTTAGGGTTCCGTACCCAAAGGGTAAAACGGGACCCTATTACTAAGGCTTCGTTGTCTATCGGTCGGTCTGTCGGTCGGTCGGTCGGTCGGTCGGTCTATCGGTCAGTCGGTCGGTCGGTCAGTCGGTCGGTCGTTCGGTCGGTCTGTCGGTCCATCGGTCGGTCGGTTGGTCGGTCGCCTACCCTACCTACCTACCTACACTCCCTACCTACCCACCCTACTTACCTACCTATCCTACCCACCCTACTTACCTACCTATCCTACCTACCCTACTTACCCTACCTACCTACCCTACCTACCTATCCTACTTATCTACCCCTACCTACCCTGCCTACCCTAATTACCCTAACTACCCTACCTACCCTACCTACCTAGTATGGACCATACCATAGTTGGGAAAAGGCTAGGCAGATGATGACTTTCATAAAAACCATATAAACAAAAACAGTATGTACGTAGAAACCGCAGCACTAATAAAGCATCCACGCGAACAAGACTCTCTGCAGCGAGCTATTCTAGACACGCACACTATTGTAATCTGTTCGTGATTATTTGCGCTAACATACACAAACGTACGTAGTCGGTTAATAGCCGGCGCGGAGCAGCGAGCGACACAGCCGTCCCGTCTCAATGCTAACGCGCGACTGCCGCGCGCGCCCGCGCAGAGCACCTCTGAACCTGTATCTCTAAGAGGGGTAATTAAAAAAAAGAAATTGTTTAATTTACATTTCTGCTCAATACAATCTGTAGTACTTCTAACCATCAATTTTTCAGTATAAAATATTTCCAAACATCAAAGCCGTTTAGAAGTAGTAGGGAAATATTAGCCAAAAATTGCATTTTGTTAAATATTTTTTAAGGCAAAAGTATTAGTCATACGAAAAAATTGCTCAATACAAAATGTTGTACATGAATCTATGGCAAACATATATTTTTTTCAGGTCTTTTAACCAAGCCGTTAATGAGGAGTAGGCTTTTTAAAGTGACCGTGTTACTGTACTAAACGGGACTAAGCGCCTTAAGTTCTGAGTTGAGCTCTACTATTACTGACAAATGCTTGCACTGACTGGACAGGTCCATTCAAATCTGTGTGGTTCTTTCCTCAAAATACCATTTCAGACTCTAATCTACATGGTCCTCATATGGCCTGACCAAGATTATGTCTGGACTTTAAAGGAGACGGTGACCTCTGAGTTTGTTTCAGCCTTTCTTCTCAGAGTAGTCAGATAGGAAACGCCGACCTCATCTAGCTTATTTTTACAACTTTTTAATATGACGTGTAAAAGTGATTTCAATATCCTATTTACAGAATAAACAATTTTATTTCATTTCATATTAAAATGATACTTCCATAAATAAGCTTTCAGAAATAAAGTTTATGTAATGTATGAACTTATATAAATAAATGTTCACGGCGTATTTACAATTTAATTACTACAAAGTAAAACTGTAACAAGAACATTATGCTAAGCGCACTAAGGACTAGTTACCATCAGTGCTTTGCTAATCACTTGCAATAATGAAGTGCAAACTGGCCTTTACATAAAATGTGTTTAATTACTTACTAGAAGATAGAAAACTTTATTTGTTGCAGTAGGTAATAATCTTAACTATATTATCCATACCTACTATCTAAACCTACATATTATAAATTAAGTCGGTTTCCACGTCTGTATGTCCGCGTTGTTCTTTTAAACCATGCAACAGATTTTGATGAGGTTTTCAGCATCGTTTAGAGAATTTCTTTCATAAGATTTATGTGTATGTATTACAGACTCGATCAGCCCTATTGGCTTACAGACTCGTTCAGCCCTATTGGCTTACAGACTCGTTCAGCTCTATTGGCGTACAGACTCGTTCAGCCCCATTGGCTTACAGATCCGTTCAGCTCTATTGGCTTACAGACTCGGTCAACCCTATTAGCTTACAGACTCGTTCAGCCCTATTGGCTTACAGACTCGTTCGTTCTTTCACTCACGCAGCCTTTACTTACATTCCATTATTTCTATTCCTTCTGGCATTCAGTACCGCATTTACAAAAAAAGGAATAGAATCCGACATTTCTTTATTCCCCAAGTAATTTATCACACGTGAGCAAGCTACGAATTCTCGACACTTAAGCACAGATACGGTCTTTATTTATTCGAAATATACAGTTGAAATGCTTAAATCCGATTATTTTTCCGAGAGAAACGTTTTACCGTGCTCAATTAATTTTAATCATGGCTGGAACGAGAACTCTAAGGAAAATCTTATTTGTTCGGCTTGTTTTGTTCCCAGCGTTAAGTTATGTATATTTAATAAATTATTAGCATTGTCCAAGTTCCCTTCTTTGTTTCGAATAATTAACAAAGCGACTAACGTTAACAATACTTTAATTAGTTGCGTTCAGACGTTTACAAATAATAATTTTGTTTGGCCTTAACTTGTTTCAGAGTTTGAAACCTGTTGCTTGGCTGTAGAATATGTTTCATGAATTTGCCGGTACTTTCTATTTTTGAGTAGAATTTAAAGGAAATGGTGATCTATTGTTGGATTAATAAATAATTATCAGAACTAAAAAAATGTGTAGTTAGGTACTCTGAGAAGGTAGCTTTTTCTGTTAACAGTGGCAATTAACGGCAAATTCTGTAATTCGACTCAACGGAGAACTTTAATTATAGCTTCAGGAGATGGTGGCTCTCACTACGCATGCTTCTAAACTTTTAACCTTTATAGAACTTTTGTTGTGATGTGATTACGGGTTCTATAGTGTAATTAAATTAAATGTTCATTGGTTAGTTCACAATGAGTTTAATAAAGGTACTATAACTAAACACGGTACAATAAGTAAGATTATGATGATTATAATTTGACGCACAAGTGATGCGGTTAGTGATAAGTGTCCTACTTTGACGGCTAGTGACCGAATACTGAACCCTGAGTTCGAACTAAGGGACGTGTGAGTCGTGTGACGTCACAGGCACTTGAGTTTACAAGTTCGTCTGTATGTGTGGGTTACATACCACTACACCTTCAAGAAATACCCCTCGTATTTTCTCTATAAAGTAAACTTATTTCAAGCTCATTTCTTCCATGTCACTTTGCATACCAATGCAAACACGACACAGCAAGTAGCAATAACTGTTCGAGTAATAATCATTGACTGTGCTGTGTTCACTGTGCTGTTTGCACAGAAAATATCGCGAGCGGTGACTCGTGCACAAACATCGCATTTGTTTTTATATTACTAGCTGTTCTGTATTCACATTAGCATCGACTTTTAAAGCGACAAGGTAAATGTTAAGCTTAACCTTATTATTATTAAAGTGGTGTGTTTACAATAAATGAATTTAAAATGCATACTTAGCTGGCCATACCTACAATATATCTGCCCAAAAACTTCTTTAGACCTGTATATATTATAACCTATATTACTCAGTAAAAATATAGCATACTAATGCTGAAAGAATTTTTAAAATCGGTCCAGTAGTTTTTGAGTTTATTCACTACAAACAAAAATACAAACATAAAAAAATAAAAATCTCTTTATAACATTAGTGTAGATACTGTAGATTAATATAATGTGGAATTCTTAATTGTTTTTTTTGGGAAATGCGTATTCAAATTTAAACTTTACAAAACAATATTAGTTCAGAGACTGGTTGTTATTGACCGTTCTCGTGTTGTTGAACAGAGCCCGACATCCGTGTCGCTGAACAAGACCCGCCATCTAGAAGACTAACTACCTACCCATTAAAAAACAAACAGTTTAATAAAGTCCACTCCATTGAATTTGTCACTCGTTAAAATCGGTGTAGCATGCAATAGGTACTAAGAGCCCATGCCCACGGCGTAACTTTTAAGCATCGATAATGTACCAAAAATGGGCTAGAATCGCAAATAGTGCTGCTTTTTAAGTTTAGCAATCTAAGTGTAGATTTCACCTATGAAACTGAACGCGATCAACACTTCTAAAGCTCGTTCAAGAGCTGTGGCCATTTACCAAATAAAACTTTGACACTGACAGCTTTTGAAAGCGGTTCAAGCCATATGCTGCCCGGCGTTACGGGGTGTAATGTAACATGTTACAAAGCGAGCATTCGTGCCGTCAGTACGTGGAAACGAGCACGAACACGCGAACACCGAGCGCATGTTATACGGGGTTTATAAAACGGCGTAACTTAACATTATCGCTGAGAATGGTATATTACGCCCCGTAAGCCGGTCAGTACACGGCTTATTAAGGTGTACTGTGTGCGCGTTCAGTTTTATTGGTAAAATTCTCCCTTAGTAAGCAAATCAGAAAACGCGCCATCAAAAAAAATAAAAACGTCATATGCCATAATTATAGGCCCTTATAGGAGTATTTAAAAAATGAAAGCTTGCAGTCTCCTTGACGATCACAATCAGGATACTCTTCGTGTTAAGAGCATGGATGACGCGCGTGGTAGACATCATAAAAAGAAATCAAAGCCATTGTGCGTTTTATTGGCCCTAAATTTATTTTACTGCGGAATCGAAGCTGATTCACTCTCACGTCTAACACAAACGTTCCAGTCTATCTATTCTGTAAAAAATCCACCTAAAGCCTATAATGTTCTCACTGCTGGGACACAGGCCACCTCTCTGTGAGGGGGCCGTAATACTATAGTCTATAGGGTGTCTATAGGGTTACTAGATGTCACATGTCTTCTTTTTTTCTGGGACATTCTGGTCATTACTGGTTACCTCTCGATATTTTCCTTCCGTTTTGATAGCAGTGGTAATGAAATAATTTACACAGAGTACCGCGCCTGTCAGGATTCGAACCTACAACTCGTAAGTCGCGGACAGCTCACTTCACTTATGTTTTCACTGTGAGATTTAAACAGAAATAGATCGGCTCTTTTTTTGCTTCACAAACCTAACAGGATAAAAAACCAAGTTGAACTTGTTGAAAGAAGCGCCAAAAATGTTATGATGATATCAGGCGGCAGTCTAATTTGATGTTTCTGACTTCAAAGCTAAACTTTGTCAAGTTATTACGAGATGGCAGTCATATTTATTTTAAAAGTATAAGTGTCTGTGTTCGACGGAAGTTTCTAAGATCATCATGGGATTCACCAAATTTCTGACAAGTACAGTAAAAGTTTACGAATCCTTATGACGTTGAATCATTAATCTTTAGATTTTTCCTATTGCGCGTTTATGTTCACGGATTATTTTTTCCGATTTAACATAATATTGCCTTGAGGTACACCGCGGCGAAAGTGGTGTGACGATCTGATCATCTTTGCAGGACCAACATGGCCCCTGCCAGGGTTGCGGGAAAGTCCGAAAGGGATACCGGGACCTTGGCAATAGGCAACTGAAGGAACACGAGTGGGTTTTAGTCAGTAAAAGTCTGACACCCCCTGCCGCTCCGCCCAGAGCGGGAGAAGTCATTTAATAATTTCCCAACCACAAAAAAATAAAAAAAAGGGCCAACATGGCCCGAGATCACACAAGAGAAAGAATTCGCCCGCATTGCTATCAACAGGAAGAGTTCCCAAAAGTCATAGCATTACCACGTTGAATAGCAATACTGATTGGCCAAAAAATATAATTTAAGAAAAACTTTTTACAAAAAAAAAAACAACCGACTTCAAAAAAATTACACTAAAAAAGTGAAAAATAACTTTACTTTCGGAAGTCGGTGTATTTGCTTTCAATTTTCGTTTTTTGCCGCCGACTTCCGAAAGTAAAGTTATTTTTCACTTTTTTAGTGTAATTTTTTTGAAGTCGGTTGTTTTTTTTTTGTAAAAAGTTTTCATTTTCCACTTTTTAGTTGTGGTACCTACCCCACACAAATTCGAATACCAATACCTGCTATGTCAATAACAGTGAAGGAGTGAAATAATTATATCATCTACCTACATATTAGAAGACAAACTATAAAAGCCAATATTTATGCAGGTAAAAGTTGTTCCAACAAAATTAGACCCTTTTTCGAGTTTACAAACACAAATCAATTTCAAGATGGTGTACCAACTTATTTTGAAAAATAAACTAGGTACCTATTGAAATAAAAACTATTTTACAAAAAATAAAAACAACCGACTTCCAAAAAAAAAGTGAAAAATAACTTTAATTTCGGAAGTCGGTGTCTTTGCTTTTCAATTTTCGTTTTTTGCCACCGACTTCCGAAATTAAAGTTATTTTTCACTTTTTTTTTGGAAGTCGGTTGTTTTTTTTTTGTAAAATAGTTTTTATTTTTCACTTTTTAGTTGTGGTAACTACCCCACACAAATTCGTATACCGTTGTCTGCTATGAGACGGAGTCAATTAACATGTCATCAACATCGCAAAGTGGGAAAAATACGTAATTATTGAAGCTAACTCTAAAACTACGCAAGCAAAACTAATAAAATTGATACGGGACCACCTCTAAAGCATGACCTACCAAACAAAAAAGAATCATCAAAATCGATTCATAATTGGCGGAGTAATCGCGTAACATACAAACAAAAAAAAAAAAAAAAAACAGACGAATTGAGAACCTCCTCCTTTTTGAAGAAGTCGTTTAAAAAGACAGCTGATTTAAAGCTATACGGGTTAGACCGGAACTTATTAATATTAAACATTAATTGTTGGCAAACCGTTGAAGAAACTTCTGCGTAAAACTGCTGTTAAGAATACTTGAGAAAACTTCAAATTAATCCGTCCACTGAAAAGACCGTGTAGGTACAGTGTAACTACTAGCGCCAACGGCTCCACCCGCTTCGGAAGTTCTCGTTAAATTGTTATATGGTTCGCCAGTGAATAATAAATTCTACCTTTGTGCGGATTTTATTCGATTCCGTACAGCTGTTGCGGCGAAATTGAGTGACAAATATCCAAACTTTTGTGTTTTTATAATGTTAAAGATGTTTTCCGCCCAGTTTGTGGGATTTATTTTTCTTTTTAATAGCTTTTTGCTCTCGGTTTTTCTGAATTTGCGACTAATAACGATGGTAAATATGAAATCTATGATTTTTTAAATGGCTGTGTCTGAAGTTAAGAAAAAAGTTTTTTCTAGGTACTTAAAGTAATTATTGAATTTATTTATTTATTTAATACTTTAAGCACACCAATGTACGGAGGCGGACCAAATGCCATAGGCATTTTCTACCAGTCAACCTTTGGGTGATGCAGAGACAAACAGTGGTAGGTGCAATAACTAATTTAGTAGTAGGTAGGCACATAAAACTTTCGATGAAAAAAGTACTTAATACTAATTTTATTATAAGTAAAGTCAATCTAAAGATGGCACGTTCCGAGAACTCTGTAATAAATTGTACCACATTTAGTAAGCTAACTAGAAATTGATGTTTTAACCTGGGGATCCAACAGTGAATTATAAAATCAGTAACTCAATTTACATAAATTAATTAGATTATACCCGAGTAATCATTAACGGAGTTAGACTGAGCACATTGATGACAGGCGGAGTAGGGCAGTGACCGAGTGGCGTCCAAGGACTGGAAGACGAAGTGTCGGCGGCGAGATGGGCGGACGAAATGGTTATCATTGCGGGTAGACCCTGGATGTGGCTGGCACAACTAGAAGTAAGGTCCCGTTCTACGCACAACTGTCGATTGACCTTTAGAAGGCGCTAACAATTAAAATTCTATTGTGTCTCGTTAGTGACAGTTGGAGGACTATAGATTCATCATCATCATCCACAGCCCGACTTCACCCACTGCTGAGCATAGGCCTCTCTTTTCTTACGCCAATCCCCGGAATTTTCCTCTAGCAATCAGGGTTCTCATGACCAAAAGTTTCAAAAAACAGTTATATTATCCCAGTGCCACTTACTTTGATCTCAAGTTTATGCTAACATATGTGGCCAATCGATTGTTTGTTCGACGGAAAATGTAAACTTGCATATTTGAACACATAGTGCTGTTTAACATAACCTCTTTGTCCAGCTTCAGTCTTTCAGTCTCCGCATTTTGTCCGGTTAATCAGATGAAGCTTGCCAAAGCGCACTCTGAGAGACCATCCGTAAAGATTCGTGCATAATTTATGTACAACCATACAAGTAAAGCTAAGCGCCACAAACACGGAGTGCAGCAGCGGGCCACATTTCAAAAATGCGTCAACGCCGCGGCGGACCGCACGCAACGCAGTAATTGTTTCAAGCAGGTCCTTTGAAATTTGAATGTTTCCACTCCAGTGTAATTAGGCTCGCGCTCCCGGGGTGTAGGATTTTAGCAATGCGTTGCGATGAGCGCGGACCGCCCAAATGTGCGCGAGCCTTAATACGAACATTTTCATTGTTTAAAAAAATACGGGGCCATTCAAACCAACTTGTTGATATTAAGCCGCGGAAAAATATTGCCCGAGCCTTTTGTTTTGCTCCCATTGTGCCCATTTTACGTTCAAAGTGTTTCAGAAATGTATGGGCCAACGGCAACCAGAAAACTGCCATAATTTTCACGAGTGAAATACATTTGGTTTACTTTTTTCTTGTTTATGGTTGTTTTTTTTGACGTAAGAGTTTTGTTTACCGAACTTAATTGTTGGATGCAAAAGTAAAATAAAATGAATATTAATTTGTAAGCAGCGCAGCGTACACACGGCTACACATCAAGCTATACATTTCCAGTTTATACTGATCTCGCATTGTATAGGATTTCCGTACAATGCGAGGTCAGCTTATAGTGGAAATGTATAGCTTGATGTGTAGCCGTGTGTACCCTACCTAAAACAAGGAAAAACAAAAATTATTGTGTTCTAAATTCTATGTGGATTTGAATCACGTTGTTATAAATAAGGCCAGCTTAAAAGGGTGGCTGGGACGACAGACTGGATGACTGGCAGGACAGGTGTTGTGGCGCAGCCTGGTAGAGGCTGTGGACTGCGATAAGCTGAATTAATTGAACCAGGTTATGTTACCCACTTTGGAATAATTATTAAGTACAACACCGTGGCACCTCCGTGACTCGGAAAGCACGTTAAGCCGTTGGTCCCGGCTATCATTTGTAGATCTTTGACTGTTGTTACGGATCGAAAGTCTGACAACCAGTCTTACCAGGGGGTATCGTGTTACCCAATAAGTGGGTTATGGAGGTCAGATAGGCAGTCGCTCGCATCTGGTTAGACTGGAAGCCGACCCCAACATAGTTGGGAAAAGGCTAAGCAGATGAGAAGCAAACAAAGTCAGCTTATAAATATAAGGTGGTTAAGTTAACTAGCATATTAAAACAAACATTGCCGTACGTGATCAGGTATGTAGTACAAACCAGTGGAAATTCATTTTTACCAAAAATACTTTGATCGCTAACCTAAAATTCATTTTTAATTTCTTCAAAGTTGCAAACCGCAAAAGTCAAATCCTAATTCTAATTTATTCCCTAACTCTCTTCAAACAAAATACTTATTCAAGAACGAAAACTAAAACCCAGCCAGTAAAAGAACGAAAAATACGACCCAATTTAAATAAAATGTACCATAAACTTTTAGCTATCAAAACAGTCGATATCTTTAACTGAGTAAGTAACGATAACTCTGTAAGTAAGTTAAAAATAGGCGCGTGTTTTCGAAGGGCGTTTATTCGGGCGGAACCTTCACGACTCGCCACAACAATGTCGGCCATTTGCATTAGTGGTACCTGTCTCCTGTCGGACAAATAACTGCCTACGTATTATGTGACCCTGGTACCTGTTGCTACGCCATTTTCTACGGAGCTACGGGGCTTTGCAGATACAATATTTTTAGTTTAAGACGAGTTTAAACTCGTAGTTGGAAACTGGGAGGTTATTATGTAAATCAGATACATAGAAAACGTTTATTAAAAAAACTTATTGCACCGAAACAGCTGAAAAATTCATTTGTCATCAAATAGTGTCTGAGAGCTCTCTGAGTCACCTGGAATTCTAATTTTGAAGAAAGCATTTCAAGAAACTTTTTTACATTCGAAATTTATGGCTTTTTCATAATAAAACCATGTTGAATATTTCATTAATATTGTTTCGTTCCATTCATAATGAATTAAGACATGAAAATGTTTTGTAATTCATATGATGCGTGATATTCCGTAAGCCAATATCATTTGTGGGTAGCTAATTAATTAATGACGCTCCAGTCTTCCGAGTGCATGTTTTATATACTCAACAATGAGTACTGAATAAATGAATGTATCTTTTAATTAAAATTCCAGCCGTTAGCAAATATTTACACAACACAGTGTGGTTTCGGAGATCACTCGGAAAGTTAACAATTTTGTGAAGTCAACACGTCAGTTTATACGGCCGTTAAAAAATATACAAATACCGTTGGGCGAGTTGTTTGGAAACAAAATCCCCTTTGAATATTTAACTTCAATCAGAAATTCTAGGTTCGAATTGTAACGGTAAGCCATTTGGTTGCACGCAGCACGCCAGCGCGAGCCAACACGAGCCAACGCGAGGCAATTAGTTGTGTTCGAGCGTTTGATCTTTTGCTTTAGAATTATTTGTGGAAAGAAAATGAAGCGCATTTTAACCTATCGCAGCCGACTTAATACAAAATCGTGAGATCATCTATTTTATCAATCAAACGAAGACTAATAAATAATTAATGTGACTCTGAACACATTGTTAATTCAACTTCATTATAAACTGTTTAGAGGCAATAAGCCGCTTTTTGGCGGCTTCTGCAAAGAAATAGATGGACGTCATAAAATCATAATTCTTCTCTTCTTGTTCTCACATACTATTGTCTAGATTTCTTTTTTATTTCTCTGGAAGAAGTTTCTTATAAAATAAGCAGTAGGTACCTTTGTACTCAATATGTTGTATCAGTATCTGTTTAATGTGTGTGTGTACATAAATAATAATAAAAAAATATATAAAAGTATTGACGCAGCAAAACCTACATAATATAATGTTCGTGGCTTTAAGAACCCCCGCGGGAAATCAAAGTATCCGCAAGTTCCATAAAAAAATACGGTAATTAATTAAATCGCTCTTATTTAAGTTGTCCAACAAAAAAGAAAGCCTATAAATATTCGTGGATTTGAAAAAAAATTGATTTAGCAATGAGATTCATAAGAAAATAAAAACTATATTAATTTAATATATCAACTCAGCCTATCGCAGTCCAATGCTGGACTTAAGCCTCTCTCAAGCTGCGCCACAACGCCCTGTCCTCCGCCTTTCGCATCCAGTCTGCCCCAGCCACTTACCTACTTACGCTATTTTAATATTACGTCTGTATAATGTAGATGATCTGTGGTTCCATAGTTGTTTTTCCTGGGCGGTGAAACTAGTGATAACCAATTTTTTAAATCTTATCTTATGTATAATATAGATGTTCTGTGGTTCCATAATTGATTTTCGTGGGCGGTGAAACCTGTGATGTCCAATTTTTAAATCTTATCTTATCATTATGATCTTGCCAACGAAAGGCCGAATTAATCGTAGTGTAGAACCTTATCTAGAATCGAATTAGTTTTAACACACAATTTCGTGTAGCATTAAAGTTTTTATTAAAATTGATAAACAATACAATCATAATGAGTGTGATCACAAGATAAATAACGCAATTTTATCATCAATATCCAATCAAGAAATTGCAGTGAATCTGAAAGGCAATTTAAAATAATGAACCAATTAACTTGCCAACTCATTTTTAGTCAACAATGTTTTAATTTTGGTCGACATGTTGTACAATTTTGCGACGTTTTAATATGGAATGGTTTGCATCAGTACAGTTATCAGTACGGCTCGCACACAAAAGCTATGAAATCCCTCGTTAGCATTAACCGTGTTGGAACTCAGCATGACGCGCTGCACAGCGCTGTAGGCAGCACGTGTAACCTAACTTTAAAGTTCTAGTAATGAATAGAACCGGTCTAATTATCAATGTAGGTAGGAGTTTTTGAATTCAGTAACATATTGTGCACGTCACTTTGAAAGCGCGCGATGGAATTATCTTCTTCATTTTAATTAAATATTTTCCAACCGACTTCCTTGTCTCCGACATTTTCAAGCATATTTCATCAAAATCGACCTGCAGAATCAAAAGATATATGGATTTAACACTTATGATTTTTTTTTTATCCAGGTATTACGTGCATGCTTGACGGTAGAGGTACGGTTTTGTTCACAAGAAATTGTGCAGTTTCCGAGCTCTAACCTAACAAAAAGTGAAGAATGAAGCATGAATCTACATCCCGGCTTGCATGAATTCACGATAGTATTAACTAATAGGATTTCAAATAGTTATAACTAACAAAAAGTACTAGGCTTGCATGAATTCACGTTTAGATTATTTTAAGTACAAACTGCAACACACTTAACTGCCCTTTAAAGACGCAACTGAGAGAAATTATGACTGTTCGAAAGGGATAGATGTTTGTTTGTCAAGATGTCATGTTTTCCAGAAAACGGTTCAGGTAATATTCTTAATTCGGTCGTATTGTAATTCTTCTTTATCAATCAAATTGACATTTACTTGAAAGTTTATTCCAAATAGAAACTGCATGGATCATGGATGCAATAAAAATTTAAAAACAAAATCTTGATGTCTGTAGTCAGTTCTGTCTGCTTTTAAAAAATATTCAAAATCAATTTTTTCAATTTCATTGTTTGTCTAGGTAATTTTCCAAATCATTTAGTGAAAAACAATGTTAAAACTTTTCAACATCAACATCCGACATCATGTTTGTATGTTTGTACAATATCATAACAACAGCACAAGATGTATTTTTGCTTGTACACATTACGAGAGATTATTTTCAGAACAAAAATCAGCATTTTCTTTTATCTTTTTAATAAACTGACAAGCGGTTTCAAATGTACGCGTACAAAATACCGTGGCACAGTTTATTTAAACAGGTAAAAAACGACGCAGTTAAAAACAGATGCACTAAACCAAACCACATAAAACGGACCGAGGGCATGCGTGAACTTTATTTTGAAAACTATGTTTTGTGGACACAGGTCGCCAATAAAACATTTTCAACGAGCTCTCGGATAACTGAAATATACTGCTGTTCTTTTTTTAAAGTTCATGCAGATGAAATTCATATCTGTCCTTTCATATTGTTGAGTGATGTTTTGTTGCTTTTTCTTCTTGCGTCATATAATTCCATTGGAAAAATCCCGTTGAAACATGCTGAAAAACTCTTTTCAGTTTTTCAGCATTTTGTTTGAGTTTCGTAAGGATTTCCACTCATGGCTATTTAAATAAATAAAGCCACACAATTGCGTAACACATGATCAATCACAATCAGAATCATTTTGAAGGATATTGCCAATCCATTGCTTCATACAGGGACCGGCCGGATACTCGTTGAAAGGGTTTTTGAAGGGGTTTTTTTAAGCGCTTCAAAAAAATATCCTATGATACATGTTACACCTTCGAACGGGTGTAGTTAACCTGTTACGAACGGGTTACCCTTTCAACCCCCTGTAACACTGTAACAGGGTAAGCCATTCCAACTCAAGACATTGTAATATGCAATGTTTACAATCGATATTAGTTTGAAAATTGCATAACCACGTACGCACGTGATATCGTACCGCCCGGCGGTCCCTGTACCTCTATGTTCGAAATTTTTTTCCGCTTAACACCGTAAATAACGAGATGACCGATACCATAAACTTGTGTGATTGCCATACATATAGGTACCCTTCGAGTTGTGGCTGATGTTTCCACATCGCCTACACAGTGTACCTGACTTAACATCGGTATTACCTAATGCAGTGTTTTTCAACCTGTGGGTCGCGATCCCTTGGGGGGTCGCGAAGCCTTACTCATTGCTTAGGGGGTCGTGGACAAAATAAAGAAGGCAAATATTTCTAGGTCCTAAATAAAAATCCAGTCAGAAGGATGACCCTAGGGCCTAGGGGGTCGTTCAATGATATTATATTAACAGATATGTTATACACTCACAAAACAACCGAAAAAAGTGTTCCGCGCAGCAGCGGCACACATACCCACGTTACATTCATTTTACAATTTCACTACAAGTTCGTTACAATTGGAATGTTTTCGAGTCTTCACGATTGTGCGCGTATAACATATCTGTTAATATAATATCATTGGGGTCGTTAGAATTTGTTAACTTCTAAAGGGGTCGCGTATTCAAAAAGATTGAAAAAAACTGACCTAATGGATAGACAACACGGGTAGGTATAATGGTCAGATGAAAGTACCACGCCAGCTTTTAATTGGAGAAAAAGTTTTAATCTTCTATATCGTTATGAGTTTATGGCGACATACAGATATATAGGTTGACTGGTAATTAGTGACCGATACTTAAACACGTCACTTTACTCATAATTATGAACGACTTTTAACACGAAATCACGAAAAAGAAATCAGCTGTTCCCTACTGCTGATTTTTTTCGCGATTTCAGGTTTCGTCCCATAGTAAAAGTTTTTCATAATGATGAGTAAAGTCACATATTTAAGTATTGGTCACTAATTACCAGTCACCTTATATAAACTATGGGTGACACCCAAAAGTACTGTGGGTGGTTAGACAGTCGGAGTCAGCCTTAAATGAATAACTACCCTCTTTAGAAAAGCGGGTACTTATTCATTTAAAAATTAAATTCGCTTCAGGTAAGATCATCATCTCTGTCTATATTATTAACATGTACTTAACTATAATATGAATGAAACAATGTTCTATCAATAGCTGTGACATGATACTGCGACAGTACTTACACGATGGTCCGCAACTCACAAGCCACTAGAACAAAGACGCACATATTATGTATGTCTTCAGATCTGACACGGCAGATATATAATATGATGACATGTCTGATATGGCCCAGAGTGTATTATACTCGTAGTAGATTTATTTACATGGAGGATGCGGTACCAATATGTGCTACGGTTGGTATTTCGACGAATTCCAAAAGGGTATACGGAATAGGAATATGCGACATGGCAGTTACTATTTCGGCGCATTTGGTTATAAAGGCGACCGCAACATATTTGAGGAAGGCTGCTTTATGATGCTCTCGCTAGGTAATATACCAATATATATATTACTGAATATCTGAAATAGCTTCAATATTTTCTAACGGATAAACAAAGCCTTTGATTATTAATTTAATTTGTCATACTTGTTTAACGTGACCCAATCAAAAGGTTATTTGATTTATAATGGCTCGTGCAAACTGGCGCGATATTGCGGGCGAACAGGCAGCGCGGACATTGTCGCGCCCGCGATATCGCGCCTGTTTGTGGGAGCAATCGGTGTGTTCTTGTCCATCTCGATGATTGCTGTTTGGCTTTGTTGACTAATTAATTGTAAACAAATCTTATTGTGAAATGAACTTAATATAAGAAATAGATATATCAGTAACAATTCGCAAAGTTAGCAAACTTCTATTCAAAATTATATTTGCAATGTAAATTCAAGAATACTGCTTTATAGCATTATAAAGCAGTATTCTTGAATAAACTTCAATGTTGACCGTCACGTGTTTATTTGAATTCTGTTCGGGTCACATGTTACCTACGGGCGATACCTACACGCTTGGTGACCTAACCACCTTGCCACCAGAATTACCTCCAAATATTTAGTTGGGAATTTTCCGAGCATTCATGGTAGGTACAGCTTTCATATTTATGCAACCGCAACATTGTACAGCTTTACACAATGATAGTATAGTGGCTAGGTTTTCAACTCCTAATATTATTTCCGGGTACTGCTTATGTATTAAAATTAAATGAGATAGTATAGGGGTATACCAATTCCTGCTGCGGCAGCCTGCAAATAATTGAGTAGGAAGCTTTATACCTACTTTCTTTATTGGCTTTAGTTTATTTTTGATTTAATAATACAATTGGTAAACTATTTTATGTTTTTTTTTTTAGGACGATCATGAGCTATGCCGGTTGTGTTTTTATGTTTTTCAATAATATAAAATACTAGCTGCGCCCCGAGCTTTCACCCGCGTAAGTCTCGATCCCGTCGGAATATCGGAATAAAAAGTATCCTATGTCCTATATGTCGAGGTCATGGTCTACCCCTGTGCCAAATTTCATCCAAAACCGTTCAGCCGTTTTAGCGTGAAAGCGTAAAAAACAAACAAACTCACTTTCGAATTTATAATACTAGCTTCCGCCCTCGGCTTCGCCCGCGTGGTATGTCGATAAAAAGTAGCTTATGTCCTTCCTTGGGATGCCATCTGTCTCCTTGCCAAATTTTATCGAAATCCGTTCAGTAGTTTGAGGTGAAAAGGTAACATACATACAAACAGACAGACAGACAGAGTTACGTTCGAATTTATAATATTAGTATGGATTAGTTGGGATAAACTTGAATGCCAATTTTATTTGCGCTACCATCCTCACGTAGATTTCTCTTATCGATGCTAGGAGCTTTATCGATCTACGAAGTTAAACCATGCAGACACGGTAGTTATGATTTGGATGACTGACCATTCCCTACCGGCTTCTATTGAGGTAGTAAAATTTGTATAAGATACCTACGTCATCTATTAGTTCATCTTAACCTTATTTTTAGACTAGAAACATCACTATTTTTACACCATTATGGTCGTAAATCCAACGCTTTATCCCATTCCTGAGTGTTTTCTGACGTAACAAGGAAACTGTTATAAATTCAATTCATTTTACTTTTAAAAGAAAACGATCGTAAAAGATAAGTAATTTTATATTCTTTATTAAAGAAAAAAGTAGGCAATTGAAGGAACCATAAAGATGATCTTAGTGATTGCGAGTAGCCATATAATTTGATTTCGGAACATTTTTTATCTGTGGTTCTGAGGGAATGGAATTAGTTGTTCTTCCGTTTTTTTATTACGAGGGATGGTTTAATGGCAATTTACGGTTACATCGCGCTTGCTTTTGTAACCCAAACAGTTCAGGCTTTTCATGAATTCTTTTGTTTGAATACTCGCCTAAAGTATTATCTACCATTTTTTTTTGTTCAATAGACTGTTGTCGTGCAATGGTTCATATTACTTATCTTATTAATTTATGACGGTCCATACGATCTCCGAACTCGTATACTAACGTGGTTTAGCCCATTTAAATTTTCCCCTTGACAACTTTACTTAAACATTACTTTTTGATGTAAGTAACCTATAATTTAATAACAGAAGGGAAACTAAGTTTGTTTCAAGGAACGAGGAAAATAATGTGTCAAGAATCTTTAAAAGGAATCTTTTCAACATCTTGGAGAGGAACATGAAGGGAATAGATACTAATACAATAAAGCTGAAGAGTTTGTTTATTTGTTTAAACGCACTAATCTCTGGAACTAGTCGATTTGAAAAAATGTTTTTGTATTTGATAGCCCAATTCTTGATGAAGGTTATTAATTTATTTATTTATAGGCTAACATCACGCTACGACCATTAGGAGCCGAGCGAAAACAAGAACAGCACTTGTTTTTGGCAAGTTAAGAGTAATGTACCTACTGGCCTAGGGAGTTTTATAAAAATGTGGATGACATTTTAGTAGATACTAAAATAACAACCACATTTTACAGTATCTTAGGATTTCCACGCGAAGAAGGTAGTCGCGGGCAAAAGTCATTTCATAAATTAGTTAATTCTAGGCTAGGGTAGTGCAAATCAACTCGAGATTTTAATTTTCTATTACTTCAATTGAAACAAATAATATCTCAGTTGGCCGCTAACAATCTACGTAATTGAATTGCCATACAAATATTTCTTCAATTCTATTCTAGACCGTGGATGGTCCGATCCACGGAAAATCAATTTTGAATGAAATTTAACGAGCTCTTTAAAGAAATACCATGTATTTTCTTTAATAATAGAGTGAAGTGGCCTGTCTTCAAGTATGTTCTTTAGTCGTAAAAGTAATTGAAAAATCTTCCAGTAGCTAAACTAACCTCGAACCTTGGGATCTTGGTTAAAAAAATGTATGTGGGCTTCAGATACCTAAAATAATACGAAGAAAGGTCATTTTAATATTAAAATGACATTTTATCATTTGCTTATACCCTGTTATATTTATATAACATGATGAATTATGTTTTATGGGGCGTAAAATGACAAGAAAGATGAACGGGCTAATTTTGAGTTGAGCGAATTTCTTCGTACTTAGGTGGGAGTACGCCGGAGTTAAATTTAAAACCATGTAGGTAACACGAGGTCAACTTTGACGTCAAGTCATGGATGTACCTATTTTAGTAACAGCCGCAGGTTAGCTAAAATTATATTGAAAACGACCATTATATTACCACCACCAACCAACAAACCACATTTGTCGGATGTCCACCGCGCACAAGATGGATGGAAAGCAGTACATGAAGTAATTTTTGCTGCGTAGGTATAATTGCTGTACCTATGGCGTTCCAGTGTGAGGATAAATAATCAATCAATCTGCCTAGCCTTTTCCCAACTATGTTGGGGTCGGCTTCCAGTCTAACCGGATGCAGCTGAATACCAGTATTTTACATGGAGCGACTGCCTATCTGACCTCCACAACCCAGTAACTGGGTAATACGATACCCCTTGGTTAGACAGGTTGTCAGACTTTCGTGCTTCTGACGACTCGTAACGACTGTCAAAGATCCACAAATGACAGCCGGGACCAACGGCTTAACGTGCTTTCCGAGGCACGGAGGAGTCTCGATATGTGAAAATGGTCACCCATACACGGACCAACCCCGGCAAGCGTAGCTTAACCTGATGGATCGACCCGAGCGGCTGTTATAACTTAGCCACGAGCTTCTTCGGATAAATAAATATTTTTTAATAAATAATTAATACCAAACTAGGCAGTTGTTGAGTTGATTTTCATAAAATCGAGTAGTAGGCCTAACTAATTGTTATAAATGCGAAAGTGACTTTTTTTTTGTTACGCTTTCACGCTGAAACGGCTGAACGGATTTGGATGAAATTTGGCAAATGGGTAGACCATGACCTAGAGAAGGACATAGGCTACTTTTCATCCTGGATCGCGGGCAATAGCTAGTTTCTAATGAATTGGAATCATAGTAAAACATTTTAAAGGTAGGGGACAAACTGATGTGGCGAAACTACGGTGTTGCTTCAGCTACGAGAACCTAAAATGTAATCTAAAAGAGATTTGTTCTTTGCTTTAAAACTAATTTAAAATTGCTAACTCGGAAAGGCGAAAGAGAAGGCAAGTATAGTTACAAGTTAATTGTAAACTTGTACAATGTTCTGGGACGGGCGCTAGGGAGCGGTACATACATCGTTAACTTTGAACTACCGTTGAACTGGAAAGTTTTATACCACTTTGAATGGTAGGTACCTATAAGGAAAATGAAGTTATAATTAATGTTAACGTTAGGTGTTCATGATAGGTGTTGCTTCGAGAGGTTCTTGTTTCGGATAGGGCGGGAGGAAACGGCCGGGTGTCACCACTGTGTGGATCGCCCGGAGGACACGGTGGAGCATACGGTGGAGATTTGCCCTGCTTGGGCGCCGTGTCCTCTTGGAGGCGATTGGCGGCGGTGACCTCTCGCGTCCGGCCCTGGTACAGGCCATGGTTCTGAGTGAGAGGGCATGGGAAGCAGTCACCTCCTTCTGCGAAGCAGTAATGCTCGCGAAGGAGGAGGCGGAACGCGTGAGGGAGAGGCAAAGTCTGCGCCCTCACGCCCCTAACCGCCGCCGCTGGAGACGCCCTGGGCGTCGGGAATCCCAGGCGGATTCCCGGCCACCATAGGCGCGGGCTTGCGGACGGCGAGCAATGGGTAGCTCGCCGTCCGATTAGGACCAGGCTCGGGTCGATGGCGCGTCGTGTTCCACGCGCGCCTCAAAGAGATGTCAGCACAATTGGCGGGGTCCGCTAGGACCGATGGCTGCCAGGGTTGCGGGTTAGTCCGAAAGGGATACCGGGACCTTGGCAAAAGGCAACTGAAGGAACACGGGTGGGTTTTAGTCAGTAAAAGTCTGACACGCCCTTCCGCTCCACCCAGAGCGGGAGAAGTCATTGGATGATTTCCCAACCCAAAAAAAAAAAAGCTGTTCATGACTGAGGGTGAATTAAAGTTTTCTGAGAGGACAATAAGTTACTTCTAAAAAGCGGCTTCAGAGCAATCGAGGTCCTTTCAGACTGGAGACATAACCCGCTACTAGCCTTGAACCATATAGCTATTATTCTTTGCTTTAGCTAAACGAGAAAAAATATTACGAATAACAAAAAAAAACAATTTAAGCGAGATCTATAATTACTATAAAAATGAGTTATTTAGTTGGTAAGCTTTTATAAGATAAACTATTAGAAAATATATTTATAAATTGATATCTATTTAAATTTGTATGTGTACCTATAGAAAATTTACGTAATATACATTCAAATGCTTAGGTATGTACAATATATAACACAAGTAACTATTTACACTAGGTACTAAATTAATGACTAACTAACTATAAATAAATACAAAAACAAAAGGACAGTAATATAAATAAATTCACTTTTAGAATTTAGCTCTAATTTTATTGTGAATCAAGAAATATAAATACGGCTGCAGTAGCCAATCCCATGTAAAATTATACATGAAAATTCATTTGTAACAATAGTAAAAGCTCATTTCCATTGCGAATAACATAATTATAAAGTCAAAACACATACATGAGCTGCAAAATAACTTTCAGAGATACAATTATTAAGTTTGATATTATAGGGCGGTTCAAAATATTTACGTTTGAATTTCGTAAGATCCTAATTTGAATAATATGCAGATTTAGAATTTAGTGACCCGAGCTCGCTGAATGATGCAAAGATTTCTTTGAGAGTTTTTACCCAAGAAAGAAATAATAAAACTAGAAAGAAATAATAAATAAAACTAGAAAAAAAAAATAAGACTACGTAGAAACAAATAATAAAACTAAAACAAATAGGAATTGAATAAAGATGGAGAAAGACACTTGCCTAAAAAAAAGAGATTTTTATACATACTGAATTTATATTTGAAACTAAACAACTAAACTTTATTTATGTTTGAGGTACACAATTACACGTACGTCACTTGTCAATAAAGGTTCATTGGAAAACCTAGACAGCATCTGGCTGGTATTACGGCTGAAATTAATAATGAAAATTCTGGTGCAACCGTGAGTAACACTGTTTTTAAAGATTTATTTATTTATTATTTATTTAATACTTTAAGCACACAAATGTACAGAGGCGGACTTAATGCCATAGACATTTTCTACCAGTCTTTCCGTCAATAGATTTTATTTTTATTTGTTGGATTCGTGTTTTAAACTTCCTTTTTTAGACACTTGGGTGCTCCATGCTTCACACTCATCCTGCAGTGATTTCAGTGGCTAGATTTACGGTCATATGAACCCCTCATTGAAAAAATCCGGAAAACGCACAGCTGCCATACTAATCATTCTAACTCTAAACTGCCTCTGCCCATAATAGTTCATATTCCCACATTTCACCCTCATCCCTCCGTCATACATTATAAATAGCGTACCTATTCATAAATCACCTTTAGAATATGCCCCATAAATTCTGAGCCAGGAATTTCCTAACCGGCACCTCATAAGGTTCCTAGATTTAATTTTAGGCATTATTCTCTAACGTATCTATTAATTAATATTCTGTTATTACACATTCCACGGTAACCACATAGCCCGAAGAATAGCCAAACTTAAGGTGAAGTGGTTCCAAAGCAGATGTTTTGATGCGTTTCGACTTCAAGCAAAATAAATTTTTCTCTCACAAAAACAAAATATATTCGTATTTTTTTTATGATTAGGAAAATTGAAGAGTGTTTTTATTGAAGTATTAGGCCCGAAACACGATTGACAAAACTTTCCTCGATACAAAAAAACCGCAAAGTTTCCTTAAAATCTGCTTTTTAAAGAGAAAAACCTATTCCATTCGATTATTATCAAAGCAATTGTAATAAAATTTTGTCTACGTCTTCACTATTCAATACTTTAAGGGATTATGGCCTTATTTTTCTTTATAAACACAAATAAAAATTTTAAAATACCACCCCCCTCGGCTCCCGTCAGTCCCACTTCGCCTTAAGTGGCAGTGGGCAGGGCACATTGCTCACAGAACAGATGGCCGATGATGGGGCCGAGACGAAAGGTTCTGGAGTGGCGACCGTGTTCCGGAAGACGTAACGTTGGGAGGTCCCCCACAAGGTGGACCGATGACTCGGTGAAGGCTGCAGGAATCCGCTTGATGCGAGAAGCACAGAAGTCACAGGCGATACTTGGGGGAGACCTATGTCCAGCAGTGGACGTCATTCGGCTGAAATGATGATGATGATGATACATTTCTCTTATTGTTTTCTCTATTATGTTGGTATCGGTTCCGAGTCTAACCATCTTGTCACAGCCAAGTTATGGCAAATAGGAAGTCAGATTTTGTTTCTTCGTATTGGTGACTGACGCGACGCTTAGGCATAGAGGAGTACCGATGTGTAAATAATGGTCACCCATCCACGGCCTGACCGCCGCAGGTGGAGCTTGGCCTAGCATATAGATTAATCCGCACGCGTCGGATGTGTTGCCTATTAAAAGTTTGAAACTTTTCTTCTAGACAAATTAAATTCATCTTTTGTGTGACGTTGTATGTGGACGAAATTACCAAACAGGGGTCGGAAGATGGAGCACCATCTCATATTGTCTTATTTTTTTTGTTTAGACCTTCATTTGTTTCTTTCGTGTTTTCTCAGCTTAATTGTGTTTTAAGAATGTTTTCGCCTTGTTATGTAACAAAAAGTGATGGATGAAAAAAAAAAAAAAAAAAATATTTTATTTCACATAAACCTACATGGGCACTTATGAAACGTCAGAAGCTAGGTGCACGGTTCCAATTGGTCGTTTCCTATGGAGAAGAGCCGGCAAGAAACTCCATGGTTACTCTTTTAAAAATAATTGGCTTTTACAATACTTTCAAATTACAGTGTTGGTAGGCATGGGGGGACAATGTAGGCCTTTCAACAAGTAAGTACCAGGTACTTAACAAAAATAGAAGATGTTCAATAAATCTACAGTCCAATAAGCCTACAATGTTCTCACATTCACAAAATAGAAAATAATCTATCTAAAAGACTAATGATAATAAAATTAGAATTCATATAAAAATAAAAACCTATTTAAACCAATTGACGTGATTGCTATTACAACTGTAACAAATTGAATAATTATAATCCTGTCCACAAAAGCCTGCAAAAGATGTGCGTTGTAATGATAAAAATGCCTTCATTTCATGTCGGTACTTACCTTGAACAAGGGCAAGGGAAAACGACACGTAACCCAGTGTAATACGCGTCACAAAAAATAAGTCGCCAACATTCCATACAATATATTATCATGGTTTGTGCCACACTCGATGTAGAGAAATTTGGTCGATCGTAAATCATTGGGCTTATTTTTAGCGACGGAAATTAGGCTTGCCTGACCCTTCCCTAAGTCTAAGTTGCAGATAATATAAGCCTTTTTAAAATTCCGTGTTTACATAGCAGGTTCCTGTTTTTTTTTTAATTTGTCTCACTGTAAATTCTCTAGCGGTGGGACATTTTAACATAATTTTTAACATTTCAGATAAACTTTATATTCTGCATTTGTTTTGTCCCCATGTGAAATGGAACGTCGTTCTGCGCCATGTATATTGTGTATTTTGTTTTTGTGCTACAGCTTACGGTATTCATTTTAGAGTTTTCCGGATTTAGTGGAGTCAGCTTAACAAAGAGGCGGGTAGTTTTTGTGTACAATATAATATTGTGAGAGTTTACGGTTTACGAGGGGATCTGAATGTAAAAGGGTAGACCATTTTTATGACAGCAAAGGATACATTTTGATGGCCTGGAATAGGAAAATTCTGAATAAATACAAGCTTCATTATTTTAAAAGATAGATATAATATACATATTATGAAAATATACATATTATGTACATATATATTGGTTATTTTCTTAGCCGTTTAGAGTTTTATAATCATCTGCCTAGCCTTTTTCTAACTATGTTGGGGTTGGATTCCAGTTTATCCGGATGGAGCTGAATACCAGTATTTTACACGTAACCACTGTCTCTCTGACCACCCAGTTTCTGGGTAACACGATTCCCCTTGGTAAGACTGGTTGTTAGACTTTTAGGCTACTGACTGCCCGTAACAACTGTCTAATCTCTGTTCTGTTCTGTTGCAGTTAGAAGCCCAAAAGCGTTGAGCCGTTTGGTCCCGGCTAACATTTTTAGATATAAATGTCAGGCGGGACCAACGGCTCAACGTGCTTTCCGAGACATGGAGGGGTCTCAATATGTAATGAATGGTCACCCATCTACAAACCGACAGTGGCAAGGGTAGCATAACTTTCAATCGGCCCGTGCTGCTGTTATTACTTTGCCATGAGCCTCTCTTTTATAATAATAGGTATAAAACGTAGTTGAATGAACTTATGTTAAAATATAAGCTCGAAACTTACGTTACGGTGGTTCACGTGAAATGTTCCGTTCATGTCGAAGCACTTACCTGAAACAAAAATCATTTCAAATAATAAGGAATACTGAACTTACTTACATGATTTCTAAAGAAAAAGTTCATGTGGATAATATGGCCTTCCAAAACTGAAAGCCTCCGTGAGGCTTCACACCTAACAGAACTAACATAAGTCAACCTCGTATTTCATGGTGAAATGTAGAGGTACTTAAGTATGCCTCCTCAGGGAAATACAGGCGTAAGTAATTTGTATTATTTTTCAACATTATCTTATTTTTTCTTCCAACCTTCTTGAAGATTTCGTGACTCATTAAAAAAACATTCTATTACCAATCCTGGAACTTTTAAAACTAAAAATGAAATTCCAACTTCAAAGTTTTGCGACTGACAGTTGTTAGACATTGTATTCATTAAAGCCTAATTCCGGTACGGCAGACAGACGTGCTAAGCCTAACGAGAGAAATGATAAAATAATTGATTAATAAAAGATAGACAGCATCCTTGTTCCGGTTGTGGGTAGTTAGGGAGGCTTGTCCCTTGTTCTGGTTCGTTGTTCCGGTCGAAAATTAATAACATAATAGATGAAGGTACTGTTCGTAGACTAGTGGTGGCCCAGTGGTAACGGCCCAGACTGACGTGTTTGTAGGTCGTGTGTACCCCAGACAGGCGTTTTATTTTGTGTAAATAATGTCTACACAACTGCTCTCAAAACGGTGAAGGAAGACATCGTAAGGAAACCGGCATGTCTTAGAACCAACCATGTGAATTTGAAAACATTTATGTGTGTAAATTATAATTTAGGTATAAGGTATGATTGAATTATCTGTAAACCTCTTATGGAGACATTGTTCTCATAATTATGAACAAGTTTTACTATGGTATCAACAAAACATTGAAACCACGATAAAATCAGATTTTGTCTAGGTATACGAACATAATTGTGTGGAACAGTTATATTATTTTAGTGATTTCATTGATGGTGATGATGATTGTAATGAGGTTTTTGTTATTTCAATTACACCATGATGTATGTTTTGCTAGTAAAGCCTGATAATTCATATGAGACCTCTCAAAGACAGGAAGGTACTTTAATGATTTATTAAATTGATCTAAATATATACATAGTGTTAACTACTTATTTCGACTTAATTTACTAATTTAATTATCCCTTGCTTCAAAAACGGTGAAGGAAAACATCGCGAGAAAACAGGCATGACTTTTTTTTTTGCATGTGGGTAAGTAGTCATCAAATAACTTCTCCCGCTCTGGGCGGAGCGGGAGGGCGCGTCAGACGTGTTTGCTGACTAAAACCCATCCGTGTTCCTTCAGTTGCCTGTTGCCAAATCAATATTCTCGACGATATGTGAAGCCAAGTCAGAGGCCTGACTCCAGGTTAGCCACTAATCACACGATTAAGAAAGCATTAACTAACTATTTATACAGATAAAATCAAAACAATTGGGCAACAGTCTCCACACAGTGGTTGCCTGGTTATGGACGCGGAGCCCAAGAAGAGGCTGACAGGAGACGATCTAGACGCGTCCCACAAGGGTTGAATCGAAGAGGAAAAAAATGCCTGGAAGGATTTAAGGGAAACCCTACCTCTGCAGTGGAACAGTGTAAAAAAAAAGGGCTGATAAATTAAACTAGGTCATCTTGTTCCCTCACTGTATTGTCCAAGGTTCAGTTAAAATCTATTCGAAAGCCGAAGGCTCTGTATCGAATTATCGATGCTCAAGTGTGCCTACAATAAAAGTTAATGTCACCCATATAACAAGAGTGACAAACAGTTGTAAACATTGAGACAATAAAATAAGTAGGTTAATAGATTAACCTGAATGGGATGCAGGATTAATCTTTTACACGAGGAAAAGAAAATAGGTAGAGGGTGAAGACGTGTACGATACTTACCTAATAGGATATACATACATACATAAACTATATATACTTACCTAATAAGATATACACATAAACTCACGCCTTCTTTCCATGGAGGTAGGTAGAAATTACACAACACCACCTGCTACGATCCTTGTGTACTTACTCATCACAACATATTATAAAACAAAGCCGCGTCTGTCTGTCTGTTCGCGATAAACTCAAAAACTACTGCACCGATTTTCATGCTGTTTTCACCACTGGATAGAGTAGTTTTCGAGGAAGGTTTGAGTATATAATAACCGACGCCCGGCGGTGAAGCCCGGCGGCATCAGCTAGTAACTTATAAAATATCGCCGCCGTAACTAAGTTACCACAGGATGGCCTGGTTAAGCATCCTACAACCCCGTAGGTTGACTAGCGAGGCCATACCAAAAAAAATAGTTTTAACTGACTTAAAAAAAAGAGGAGGTTATTCATTCGACGAATATTTTTTAAATTAAAGGATTTCAATATATTTATATATTTTATTAAGAAATTGGGCTAAGATTAATAAGTACTTCCTCCAGAGCATTCCCTGGAAAAGTAAGACGACTGTGTATTTCGTTTCGAAGACATTATAATGTTATATTCAAAAGACACTTACGAGGATACCATATTATTATTTACTTCGCCAGACGATTTGAAAAACCACTTTTACATACTGAACAAAGTGAGCAAGTCTTACAGAAATAATGAGCGAGATTTTTTCCCAAATAAAGATATTTCTTGTATACCAACAGGTTATAGAAAACAACCACTACATAAGCCTCGTTAGTTCAGCGTCAGTTAATACAAGAAAAGAGAATGTTGAAAAGGATTTTTCCTACTTAGGTATATTCTCAACGGTAATGCTTGAGGAAATACGGTAAGCTTCAGATAAGGGACATTGGTCACTTTTTAGGTCGCCCCACAGGGATGCGGATGAAATATATCTTATTTGTTACACGAACCAACTCGCCAGGGAAAAGGAAAATTCGAAATTAATATAACATGATCTTAAATGTAACGAGGAAATGTTGTGAGAATGAAAGTTTTAGTAAAGTCCAATTAACAATGGTTTTGGGAGTATGGGGACTGATAAATCTTGCCAAACAATCTTATGATGACAATGTAATAAATGAATAAAAGGCTCCCACAAATAGGCGCGATATCGCGCCAGTTTGCACGAGGCTTAAATTAACATTTTAATAGTAAGGTAAAGGATCGGTAAAAAAATGTTCCTGAAAAAAATGATGGAGTTTTTTCGATTGATTGAAGCTTCGATCAAGAATACTCTCACGACTTGACTTGACTAGACTTTACAAAAACAAAAAAATGTGACAGCCTTCCTTAAATTAAGGGCAAAGTACCTACATTACCCTTTTCTACTTTACTTCATTTACGTGAGGTCTTTTTCTAAGTTTGGAACTTAATTTCAACTTTGGAAAGAGGTAATTTGTCCTTAATATTTTTGTACAAGTTATGCGCCTTTTTATTGCTGTCTATGATGTCTTGGTTTTAGTACTTTTAGTTTTATAAAGTAGGTAGGTATCTACTTACGTATTTTTTTCTTACGGAGTTTGACATAAAACTGACATTAAACACGCGTTCAACAAGTTTCTAAGTTTTTGGTGGTAAAATTAAATCCCTACTCTATAATCTATTGGCACCTACACAGTCATGCATGTTGCCCTAATTAGTAACTCTTCTGTCACCGCCTTTAATATGCATATCTTTACAGCCGGTGACGTCACGGCTTGCATTGGCTTTGAGCCCCATCGATGCATAATGCCGTAGGTACTGATATCACTAAGCTTTTGATCTAGTTAATAATTATCGAACATGGAAATGAAATTCATGGAATTCCGTCCATCATGAATAAATAGAATACAGGTATTTATGCGAGAATAGAGAAAAAAATATTTCGGTAAGTCACATTTATTTATAATATAAAGGGATCTGAGAAAATGGTTCATTCTTGAGAATTACATGGACTTTGAAAATAGTTCAATCAATCTTTTGGTAAGATTAAAGTATTCAGAAGCCAATACCTTAAAATTGACAAAACTTCATAATTCACACATAATTAAACTCCTTAGATACATCCTAAAAAATTACATAGCATAACCTCACGCCTGTAGTCCTAGAAAGTTTAGGCAGGGGTGTCCCGATAGTGCACCCACAATATCGCCAGTTATGTTTAAGTCCCATGTAAGGAGCGAGCCTATTGCCATCAGATGGGCACAATAATCCAGGGTGCTTCTGAGTAATTCTTCATAGAAAAACCCACTAACACTTTGTCCGAACTGGGAATCGAACACAAAACTCAGCAGTAGCGCTTTTGAACAACCAACGAGGCAGTCTTTAGAGTATATAATTATCCAGTTTAATACAATGCAGAATTCTTCGAAGAACTTATCCAATACCCAAGTTCCGTGCATAGTTCACGGTACCACGACATGCTTCTCACTTTTTCAATATCTTCCGATGCACTTTTGTTTTGACAAGTTACTACTGCGAAGTTTTGTCCTGTATCTCTCGACTTGGCTGTTTGAGCGCGACATACCTGTAAGTTTGATGTTGGAAAGTTTGTCAAGATAAGAATATGTCTTCATATAATTTATAGACAAACTTAAACTAATTTTGGACTTGCAATGATAGTTTTCAGTTTGGTTAGGTTAGGTTTGGTTGGTTAGGGGTATCGTCGTCCAATACAGGTAAATATGGAGCTAGGTAAAAGAGAGGCTCGTGGCCAAGTAATAACAGCCGCTCGGGTCGATTGATTGAAGTTTAAGCTACGCTTGGTGAGGTCAGTCCGTGGAGGTCTCACCATCCTTTACATACAGCCTCTCTGTGACTTTAACGTTAAGCCGTTAGTCCCGGCTGTCATTTGTAGGTCTACGAATGACAGCTGGGACTAACGGCTTTTAACGTGGTTACAGGTAGTCAGAATCCCGAAAGACTAAGAACCAGTGTTAGACATAAGTTTTCCTTTTTAATACTTATTAATACTAGTATTTGGAATTAAGTACTTTACTTAATATTAATAGTATTTGGATTCCTAGAATTACTTCGCCTTCATTCGCATAATATTTAAATGAAAAGTTTCATTAATTTACATTTCAAAGGATTGCCGAGGCTAAGGATTAAGAAGAAAAGCCTTTGTTTTATAATTCATAATTTTTCTCTAAGTCACGTGAATAAGTGTACCTAAGTGTATTTTGAATCTTGCGAAATCTATACATATAATAAATCTGTAGACGAGGCGTTTCTGTACAATGAAAAAAAAAAAAAAAAAATTGGTTGGTTGTCCAAGAATAACCAACAGATTCCATTTCTACCATTTTTGGAATTTTTGTCTGTTTGTCTGTCTGTCTGTTTGTATGTTGTTTTGTTTGATTGTTCCACTATCACGTAAAAAGTACGAAATCAATATGGTTAACTTTTATACTCAAATATTGTGTGTAACTCGATGTTTCAATTAGTTTTTGTTTCATCGCAATCGCTTCAAAATATCAAAAGATATATGAATTTAAAGTGTTCAAGAAGGAATTTTCATTACGTAATGTACATCCACGTAACGACATCTATTGACGCGAAATGATACTTACTTCTTAATTACTAGGTTTGTGAGATCGTGTGTTGTTATATGACCGTCATTTTCTTTGCGCGGAAACTTAACGCGATACATTGTGTATTTGTGTATAGAATATAACTCTAAAGTTAGATTAATTAAAATTTTCCAGATGCGTTGTTTATTTATTAGTTTAGTATTAGTGCGATAGGTGGCGCTACCTATCTTTCAAATCTTGATAATCATGAAAGAATAGTGACAAATGTTAATTTCTTAAAAAATATAGGTATTTATTCTTTAATTTTTCACTTTTATACATAGTTTATTTAGCTTACAGAGTGTTCGAACGTTTTCCCATATATTTTGACAGTATCATTTCGTGCTCGATAGATGGCGTTGTTCGTTTAATGTCATTTTCTGAATCGCGGTGTTAAGACTCTCCGTCAAGAATGACTTTCGCCCAGATATTCCAAATAATTTTTAGTGTAGGTATCTTTGTTTTTGACTTCTTTAGTGTCGATAATATAATATAATAATAATAAATAAATAATAAATTGTTGGTTGGGTTGGGTTGTCATTCGTTGAAAGTATTGATCTTAGAGATGGGTTGTAACAGGTGAAACACGATATCTGTGATCACTGTGACTGTGACAAAAAATAACAGATCCAAATATCTGTTATTAAATCACAGCCTGTGATTTTTGATAAATACGTATCTCAATCGAATATCATCTTTATTTCTTTTGATTTAAAGTCGAAAATCGTATCTATCTGTTATAAAATCACAGCCTGTGATTTTTGTACAGACGATAAATACGTATTGACTCAATTGAATATCTTCTTTATTTCTTTTCGTTCAAGTCGAAAATCGTATCCGAAGTTTTAACAGTAACAGTCTTGAGGATCTGTGATTTTAAGTAACAGATATTTTTTATCGTTAGGAGCAATTGCTATCTGCTTTTTTATAATATCTGTGATTTCTATCTGTGATGATAAATACGCCTCACTCCTAATTGATCTGATTGGTTTTGATTTGGTATTTTGGTTGGTTTCGTTCATTAGGTTCAAATTAAGAAGTCAAGAAACGAGTCGTTACAGATCGATTCAAACTTAATGGCGGCTCGGAAGTTAGCTTTTAGCTGCGCAGTACCCCACCCCTCACCCCCGCTGTCACATGAAATTGTTACTGCGCAGCGACTCGCCTCATGTTCCGAGCCGCCATTAAGTTTGAATCGAACTGTACTATACTTCGTAATTTTTTCGTATGATTCGTGACCGCCGCTCATTCGATTCGATCGTTGTTGGCGTGTGTAAGGCCTCGGCCTTGAATCTTGCGGGCAGCGGGGCGGATGGCGGCTCGGAAGTTAACTTTTAGCTGCGCAGTACCCCACCCCTCACCCCCGCTGTCACATGAAATTGTTACTGCGCAGCGACTCGCCTCATGTTCCGAGCCGCCATTAAAGTTTGAATCGAACTGTATTATACTTCGTAATTTGTTCGTATGATTCGTGACCATCGCTCATTCGATTCGATCGTTGTTGGCATGTTTAAATAAATAAATAAATAAATGTGTAAGGCCTCGGCCTCGAATCTTGGGGGCAGCGGGGCGGCGGCGGCGGCGGCGCGGGAGCGGGGCGGGCATCAAAGACCCGTTCTCGAAATTAGCGGGCAGATCGCGCGTCACTATAGCCGCGTAGTGTTGTGTTCACGATTTTGTCGTCGAGATATTTGTTTTTATTCGCGAAAGAAATGGCTGAACAATGGCGGTAACATCTTTTTGATTCAAATTTATTCCTAACGCTCAATTTATTATGGGCAACAACACTGCAATGCAGACGCGCGGGCGGTCACCGCTTGAATGGAGTGCACCGCTCGCTGCCCGCCGCCTCGCCGCTGCCGCGCCGCTGTTTTCGAGAACCGGTCCATTTGATTTTACGCATAAGATCCTGCTGCGCCCGCGCCGCCGCCGCCGCCGCCGCCGCCGCCGCCGCCGCCGCCGCCGCCGCCGCCGCCCCCGCCGCCGCCGCCCCGCTGCCCGCAAGGTTCGAGGCAGAGGCCTTATGGTTGATTCGATTTGTTCGACTATCGGACAGCAATAAATACACAAATATTGGCACATGTTTCTGGGGAAAGTCAACAATATACATCGATAAATACGGTTCCCGAAGAAGAAGATGCCACACACTATCCAGTAGAGTTCTTAGAATCCCTTAACACACCCGGTCTTTCAGCACACAAAATTTGTTTAAAAGTCGGAGTGCCAATAATTCTTCTCAGAAATTTAAGTCCTCCCAAACTTTGCAACGGCACTCGGCTCATAGTCACCAATCACCAACAAAACGTCATCGAAGCCGAAATCTTAACAGGTTGCGGCGCCGGTGATGTTGTTTTTATTCCAAGAATTCCTCTCATTCCCAATAATTTCCCGTTTAGTTTTAAGCGTGTGCAATTCCCCGTCAGCCTGTGTTACGCCATGACCATTAACAAAGCTCAGGGCCAGACATTATCCGTTGCGGGGGTGGATCTTAGTATTGGTTGCTTTTCCCACGGCCAACTTTATGTAGCTCTTTCGCGTGTGAGCAACCCTAGCAACTTTTTTGTGTACGCTCCAGGTGGTTCCACCGCTAATATTTTATAAAGAGAAGCATTTTCTTAAATAAAAACACAAGTTTTTTGGCAGTTTCTTACTAGGAAAAATCACCAGGCCTGGTCGAAAGATTCCCCCTTTTTAAATGAAGGTACAACTTTTCTAAGCGACATATTATTGTTTTCCGACATCCATGCGAACGAAGTCGCGGGCACAGCTAGTGCCAAATAAATATATTATGTGAACGTTGTGAGAAGAAACTTGATTTACGTAAAAAAAAATGTACTTAAAACAATAGAATTCTGTTAATGTCCTGTCAGCTTAAGCTTTTCACACATTTTGGACAAAATAATGTGAAACGAGTTACCCTCTAGATGTAAAATAATAGGGGCAAGTTAACACACTAATCCCTGAGGTCAGGAGAAAATCATATAAATGCTGTAAACCGCTGAATAAAATATTCATACCGGTCCGGGTTTTAAACGACCTCTTTATAGTATTCACACCCTTATGGCAAAGCAATAACGGTCATAACGGCTTGAAGAGATAAAGTATGTAGGTACAAACGCATGTAATCTTTCGGAGGCGGTTGTCGTAGTACGTATAGACAAAGGGATCGCTTTATTAAACTTTCATAAGAGCAATACTTGATCGGAAGGTTCTGCTTGAAGCGGTGTTTTTGCTGTATACAGCTGAATCAGGCGCCAGAAGGGCAGCTCTTAACCTCGAGTAGCGCCCGAGAGCTGGTAAAAGAGCAAAATTTCATAATCTCGCGTTACATTTCTGAATAACACCATCCATTTTTGAAAGTCTGCTGATTTGAGTGTCACAAACGAGCGTGCAATGCGCCACTTGGGAGTCATTTGTATCTCGCTGAGAAATTTTATTTCGTTTTTTAATACCTACTGCATGTTTCACAAAATTATAATAGCTAGAATTTGACAGGCTCTTCAATAAAAACAAACGTCACTTTTGTTTGCGTTACCTATCAAGATAAATCAAGGTGAGTAACTTATCCGTAGCAGGTATTTGAAACGTAATTGCGTAACACACATAAAATGACAGTTGATCCCAAATCCTTTCATTTTGACAGTTCAGCCATGATCATTGCATTATTTGTTTGTTGTTGAGCAGACGCATTCCTATGAAGCTATGGATTAGGAATTTCCTTGATTGAAAGTGTGTTAAGTAATTAAAGTGCTGGAGCACTAACTAACTTAAAGAATCTCTGTAAAATAAGCTCTTAAAATTATAATCTATATATTATTCATATATATTTTCATAATTTTAGTGTGATAAATTCATCCATACTAATATTATAAATTCGAAAGTAACTCTATCTGTCTGTCTGTCTATATGTTACCTTTTCACGCCGAAACCACTGAACGGATTTCGATAAAATTTGGCAAGGAGATAGATGACATCCCGGGGAAGGACATAGGCTACTTTTTATCGCAATACCACGCGGACGAAGCCGCGGCCGGAAGCTAGTCTTGGATAAATGTTTAACATTTCAAATTGTTATTCAAGTCACGAAGGGGGATTTTCAGGATTGATAGCAAGAAGCATTTTTCCTTTTATATGAAATATCTAATAAGTGTCAAAGATTGAAGAAACATGGACCTGAATAAAGATTTTAATTAATAAAAAAAAATCAAGTAATAAAAACTAAAACCCAACTACGACTTAAAAGGTATAAACAAGACACCACAGACAGACAAATTAAAAATCCGGAGTCACACGTGTTAGGGCATAAATCGAACAGATTACGTGTGACTCCGGATTTTTGTTGTTTTTATTACTTGATTTTTTTTTAAATTGTTTTGGGGTTATAATATATTTATTTTTGAAATGTGCTCATTAAGCCCTTTCATTTAATACCCAACATGGTACGATTAAACCATTTTTTTTTTTAAGTTCCTCACTTTATGTCCTATAGAGGGCGCCATTTTTAATTTAATGTGACTTCACATAGCCTATCAGCCACCAGCGGACAATCACGACGCTTCTAACGATACCTTATTTGTCAAATTGTGATAAGTGGTTTGGAAGATAGGAGGGAACAGATGAACATACATACATACATACATACATACATACATACATACCGGTCAAAATCATAACCCTCCTTTTTTCTTCGCCGTAGTCGGGTAATAAGCTAGGAGAATTTGTCTTTTTGTGCCTTCATTAAGAAGGTGGTCTTAATTTATCGTTCAACTTTTTTCCAGGAATGCTAAATTAAATTAAACGAAATATCCTACCTAAATATTCACGAGTATTTGCCGTTGTTCTATTGTAAAAGGGGAGTAATAAGAATTAATTATTATAATGCCGGATGAACGTAAACAAAGCGATTAGTAGAGTATGTTAGAATCTTCATAAAACAGTTTTGTAGTTTCTGCCCTATGATGGGAAGAAGAAAGAAAATTCTGATGTTAGAATTAATTTGTATAATCAATCAATTAGCAACACTGAATCGACCGAGGCGTCCTCCAGTTCACAGATAAGTTGGTAGGACTGTACAAGCTGTTCTCTTATTCTATTGAAACTCCGTACTACGCTAGGCCAGCTCAATATCAAGTGTAACCACAGACGTGCGGTCGACTGTACTAATTTTATAGTATAGTCAGTTTATCCTAGTCCTAGCTAATATTATAAATACGAAAGTGAGTTCGTTTCTTACGCTTTTACGCTAAAATGGCTGAACGGATTTAGGTGAATTGGCACATGGGTAGACCATGACCTGGAATATGACATAGGATACTTTTTATACCCGATATTCGTACGGGATAGAAACTTACGCGGGTGAAACCATGGGGCGCAGCAAGTATATTTCTATTGAAACGAGAGCAGTAGAAACTGATTGTTTATTCTGAAATTCAGAATTATTCAAAGGTCATTTTATAGAATAAAAATAACTGAAGCTCTACTCCGGAATACTAAATGGCGTCACTAGTCAGTACAGGAATATCAAATGATGCTTTATCCGATTACAGATGAAGCCCGATCGGTTTGCAAATTATAGGCACGTTTGATGAAACGAAACCATTGATGTTACAAATAGGTAGGTTCAACCTACCTACTTCAAATTGCATAGGAGAAGCTATTAAATTAAAATATCAAATATTTTAAGCATAAACAGGTACGTAGTCGGTACTGGAGACTCCTGTCATCCAAAATGGTTTGAGTATACTTGTCTTATATTTTGGTTATAGGCCAGTTTCTTGTGCGACAAATTGTCAAGCGCGCGTAAACTACTGCTACGTATTGGGTGTTGATAGGCAATCACAGTAGTTTACGCGCGCTTGACAATTTGTCACATATATTTTGCGATCATTTTCGTTCGAGAAATTGGTCTTACATGTTGTAACGAAATTGCGTTTAAAATTTATATGTTAAGGATTTACCTACATTTTTTTTAATGAGAATATTTTAAATGCAAATGAGGTATAGAATACTATTAGAAACATAAGAATTTCCAGTTAGATCTAATGAGACAGAATAAAATGCAATACTATGAAAGCACAAAACCTTTTAAACAATATGAAACTCCAGGTGATAAATAGCGACTCATGCTGGATTACAAAGCTTGTTAAGAACAAAAACTAAATAATTTGTTGTTTAGAAGCTGCGGGTCTATAGTCAATGGCGACGAACTCAGCCAGTCAGGCTATTGTCTTACCTATTGTTGTCAAAGTTAATTACGAAATTTCTTAACAAGGAAGGTAATCTCCAAAGGAAAATTGAACTGTTCTTGGCTTTCTTAAACATAACAGCGCAGCGGAAAGTTTCTGAGACAAAGCTTTGGATACATTTTGATAATTATTATTCACCAGGTTGTGCTGACGTTGAACTTGCTAGACAAAATAAGTGGATTAAAATGCATTGTCCTCAAATGAATTTCAGTGAAAATATTTTAGATAAAATCAAGGATAGACGGTTCAAGCTAAATTTCTTTTCACTCAGCTAGTTTTACAGAAGGACAAACTTAGAAAAAAAGGACTTCTTTATACACAGTCGACCCGTAGATTTTAGAACCCGCAGTTTTAGACCCTGTGATAACTAAGGCGTAAAGATAAACCTTTCGTAAGGGAATCAAACCTTGAATCTTCAATGTAGGGTTTGTGAGCATGAAAGGGATCAGTGAGTTGAAAAACGGGCCATACCGGGCCGCGGTCAAGCGGTCAGCTAAGGTGAAAAATGTTATAAAATACAAGGGTTCCGGAAACTTTGACGTTTTTGAGCACTCGAGAATAATGTTTTCGTTTAACGAAAATTTCGGAATGTTACGTTTTACGTAATGAAAATCATGATTAATTACCAGCTTTTAGAGAGTGTTTTCCGGTACCTATTACTCTGTTAAACCTGCTCTATTTGTTTTGCTCCTTTTTTATGGAAAAAATATCAAAATAGACATCGACTTACCCACGTTTTCCGTTTAACATCCAATAAGAAAATGTATGTATTACTAGGTAGGTACTAGTATTTGTAGAAAATCATATTGTTCTTTTGAGGTAAATTAGGCTACGCTGCTTATGCTTTTAATAATTTTTGCCATTTACTTTGTTTAGGGCGAATTTCACCAAACTTTTATACCAAGTGTAAGTCTTATCCTGCAAATAAATTTTGAATTTTTGACAGTTTTTCCATACAAAAATTGTCAGACGCCATTTTTATTCCACGGATAAAAGATATCTGACTTTGGTAAAATCAGCCCTTAATAGACTATTTACGGATTGACAACATAAAAATATTAAATGCAGGTACGTATGTTATGCTAAAGAACCTGCCAGTGACAGGGTGGATACCCAGCAGTGGAAATTGTTGAAGCAGAATTTGATAATGATGAAAGTCATTCATAACAAAAATCATAACAACACGTCTTTAATCCCCGAAGGGTTAGACAGAGGTACCTACACCCACATTTCGCCAGTTACGTATAACTCACATGTAATAGGGGGTCGAGCCTATTGTCATCAACCGGGCACTAATCCAGACTCCAGGCTGTTACTGAGAAATAAAGTAATAGAAAAACCCAATAACACTATGCCCGACCTGGGAATCTAAACACAGGACCCCACGCTCAGTACTAGCACTTGAGACCGCTTGACTAACGAGGCAGTCAACTAGGCAGGGGCCATGAAACTCATACCCTATTCAGAAACTTATCAGTCAACTATGACCCAAAGAACGACTGCTGGATTTCAGTGCGCAAATATTCCCGCAATTTCAGTAATAATTATTAGACTTCCTAATGAATATAGTTAATTTTTAATGTATTTTGCTAATTTGGCACAAGAATATACGAAGTTAATATTCATATCGCAGGAATAACTTGCTATCCACGGAGCACTCAAATTAACGTATTATAATTAACGCATATATTTTAACTAGCTGCGTCCCGCGGTTTCACCCACGTAAGTCTCGATTCCATGGAATATACAAATTATGCTATGTCCTAATCCAGATCATGGTCAACCCATGTGCCAAATTTCATCCAAATCCATTTAGCCGTTTTACCGTGAAAGCGTAACAACTCTTTCGCATTTATTTATTTATTTAACCGTTTATGCACACACATATATTATTACAGACAAGACAAAAGGAACGGAAGACGAAAGGAGCAGAAAGATACGTACAAAGTTTATAATATAATTTAATAGTTAGGATAGTAAGGATTGACAAAAATACATAGAAAGGAACCAAGATATATTCCTACACAGCTTCATCGCATTCCTGTGGAGTAGTTCTGTAGTATCTGCCAACCCCATGAGAAGAAGGCGTGAGTGCATGTGTACCTAACGAGCACTTCTACTTGGCGAAAGGTCTCTAAGAACCTCACACATTTCATTAACGATGATCCACCTAAGTTATTATTCACTTACCCAACGATTAAAAGTTAGTTGTCGTAGGTACTAGCGAAAACGTCAAGCTAGTTCTTAGTTACCTAGTAATATTATACTCGTAAATGCGAAAGAGAGTTTGTTTGTTTGTGACGCTTTCACGCTAAAACGGCTGAACGGATTTGGATGAAATTTGGCACATCAGTAGACCTAGGTTAGGATATATCGGAAGGTAGTCCCGGGATACTTTTTATCCCGGTAGTACGTTCCCGTGGGATCATTTCCGAGCTCCACGTTGGCGGAGCCGCAGGCAAAAGCTAGTATTGAAATAAAACAATTATTTAGAGGTGTAAGTTAAGATTTTTACTAAATCCTCTACAACAACAAGCTCACAATTTTCTTATTCTTGAGAAAATCGCGGTTCACGAGAGACTGAAGTCGCGTACGACTACGCTAAGCTTTGTAAAGTAAAAGGAGGCACTACAAGCTGCAAAGTCGATTTCATATCACCTGTGTGCAGCCTGCAAGGGCACCGTGTTTCGCGTTTCTCGGAAAACTCACCCCACATGATTATTAAAAGGTGCGTTTCGACGTACCACCCGTGATTACGGGTGGAATTATGTCAAGCGATTTTTTTCTCTTATTCTAATAACGATTCAATAGAGTATATAAAGGAAGAAAATTACTCCATAATTCAAAATTCCGTCCAGACAAATACAGGTAGTAACAAAAACTCAAGGGTCATTCTATTGATCCCCCCGATTAGATGGATTGATGACCTAAAGAAGCCCGTGCGCAGGTATTGGCAGATAGGGGGAGGTTGGCACCAATAAATAGTTCCTCTTTATCCTTTCTTGTCGTAGCGCTACTTGAAAGATGCTTACGTCAAGCAGTGGAGTAAAAAGCTCTGATAAAAAAAATATATTCTGGTAAGCATTTGCATTGTTCAAATAGGCTTAAATAAAGGATAATAGGCGCAAAGTTTATAAGTAGTGTAATAGTTTATACCATAGTAACTTCCATAAATAATATCAGTAGGTAAACAATATTTTTCAGCACCAACGCTTAAAAAATAACAGCCTGAATATGACGGCCTTAGGTACGACGATGCCTGTTAGCATAGCAATAGCAGAAAATATAATCTTCAGTATTTTTTACAATTTCATTTTTTAGTGTCATTACCACGAGCCGTCCAAATAGACAGTCGGAAGTAAATTACTCCGAGTACTGAAGGCTAATTTACCGGAGCCGTGAGCATTTCAGTGTGAAAATATTCCGTACATTTGTCAAATAAACATGTTTCCTCTTCCTTGACTTGGAAGGAAAGTGTGAGTTTTTGAGATAGCTGCTGAATAATTGCATTATTAGGTGGTACTTTAACACACACATATAATAACATCACGCCTGTAATCCCTGAAGAGTTGGGCAGAGGTGCACCTGTAGTACCTACAAACACATTTCACTAGTTTTGTTTACCTTACTTTTTGTAAAAACAGCTGGGGTAGTTAGAAATCAATCCCGGCGTTTGTTCGGTACAAAAATAACTGAAACGTGTGTTATTGCTCCGGTGCATAATATTTCTGGCAAACTGATGCCATTTTAGTTATTTTTCTAGCTATTGTATTTTGTTGCTCCTAATTAAGAACGTTTTTCCAAAATCGTTTTACCGTGAACATTTCAAAAGTTTTTATAGTGAATAAATATAGAATGGGATATCGAAAAATTACCTTATATTTCATTTCCTCTTTTTTGTTAACATTTCAATAGAACATAATATTCGAAAAGAAATAGCTGTGTATCGTCAGATTTAATCAAAATCTTATCACACATCAAACAGTGATAAAGCAGGTCATGTTGACTTGAAGGGTTTCACTGAGAATCATAAAATGTTACGATTTGATCCTGCCCTTGAAGCTGAATTCATAACGTATGTATGAGTGATCCCTATGAAATTCATATCTGGACTAAAAGCAGAGTAAGACCTCAAAGTATGAAATATTCATTAATACAGTAGGGTATATGTTATTCCTTTAAAAAGCCATCTTAGTTCTTATTTAGAAGATCGATGATATGCATGAAAATAATAAAAGATCGAAACTACCACAAGTGCGTTTTTAGCAATAACCCCTCGCTACTCTTGTAGAGTTTAGGGGAGAAAATTTTAAATTTTGTCGCTGTCAATTGATACAGTATATTGGGAGATAGTTTGTCAACATATGCAGAAAAGTCAAAATGGAAGATGCAAGAGCGAGCGAACCGAGCTCAATTATATTTTAACCCTCCTCAGATATGTTAAATTTTATTTTGATCATTCATAAAGAAGAAGGAGGTAGTTTGGCGATTCATGCAGTACAGTTTTAAGAATTTGGAAAATGCAAGAGCCATGATTGAGCGAGCGAAGCGAGCTCGAAAATTTTAGCACCCGCCACGGAATGCTTAGGTTTTCTATTGAGCATCATATTGAATAAGGGGAAACTTTATTGATTTATGCAGAAAAGTTTGAGAATTCAGAGAACGTTAGATGTGAAACATCGTTTAACAATTTAATTTAATATTTAAGTATTGTTTACATCTTGTTTGCTTACTGTTATTTTTATAATGCAAATATTAAAAGAATCAATCCGCCTAGCCTTTTCCCAACTATGTTGTGGTCGGCTTCCATTCTAACCGGATGCAGCTGAATACCAGTATTTATCTGACCTCCACAACCCAATAACTGGGTAATACGATACCCCTTGGTAAGACTGGTTGTCAGACTTTCGGGCTTCTGACGATCCATAATGACTGTCAAAGATCCACGAATGACAGCCGTGACAACGGCTTACCGTGCTTTCCGAGCCACGGAGGAGTCTCGATATAAAGATATTCACCCATCCACGGACCAACCCCAGCAAGCGTAGCTTAACGGGATGGATCAACCCGTGCGGCTGCTATTACTTAACCACGAGCTCCTCCTCAAATATTAAAAGAATAGGTACTAACGCAATACTCGTTTCCCTTAAGTAAATACTTCCAGAAATAAAACTAATACTACCATTTTGACGAGGGTTAAAACGTAGGCATCTTGAGCAGTCAAGACCTTCGCGTTGATGCAATCCTTACAATAATAATATTACATCATAACTATAAATAAATATTGAAGGTAGCCTTTCCTTTCGAATCAGATGTTTTTCGCGTTCAGAATAAGGATGTCGGATCGTATAAAATGCTTATTGTGTTATCAGGGTCGGGTCAGCACAGATGTATCATGGGAACCATTCCTACCCATCGGGAAGGGTGATGAATAAAGTTCCGATAGGAACTAATCAGGGATTTTATCACGTACGAAGTGATTGTTACCTTGCCTTAAGGCTGATTTTGTATGACGATTTATAAACAGCGTTTTGCCCTAAACATTAGGGCAAAATGTACTTTATACTGATCTTAGTGATACCGAGGTCATTTTTTTGTATCACTAAGGTCACAAATAGAATGATGTTTTTCACTATGTTCAGCAACATAACAAGTAAATATGTTAGATATTCAAACTAATGACAATTATTACCTTTTTGTAAATTGTATGTTCTGTTATTTGGTACAGTTAAAAATAATCTTTGATTTTTCAGTTTGCTGATAAATCAAAGGCGAGATGTTAATAAATAAATAAAATAAATAAATAAATCACATATGGTGTTGCTGCTCGCTTTAGGATATCCATGCTATGTGAGAGGTACGGTAAGAGTCAAATGTGCAGTATAAGGAAGTACGTCAATCTTTTAACGCCTTGATATCATTGAGACTATACCATAAAAAGTATCTGTTGCCAGGAAAGTGCATAAGTATAACAACATGATCGTCATTTGTTTGCTGCAAATGAGTGGCAGCGTGAAAGTAATTGATACATTACTTTGTTAACATTATGACGAATAAACGTTAAATAGAATAGTTTATCACTTTAAAGATAAATGTGTTCTCTGAGAAAATATGGCGGAACGACGCGACGTTCGTTTGAATAGCAGATAAAACTAAATTAATTCCAAGTCAAAGTTTCCTGAATTTCAAATAAACTGTCGAAACTGCCATCCGACTGAACTCGGAAGTTAATACCGAACGCAATCATCCAATAAGCGGTTCACAAACAAGATTAGATTTCATTATGCACCAATAAGATTCCGCTCCGAGATTCTATATTAAATTTTATCTTCAACAGGAAACTTTTTGATTTAAAAATATATAAATAAATTTTTCAAGAAATTCCTGAGGAATTTCTTTATATATTTTTTAATCTGTTTATCTGTTTGCCACTTGCCGCAAAATATATAATACATAAATATTGTAGGTATTATGAAGTATCTATCAACCATCACAAAAAATGTTAGCGATGCGAAGAGTTCAAAAGATTCCCTCGACTGTGCAAAACTCAGACGGTTAACGACGAGCATTAATCCGACCAGTTTAGCAAGACCCTTGATATTGTTGGTTGAAATAGATTTAGCAGATCTGAATATAGCGGGTGATTTGTGAAGCTCATCGAACACGAAGCAGCTCTCAAGCACAATGCATCGTCGTTATTCTGTATCTAAAGCGCGCTTTAAAGAGAGGCCACTTTAATGCTTATTAGATGTGTGAATTTCTTGCTGAGCTTTTTTGAATGTGTTCAGATTCTTTCTAAAGAGGTGAAGTTTCAGGAATAAATTCTTAAGTGTCTAAAAGTTAATTCTAAGTTCGTCTTCCACAAAATGAGAGCAGTCGTGGCCCAGTGGTAAAAGCCGCCACTTACGAGTTGTAGGTCGTGGGTTACAACTCAAGCAGGCACTTTACTTTGTGTAGATAATTTCATCACCACTGCTCTCAAAACGGTGAAGGAAATCATCGTGAGGAAAACGGGATGTCCTAGAACCAAAAATTCAAAGCCATTTGACATCCGCCAACTCGCACTCCCTCTCACAGAGAGGAGGCCTGTGTCCAAGCAGTGGGAACATTATAGGCTGATTACGTCCAAAAAAAATATTTCAAGTTCTTAGTTTTGCCAAATAGTTTTCTCAAGTATGACAACAATAAAATTGATGAATTACCCTGAATAAGAACATTGGCTGTGTCGAGAGATAGACCCAGCAGTCCAATCATAGCGAAGGAAATTAAAAATTACGCCTCCTAGTTATGAAGGCTGTGAACAAAGGTCTTGATAGAGCCCTTTCACCTGACAATAATTTGATTGCCCCTAACAGACGAGTCTCGAAGCTTGATAAAGACTATGCATTTTAATTAGATTCTAATAAAAGCCCAGTTTTGATCAAAGAAGGAAAAGTTTAATAATTCAATTGTTCGTCTTGCTTATTGGGCTGTAATTTTCTTTGTGAATTTGAAATAAAAAGGAGTTTTAGTATCTAATTTTGTTACAAAATTAATACCGAATTTAAGGAATTGAGACATGAGTCTTACCTACCTACTACGCTGATATCACTGATGAAGATTTTTAAGTGACTTGTTTCAACAAGGATTTTGGAGTATAAAATTTAAAAGAAGTGGGTTAGCTTTGAATATGTTAGTTGCCTGGTAGTACTGCCTCGTTGGTCTAGTGGTCGCAAGAGCTACGCTATTGCTGAGCATAAGATTCTGGGTCGAGATAATAAAAACTATAAAAAAAAGTACGACCTTCATAAGGTTTAAAAAAAACAGACGGATTGCAAACCAAAACGAATGAAAAACCAACAATGCAATGTGAAAAAAGTAAAACGAAAGGATAAATTGATGTTGAATTTCTAAAATTGAACCATCAATAGATTGGAGAGTTGCCTTCGTTGTTCAAGCGAAGGGGATAGAGAGAGCTACTTAAGAGCTTATCCTAAGGAAAATAGCTGTTTACTTACCCCGTGGCTACGAATTACACGCTCAAGCGATACGCGTCTTGCGACAGCGACTGCGGAGAAACAAGTGAAAGACCGTTAGCGACGGATGAAAACAAAAGAAGCGCGCGCGTGTCGCTTGACGCAAGTCGCATCGCTCGAGGCCGTGAACGGGGCCTTAGCCTGTTTACTCGTAAACATAGCTATTCTGGAGGCGGGTTCAGGGACCGCTTATATCTGCTACTCAAATAATCATAATTAGTTGGTAAATAGAAGGTTTAATTAGGATTTCAGCGGAGATAGACAATTTTGTAAAATACTCGTATATAGTTCAAGAAACAGTGGGTAAGTATCAAAGAGTAGCTATTTGATTTTAATTACGGATTTTTAATTAATTTCGTTTTCTAAATCTTAAATTATAGAAAAAGCATTACGTATGTGTTACAATTAAAATAAAAGATAAAAATCGTCCAGCAGCTTTGAAACACTGATTTGTATTTTTGCGTATATGCTATGCTATTTACTAAATCCTTGAAAGACGACGAATGAAACTCTAGTGAAAATTTTACATGTAGTGAAGTTCTGTACCTACGAAGTTAGATATGAAAAACTCTACACGAATGAAAACAGTTCGTGGTAGGATTTTCTTCACCTTTGTCTTCATGTTATGTTATGCTGTGTTGTCTCGACAGGTAGATACGTAGGTACTTATGAAGTTTATAACACGCCTTCATAGTGCAAACTCGATTCAAAATTTGGCGACGGTAACACGATAGTGACGACGATACAATACTGTTCCGGCACGTATGATAGGTATCTATACCGATTAATGTAGACCGTATGAAATATTGGCACACTAGCTGCGCCCCCGCGGTTTCACCCGCGTAAGTCTCGATCCCGTGGTAATATCGGGATAAAAAGTATCCTATGTGTTAATCCAAGTTATAAACTGTTTGCCAAATTTTATCCAAATCCATTCAGTCGTTTTTAGGTGAAAGAGTAACAAACATCCATACTTACAAACTTTCGCGTTTATAATATTATAGTGTACCTACCTAAAACTTGTGCAGGTTACTGTATTGATTTGCCCATAAGAGAATTTGCCATTATAAGAATTTGCCCATAAGAGAATTTGCCGTTTTGAGATTTTGCCCTTTAGCGAACAAAGGAGTAGGATTATGAAACGTTTTACAGGAAATACCAAGTTTCCCAAATGGGTTTTCGAGATTCAGAGTTGATCTTTACTGGTAAACCGAAACCACAATATTCTATTTTTTGAGAGTGAAATGTGTGAAATGATAAATACAAAGCCAAACAGGAAAAAGCCAGAAAAATCTTCAATGAAAGCGAAATTGTATCAAATTGCACAGGTTGACGTCATCACGTCTACACCGGCTGTCGCTGAAAACCAGCGCTGGGGCTCTGTCTCCCATAGGGTCGCAGCATTATGCTGAGCGATGGCCGTTTTCCGTGGATGTGACGCATATTTTCTCCCAACTTGTTCTTTTCGTGTTTGTGTTCTTTCTTTGCGTTATTTTTAGCGCAAATAAATATATTTTCTTCTTTGTCTTTTCTTAAATTTTCTAAAAAGAGATAAATAATTTGATTTACTTAAAAAGTATATGTATTGGGTCCCCACCTATGACACTGGCGTTTTTTTTACAAATAAAGAACCTCGGAACTTCTATGATTCAAAATTATATCGGTATTATATCGAATATTGACCATCATAGACAACTACCTATAGTAAAAAAATCTTATTACTTATAGTTTTCTAAACATAAAAAATACCTTAAAAATTACTCTTCATTTTGTTAGCCGAAATTACCACTATTTTTTTTTTAACTTAGCCAAATCTTATTATTGTCGCTTACTCTAGGTGGCAAACATGAGTGCATAAAAGTTTTAAAACATTGGTGTCCCTAGTTGTTATTAAATTTAAAAAAAATAGTATGAAAAATGCAACTGCTTTAAAATTCCCCATACAAAACGCTGATTTCATAATAGGTCCCCAGACCTAATATCTATCCATTTGTACCGTAATGTCCCTCTGCAGTCTGGTCAAAGGCCATTTTTTCCACGTTCCTCTATCTTCGTAAAAAGTAAAAGTATTTTTTTATTAACGTACAAAACTAATTTAATTAATAATCTTTTTTATAGTCACAATTACTGCGAAGGAAATTTTTATTGAGCTAAGAAATGTTCTCGGGAACTTTCTCACATAAAATTAAATAACTGGGCACCGTCCTCGTAATATCGTGTTAGTTGAATTAAATACCCATTATTAGGGTAGTAATTCTCCTTTGGCGTGTGAAATGGCCGGAGGAACAGATTTTTGAGCAAAATAAAATGGACGCTAAATTTATGAGTATACCTACTGATATTTACGAATCAATTTTAGGGACGAACTGTAATCGCCAACCCGTCATGAGCATGCGTGGTAATCAATGCTCGTGCCTTCTCAGTATGAGAAGAGACTTTTGCCCTGCAGTGGGTTAAATAGGGAGGTTTTTTTTTTTATAACATCTGGCACGTTATTAAATCCTTGTAATGGCACACTGGCTAATCAACTTTAAGTGTTGTGCAAGGGTGATAGTTCACTTTAAAAAAAAAGTCGATTCTGATATTTTTGTAATAGGTACGGTTTCAGAATGACAGTGAATTTCAGTATCCTAATTTTCCAATCTATGAATTCACTTTTCATTTAGAGAATTTATTTCGGAAGGTTTATTTGTATTTGTTCACATATTAAACTTACTTAAAACAAAGGAATTTCGTTGTTTTGTAATGTCAATAAACCGTGCGAAGCAGAGGCGGATATTATCTTCAAAAGCAAGATTACACCAAGACATTAGTCGACTCTTCTAATTAAGTGCGACACATAATTTAATTGAGAAACAAGTAACTAGCTACGAAGTGCCTGCTTTCATCATTACATTATTAGCTATTTATATTGTTCCCTATCATATTACACGAAACACTTAAATGACAGAGTCCAGCTAACTAATCGCGTAACTTATTTTCGTAACCGATTAAGACTAATTTGTTTCATTTTGACAGTTCAACAACATTTACGTTGTTGAACAGACTTTTTTTTCGAACCTTAGAGGCAATGGTGTAGATATTTGTTACAAATCGATTCTGATTGATCGTGTTTTCGTGTATTACGCAATTAGGGTACTGTTCCAAGAAAAAAAGATACATTTGAAGTGATTGTTCTTGATAGAATCGTGGGATGTCTGAAATTGAAATACGCATCTATTCTATTTTTAGATTGACAATTTCTACACTTATTGTGTTGGGACTAGTGTAAGGGTACCTATCCATACTAATATTATAAATGCGAAAGTAACTCTATCGAAGCATTTATATTTAATCTAATCTAATCTAGGAAAATTTGAATTTCGCGGGCTACAACTGCGGACCTTAAATAAGATTTTAACACCAAGATTACTCAACCTTTCAAAATTTCTATAGAAACCGGTGGAAGTTGATTGTAGGTTAATTCATAAAACATTTAGGTACTTCATTTATCAAGAAATTTTGGCGCAAAGAGCTAATTACCCTCTTTCCCAACTGATTATAAATAAAAGGAGCATTGCGGCTCATTTAAAAAGTTTGAAAGGAAACGCTATATTTTATAAAGGAAAATATTTAATAAATTCTTTAAGTAACAATGAAGTGAACTGGAAAAACGCCGCGAGAGGAAAAAGAAAACAGCAAGCAGTGAAATATAATCATATAACTTGTTTACCAACAGATTTCCTCGCATCGATTTGTAATTATATTTATACAATGAAAAAACCTTTTTAAAAACAAGTTTTTAATGAACTAAAAAGGGTTTTCCCAGGGCCACCTTCCAGCTCCATCATCAGACCCTGAACACCACCTAGTGTCAAATCACTTGTTAAGATATAACCAATGAGTCCAATCACGATGGTGCTATCTTGTTTGATTGAAGAGTTCCTATGGCCAACTTCCGGCTCCATCATCAGACCAGCTCCATGATATCAATTTTTCAAAATGTCTCGGTAGTTGTATTAGTATGCCAAGTTTCAGCTCAATCGGATGCCATTAAGTGCTTGAAAAATGGATGTCAATTGGAGTAACCGGATACACATACGAACAGAGCAAGCTAATATAAAGCTTGTAATAAAAACAGACAGTCGTTACGGGTCCGCCCAAAAATCTGACAACCAGTCTTGCCAAGGGGCATCGTGTAGCCCAGTGACTGGGCTATGGAGCTCAGATAGATAGTCTCTTGAAGTAAAATATAGGTAATCAGCTGCATCTGGTAAGACTGGAAGCCGATCCCCAACATAGTTCGGAAAAGGCTCTTACAGGCAGATTGTTTGATTGATTCAAATTAAATGAAAAATAAATATAGAGAAACTGAACCTTTATTATTAAAAGACGCTATTTATTTATTAAATATTATATATATATTTATATTTATTAAATAACTATTTGAAATATTTGTTAGCGTACCTCAGTTTTTCCACCCCTTAAAGAAAATAATACCAGCCTATTTACTGTCCCACTGCAGGGAAAAGCCTCTTTACATATAGAGATGGCACGAGCATTGATTATAAATTAATCTACTTAATTGACAAAAGCCTCCCATATTATGTACAGTCACGGACTTTAATTGATGAGCCACCTTCAAACTTTTCAATTTTGCAGTTTCATACATTCACGAGATTACACGATTAAACACAAACTCAAATCGCACGCTCGTAAACAAGATGACAAATAAATTACTTTTAATCGGATATATTCATAGAGGTTGACTTTATTAGTTAACCTCTATGGATATTTCCGATTAAAAGTAATTTATTTGTCATCTTGTTTACTTTCATACATTCACGAGATTACACGATTAAACAAGAACTCAAATCGCAAGCTCGTAAACAAGATGACAAATAAATTACTTTTAATCGGAAATATCCATAGAGGTTGACTAATAAGTTCTCAATGATAAAAATAAATACAATGTTGCATTAAGTTTATCCAATCTATTTGATACCGACCTCCTTTGAATCATAGCTCATTAACTCGATAATTATGAAATCATAACTGAAGACAGTGACAGTTGAAATATCAAGATGACAAATAAATTACTTTTAATCGGAAATATCCATAGAGGTTGACTAATAAGTTCTCGATGATAAAAATAAATACAATGTTGCGTTAAGTTTATCCAATCTATTTGATACCGACCTCCTTTGAATCATAGCTCATTAACTCAATAATTCTGAAAATTTAACTGAAGGCAGTGACAGTTGAAATATCGATGTCAGAGAATTTCTCCGTACGCTAACGTTACTATGCAGCAGTAACCTAGCAACAATTGTTTATCGTTGCTAGGTTACTGTTGCTAGACCTGCAATTGGTTGACTTTGAGTAGTCACTGTTGTCAAGTTTGTAGTTCTGCTCTCAGGTTAGCCAACCGGTAAAGATATGAAATATAATTTTCTTCTTCTAATACGAAGACATATGACTTTGCGTGTCGGGAACCGAATAAACCCGATTTGCATTACACGGCTAAAATGCGAACAGTACCAGGTGGCTCATCAATTAAAGTCCGTGACTGTATATTTGTACGCAAAATGGCAAAACATAGAGAAACTACACTAGAAAAATTTTAATACCCTGCACACTGCTGTAACCTATGCTTACAAATAAATGTGGGATTGGTAGGCAAAATAAACGATTGCTCGTAAAACTAATTTATTTTTAAAACACCAAAAGGATCATCGTTACACCGTGTCTAGTCGTGGATGTTTATCGCCATTTTTTATCTATCCCTTTCTCACTCCCACACATACATCCCTTTCTTTCATCCGGTGCGTTCCGTTTAACAATTATAATCTGCGTTCATACTTAATGTGATACAATATTTCTATCCCACAGTCGGCCATCCTGATACATGTCTGTCCTCAGACATCCACACAAACATTCATCACTACCTTTCAACTTAAACTTAACTTAACATAAACTTAACTTCAATTTAACCACTAGTACAGCATTACAACATTAAATTAACAACATAACATTAACATTTAAATATAAAAAATACTTTTAAAACACGTTTACATACTAACCTAACTAAACAAGACAAAGTTAAGTTAACAACTCTCACCTTTTAGGTTGTGGAATCTCATAATCTGACTACTTAATTTTCTATAGTCAACACACACCCTTATCGTGCCATATTTTTTGCGGACAAAAACTAATGGTCTAGCATATTCAGAATAACTTACGCGTACAATTCCTTGCTCAAGCCACTCAGCAACTTGTTCTTCAACTACCACCTTCTCTCTCAGTGATATACGTCGTGGACGTTGCGCCACCGGGACGTCGTCTTTCACAATTATTTTCAGCTGGATAGGAGCTTCTTTAATTTGGCATGGTTGATAGCTTTCAACCATCTGAAGAACCTCTTCTTTAAAACACTTATTACTCACATGACCAACCTCGACGCTGCAACTGAAACAATTGATTTCATTCACCCATTCCACAGGTTTCAACCACACAGTACTACCATTCATAACCGTCGTAACATTCTTAAGAAATTCGTGACCTATGATTACATCAAAAGGCATACAGTCTTTAGGTACCACGTAGAATAACACATCGTCGTATTTCGTACTGTCTATCACCACGTTTGTTGATAAACAACCTAATGACTCCACTTTAGCAAAACCAAGTCCAGACAGTGTTATGTTATTGTTCATCACTTTACCATCGTTAGCACAAAACTCAGAAGATACTAAGTTCACATCACTGCCGGAATCAATAAGTGCACTCGTCGTTTTTCCAAATAATTCTACGATCTTCATAGGTTTTTCCCGTTCTGATTGTTTGTTTACATCGTAAACGTCATACTCGATTTGACTTTGACGTTTGCTATCTTTATGGTCATCTGTCATCTTGTCACTCTCATTCTGTGAGTGTGACGTAACATCCGCGTCGTTGAACGATGACTGACCGAACATTGCTTGCTTGCTCACACGTTCGCCGCTCCCGCTCCCACTCGTCGATGCGCCGATGTGATCTTTTCTATCACCGGAAGTGTCGAAACTGCGCCATTTTGATGAACTTCCCTTCGAATAGTTCGAATCTTCTTTACGGCCGCCTGCCGCCATGTTTTTTCTATGCGGGCACTTCGGTGAAATATGACCATATTCATTGCAGTTAAAGCACTTTGGACCTTGTGCCTTCCGCGGACAGTCTTCCGACACATGATCGCCGTCACCGCAATTATAGCACCTTTTCAACGTTATTTCGTGACGTACAATGCCGCGTCTTTCGTTTTTGTAGGTACTTCTAGAATGTTCCTTCATCTTTTCCTTGATGGTCTCGTAGATTTTAAACTTCTCTTTCAGGTCAGGATACGTAGTTACACCGTAGAGCATTATTTTATTGGTCTCGTGGTCGACTATGCCATCAACGATATATTTAATGGCCACGTAATCGGGTATTCTTCCTCTTTTCCCCAATTCTTTCATGACCATCATGTAGTCGATGCAACTCTCGTCACGTCTTTTCTTTCGTTGGCTCAAAAGCTCGTGTATTGCTTTGATGTCGACGGTGTCAGGGAACTCTTTACTCAGTGCCGCCTTAAGTTCTTCCCATGTTTTGTGAGGGCGTTCAGCTTGTAACCAAAGCTGTGCGGTGCCCGATAGGGATCTCCGTGCCATCAGCAGCTGTTGTAACGGAGTCCACATAAATATAAAATTGATTGATCGATTTCAGACTAATATTAACTTATAACTCCAGATTTCCTCACGATTTTTCCACTACTTTGTCAAGGAAAATAAGTAGAATACTTGTAAAGTATCTTAAACGCATTCAATGTGCTCTCAACGTTAAGATTACCTTTAAAATATTAAAAAGCAATGTTCCAGGGAAGTTCGTGGTCTCTGATTAAATTTTGCATAATCTTTCTACCTGTTTGAAAATGAATTTTTAAATGAGTCTTAACCTTTTGGAGAATTTGCCACAGTTTTGGTCTAGTTAGTGGAAAGTAGTGGTGGCCCAGTGGTAACGGACCCGACTTACGAGTTGTGGGTTTAAATCCAGTCAGGCGCTTTACTTTGTGTAAATAATTTCATCACCACTGCTCTCAAAACGGTGAAAAAAAACATAGTGAAGAATCCGGCATATCCTAGAACTAAAAATTTGAAGACATGACTTATTCTTATCTACCAACCCGCCCTGAGAGATCTACCACGATTATGACTCCCTCTCGAAGAGAGGAGGCCTGTGTCCCAGCAGTGGGAACATAATAGGCTGATTATGCTTACAATACTTAGTGTGGGTAAAATCGTGACCGCAGTAAGAAGCTTTATTGAATTATACTTATTTACTGTCATTGAAAAATAATGGAACGGCTATAATTCTTAATTGATTACAGAATTGAAAAAGTCGGAGAAAACCCCTAATTATTTGGTTAACAATTTTTAACCGACTTCTTCAAAAAGGAGGAGGTTCTCAATTCGTCTGTATGTTTTTTTTTTTCTGTGGCAAAAAACGAAAATTGAAAAGCAAAGACACTGACTTTCGAAATTAAAGTTATTTTTCACTTTTTTAGTGCTTTTTTTGGAAGTCGGTTGTTTTTTTTTTGTAAAAAGTTTTTAATAGCTCCATAACCCATTTCTATTTTCACTGCTGTATTGTAAAATATGAGGATCAAAGGTACAATGTTTTGTTGACCGAAAGAAGTTCAATTTAAGGTATTAATAATAAAGGGAAACCACCCTCGACTACCTTTCATCTGGTATGATTAATTCAGTGAAAACTTTCCTAGGGAATTTTTCGTTATATTTTTTCCGACTGGATAACGACGCCTTATATTTTTAATCTGCCATATTTAGCTTTAGCTTTTACGAAAAATATTTGTTGAATATTAATATTTGCCCTGTGTATTCAGAATGAATTTTTGTTCTCCTTTGTTTAGCTCCCTCGATTATTGTATTTATTTTTACAAAAAATAGTTCGTTATATTTTTTCCGAAAGGATAACCAAGCCTATATTTTTTAGCTTTAGCATTAACGTAAAATATTTAAGGAATATTAATATTTGACCTATTTATTCCGAATGAATTATTTAGTTCTCTTTTTGTTTAGCTGCTTCGATTATTTTATTCATGTAGCCTTTGATAAATTTTCTTTCAGAAATGTGAAATCGAGTAGCTAGTGTTTTAATATTCTAGATAGTCTTTTCGTCTCTTAGAAACTGTCTATGTAGTTGTAGGTTCTTGCCTTTTGTTGGGTAAACTAAATTCAAAGTAAACTATTGTAGCAAAGACGGTTGTAGTCCGTGCTCAGTTTGATAGTTTGTCTTTCAATATTGTTTTAGCTTTATTTACATTTTAAGAACTAGGCTTATCGATTTCCAAGCTATTGTTTAGAGATAACAGAGTGTAGATTATCGTTATGCTTCTGTAAAACGTGACGGATTCCCAAAAGTTTAATTTTAATCGAGATTTATGCATGACAGTAACGTTCTAGTATAACGGTCCTTTGTGGGCTTTGATTTTCTATTCAAATAATTTAATTAAACTAAGTTCGTTACGAAGAAAAATGCGCCAATACAAAACCAACAATTCTATTTTTTGGCCTATGAATTAGAATTGCCATTTATGTACCTATCTACATATTGTAAGACTGTTACCTTATAAATTATGTATGTATATTTTGCTCTGCAAAAAAAGAGGTAAAAAAAAAAAACAAAAAGGTTTCATCTCTAATGATGAAATGATGATATATAAATAAAAATAACATAACACCACGCCTGGAATCCCCGAAGGGTTAGGTAGAGGTGTATCTATGGTGCAGCAACATTTCGCCAGTTATGTTAACACTCATTGTAATAGAGGGCGAAATAAAAATATAATTAATTAAGTCATCTGCCTAGCCTTTTCCCAACTGTGTTGGGGTTGGCTTCCAGTCAAACCGGATGCAGCTGAATACCAGTATTTTACATGGAGCGACTGCCCATCTGACCTCCACAACCCAGTAACTGGGTAATACGATACCCCTTGGTAAGACTGGTTGTCAGACTTTCGAGCTTCTGACGACCCCTAAAGACTGTCAAAGATCGACAAATGACAGCCGGGACCAACGACTTATCGTGCTTTCCGAGGCACGGAGGAGTCTCGGTATGTGAAGATGGTCACCCATCCACGGAACAACCCCGGCAAGCCTTGCTTAACCTGATGGATCGACCCGTGCGGCTGTTATTACTTAGCCACGAGCTCCAAAAAACCTCCAAAAAATATAATTAATTAAGTATCTACAGAAAATATAAATCAGTGCGCACTTGTTAGTTAGACAGCTAAAAGGTGGTGCGTCCACTCAAAAGGAGGGTGAGAGGGTGTTAATTGGTAAAGAAGCCCTCTTTATATAATTATCAAGAGCTTTCCCTTTGGACGCTATAATTCTTAATAAGCCCGTTTTATTACATTTGTTCATTTTGTACAAGATTAATTTGTAGCTGCTTGTTGATGAAGGTTTTTTATCGCTTTATTACGTGTCGACACTATAAACCTAACTAGTTTCTGCCCGCGACTTCTTCCACGGGAAAGTTCTTGTTTTAATATAAAATATATCATACTAGCTTCCACCCACGGCTTCACCCGCGTGGTATATCGATAAAAAGTAGCCGCAGTGTCCTTTCCTGGGATGCCATGCCAAATCATCATGGGATCTTTGCCAAATTTTATCGAAATCCGTTCAGTGGTTTGGGCGTGAAAAGGTAACATACAGACAGACAGACAGAGTTACTTTCGAATTTATAATATTAGTATGGAAGTATGGATTGACACTCGGGAGTAAAATACGAGTGTTTTTTTCCATTATTGAAAGATGTTTTGGAATCGGATCAGCAGAGTTCTGAAGATTAAAAAAATATAAAATTGTGTGTAGAGGCATGCAATTTTATATATTTTTTAAATATTAGTTTAGATAACGCTTTCAGGATGCTTTTGGAACTGCCGAGATACTGTAGAGGTATTGAATTAGAATATTGTGAGTTTGTGAAAGACATTTTTAGATTCAGGATTCCGTTTGCGAAATATTAAGCTATAAAGTGCAAATTTTTGGTAGATTCAAGTGTCCTGGATAAATGGTTAGTTTTGGATTTGTCAAAAAAATCACGGCGGTAGTATTTAAATCGAAATTAAGAAGAAAACTATCACAGGCAAGTAGGCTCTACAAGTTAAAGAGTAATAATCGACCAACTTAAATTTGCAGTTGCAAAAACATATTCTCCCATATATTTCATATGAGAGAACATGTTTTTAAACTACAAGTTAAGTTTGTTCTTGGTATCAATTCATCCCAACTACGGAACCCTTCATTATGCGTGGTCCGACACGCTCCTGGGCGGTTTTTCCTGTTATGTACGTACCTAATAAGAAAACATATCAGAAGAGTCTATTCATTGCCAAATCTTTGTCAATATCAGTTATTAACAGAATAGGTAGGTAGTGCATTTGTTTATAGCCAGAGGACGACGCAATGCATGTGTTTGAGTAATAATTTAGTTATTTGTCATGGTCTTCAACACGTCATTGTTAATCAACAGTGTTGCATAGGGAATGATCAATATTATTATATTATGAGCATTTTGCAAGCCACATTCTTGTCCTGCCATAAATTATTATGCGATAGAACATTACTTAGTTGAAACATCTTACGGGAATCTGGGACAGGATATTTTCTATGTCAATATAACTGAAATAACGCACAAATATCCAAACCAAGTGTAAAAATATCTATTATATAGCTGCAGCATTCATTCACTCTGAAAAGATTTCATAGCGTTTTTTGTATTATAAAATACAAGCTGAGTGCCCTACGAACTTTATACAAAGTTTCAGCCCATATTTTCACCTATTTAGGCAATGAATTTTCAAAAATCATTTCTTAGTCCTCATCTTCGTTACATGAGGAATCTTTGTTCTACACGCAACGGTTTTGAGTGCTCAACGAAGTTTCTTACAAACTTTCATCCCCTATTTTCACCCCTTTAAGCAATGAATTTTCAAAACCCCTTCCGTATTAGTGCTCACCTTCGTTACATGAGGAACTCTTGTGCAAATATTTTGGACCCAACGGTTTAGGCTGTGCGTTGTTTGTCAGTAAATTGTAAAATACGGTATCATAGAATAGAATAGAATAGAATATTTATTTATTTGCGAATTAGGTACAAAAAATGCAGATGTTGTATAATAAGAGATCCTTATACACTAAAAATTATCTGTATATCTACTTTTAATAAGAGCCTATTGAAAGTAGAGACAGGATTTCAAAATGCGTAGTACAGAAATGTTGAATTTATTCAACCATTTAATTTTCATTTAATTATTTCGTTCGACGAAAACTACATACTTCTGTAAATAGAGCACCATTAATATCTAGTAATTGATGCCACACAACCTTTCAAAAAATATTTAAAGCTTGTAGAAATTGGAACTGGCAGGCAAAGTACCTACTATAGTACTTCGGAATTGGAATTCCAAGTACAAGTATATATTCAACATTTTCGATAGGTACTTTCATTAAATTTCTCTCAGCAGCATTTAATTTGTTAATTCCTCGAGTTCGTATTTACATTGAGCATTTTGTCGTATTTGATCCGTACTCGCTAACCTGTAAATAACGATTCTATGAAAGTCAATTCAATTGTCTGGATCGGAAATCAAATATATGCGTTCATTTGGTTGAATGGATTTGTGATAGCAATGTTCAAATTAACCAAATTTTTTTTTTTGTTAATCCTTTAAAAGGCGGCCTTTGGAGATAAGATCAAGGAGTGTGGGATTCTTACCAAAATAAAATCATCCGAGTGTGTCACTATCAGTACATGGAAGGTGTCATCGTGTCCTCATAACTATTTTTGAACGATTACTCGTACCACTGAGTAAATTAAAGTTAGTTGTATTTTTCAGAACTGAACCTGGGTGATGGATCACAGCCTACATTCTCTCAGAGAAAGAAGACATTGTATCCAGCAGTGGGAACATCAACCTATAGTAATTCAAAACCTTAGATTCGGTCTAAAGTAATGGTTAATTGAGAAACTTTCAGGTATCATGAAAAAAAACCATCCACTTTATTTCATAAGAACCTTTCTCTAATTGACCAGCGCGGGATTCCTTTTTAATGTTTATTGGAAGGCGCTACATAAAGAACGGTTCGTAATTGGTGCGGGCAGGCGATGTCCGAACGTCGGCAATTGCTTTTACTCGATTAATCGCTTCCGAAGCTACTGCACCGAGGTATCTGTCTAATTAGCTGGCTTTTATATCTAGCTAGCATAATGCTATGCTATGCTTACAGTCACGGAGGGATCCCAGGTTCAATCGATTTTTCAATTAGAACCGTTCCAATTATTTTACACGGCGTCTGATTAAATCTAAGTGTCTATTCATTATTTGAAAACCTTTCTTAGATTAGTTGCTGTTATTTAAAAAAAGATCTTCTCTCTTTTAATGATTTGCTGCAAAAATCAAAAGGACGTCACTTGTAACCCATACTCCTTTAAAACCGTATAACAGAATTAATTGATTGGTTGAAGAGCAGGTATGTAAGTCAATGAGAAAGAGCAGCCTGTAAAATTTAACGAGTTTCGGTTTTTTGTACAGCTGCAGGGTATGAAATGTAACTTTCAATTCTTTATTATACCAGAGTTCGCTCGAAATGCGAGGAAATTAATAATTAACAGGAGTCCGGGGGTAGTCTGAGGTATATTAAAGTAAAAGTACGAAATTAGAAATGGTTCTATTTTTGCGTACTTTTAGAAGCTTAATTACGTGTACAGAGATGCTTTTTACAGACTGGGGACTATTCTAAATATAAATTGGAGTCAACAAATTACTGCCTGGAATAAAGGAGGCTATTTTAAGGCCTTCTAAGTTAAGCTTCCAGGTGACAAAGGCGCGGATAATTATGTCTTGAAAATCATGGAATTTTTGGTTGGAAAAGATAGTCACTTGAAAAAAAAAACTATTTTATTGATAGTCATTTTTCAAAAAATTTAAATCCTTTTTACCCGACTACGGCGAAGAAAGGAGGGTTATGATTTTGACCGGTATGTATGTATGTATGTATGTTCATCTGTTCCCTCCTATCTTCCAAACCACTTATCACAATTTGACAAATGAGGTATCGTTAGAAGCGTCGTGATTGTCCGCTAGTTATAGGCTATGTGAAGTCACATTAAATTAAAAATGGCGCCCTCTAGAGGACATAAAGTGAGGAACTTAAAAAAAAATATAGTTTAATCGTACCATGTTGGGTATCAGATGAAAGGGCTTAATGAGCACATTTCAAAAATATATATATTATAACCCCAAAAGAATAAAAAAAAATCAAGTAATAAAAACTAAAACCCAACTACGACTTAAAAGGTATAAACAAGACACCACAGACAGACAAATTAAAAATCCGGAGTCACACGTAATCTGTTCGATTTATGCCCTAACACGTGTGACTCCGGATTTTTAATTTGTCTGTCTGTGGTGTCTTGTTTATACCTTTTAAGTCGTAGTTGGTTTTTAGTTTTTATTACTTGATTTTTTTATGTTATACGTACGTTAACTCATAACATAATCCATGGACGAAGTTAGATCTTTTGACGATCATGACACAATTGAGCTCCAGTAGGTATTTTATAACAAAATTGATTCACCGGTGACTGAAACGTTATCAGGAAGTCGGATGTCATGGCATGTGATGCGGAGGAATGACGAAAATGTCGTCAGGAAAGTGTTTGAGTATGAATATGGATGGCTCTAGGAGTAGGGGAACCCCAAAGAAACGATGGATGGACTTTGTGAAAGATGATATGGCTAGAAAGGGATTGACTCCGAGATGACGACTTCTATTATATAAACAATATTTATCATCACCATCACCGTCACCTTAACCGTGAACGTCACCATCACCATCATCATCATCATCATGATTCTGTTTACAAACTCTCGGAAAATGGGTTGTTACCATCTGACGGCCAACTCAAGCACCTCACGCGCTCATTGGTCAAATCAAATAGCGCGCGCTTCCCCTGCTTCCGTCGCTATTGTCGCTTTTCACGAAGTTACTCCCACAGATTTGATTATTTTAGATTTTGATTGCAGGAAAGCAAAAGGAAATATGTTACACATTAAAAAATATCATAATATCGGGAAGAACCAGTGACTCGAGTATTTTTAAACCCGTTAAAGATACTTAAGTTCTTACACAAAGCATAATGTTTTGAGGTAACTCCATGAGGATTAACAAGTACCAGACGTAGAAGTAGTCCAGGATGATAATAATATCTAAGAAAATAATTTCTACGATTAAAAAGGTTGACAGACACTCCATGCAATATTTTTTACACGAAAGAAAATGCATTTTACATTATGAAAGCTAAGGGATGACTCGCCACACCGAACCGACTGCTCTCAGCTTCAGGGTAAATTAAATTTCTGTACTGCATTACTTACACTCAGCTCTATTATTAGAAGTAATGATATTCACCGCTCGCTTATTGCAGTTGAGTCTGACTTAATTGGATTTTAAAATGTGTTGTTTGGGAATTAAGTTTAGGTAACGTAAAATATTATGGAGCATTTTTTTTTCGAAATTTTTGGCGTATGTACGCTATGGTTGTGAATCAAACGTTTTCATTGCGGTGTTGATTTAAAACACAACATAACATCACGCCTGTATTACCCGAAGGCTTAGACAGAGGTACACCCACATTTCGATGTTAAAATCCCATGTAACAGTGGGCGAGCCTATTTCCATCAACCGGGCATAACTCCAAGGCTGTTACTGAGAAAGCCCAGATGGAAAAACTCAATAACACTTTACACGACCTGGGAATCAACCTTCATGCCCAACAGTAGCACTTGCTACCAAATTACCTACGACACAGGCATTTCAAAATAAGTCTCTATTAGAGTTTAATCACTTTTACAATGAAAAATATTCTACAGTAATTTTGTCATTTCGGACAAAAAATATTAAAACTGCAGATGCTCTGAGACACTTTTTGCCGTCATATCCCGACTCTCGAAGTCACTTCATGTTGCTAGGTTCGCGTAATTACAAAAACTGTTGGTCGGATCGTATTACTGAGCTGTCATTGGTCTTGTGAAGTGTGAACGAATGCGAGTTTCATTAGATGTCACTTCGGACCGGTTTGAAGCGCTCTGATTGGCGGTGTGTGGTTAGGTTGTGTGTATACTGTCTCATTTATCTTGGTTAGTTCGATTTCTGTGTTGACACTGTGAATGTCGTAGTGTGTCTGTGTGTGTACGACAGTAAATTAGTTTAAATAATCGATGAATTGCTGAATCAGTTTGATTTAATAACGACTACTCTCCCTACTTATACAGGGTGTAAGGGTAAACAGCGTTGTCACTCAAACCATGGGTAGTTGACTTAAATATAAAAATAAATGACCGAGTAACAACAAGAAAAATACGTTATTTTTATTAAAAGATTTTTAAAAGTTTCTAACCGACAACGTGCTCGCTAGCGAAACAGCTGACTGACTGAGGGAAGGGTCGCGCTCGCAGCCGGTCAGGCCACGTCCCGCGCCCCCTACCCGTGTTCAGACGAAATTTCGTTGCTCTAGCGCATAAGTGAAAGGGTGAAATACTCTAGTGGTAAAATGTAATTTAAAAAAATTAAAAATTCGTAATTTTCCATTGATTTTACGTTCTATAAATGACACCAAACCACTGGTTTCAAGGATGACGGCGTTTATCCTAACACCTTGTATAATTAGAAGCATAGACACACTCTAAATGGTTATTTAACTTTATTTCCACAAACGAATATGTATCCATCACGATCCTGGGAAACACGAAACGATTTATTAGAATTAAAACCGTTGTGACTTTAGTTCAGCAGTCTCGACCAATTCTTTTTAGCCGATAATATTGTAATTCTACTCCAGTTATTTGCATTGTCAATCAAACTGATGAATCGATTAATTTTAAAGGGCGGCGGTGAGAAAAACTCAAGATTTATTATAATTCTGAGCCTACTGGGACTTACAATCTGTCGGCGTCATAATAACTTAAGTCTTTCTTTAAAATTCAGTGACTTTTAGTGCAATGGACTTGTGACTTTTGAAGAAGACTAGGGGTTGTTTAATTGAGTTTGTTGATTTTTTTTTTAATATATAAGCCGCTACCAGGGTGCTTTACTTATCCAAGAAAGACAAAGGACAGTATTCCCTAGCTTACATACTTCATGTAGGTACATAGGTACCAGATCACATACGTAAGTCAACACGTAGAAACAATAAAAAGGTCTTTTATTGGTTTTATTAAGATAAAAAGAAATAATCCAAATACAATTTCCAATTTCGAATACATTTTCCGATTGCATGGAATTCAGATTCAGAACGTAATGCGAAGCCACACAACGCGAAATATATTATCATGAACGAAAATACACATTATGGCATTCCAACATAATATCTGGCATGTTTTTATTTCCGTTCGGCAACGGAATTCAGCTTGATCACAAAAAGTAAGCTTACGACTGATACTGACACATTTAAATATGGAACATTCGAGAATTTCCCAAAAAATACTGACGGATTTCCGGAACCCTTCAACAGGACCGGTGTTATTTTTTAATAATGTGAAATTTGTGTATTTAATAATAGACATTATCAGAAGCAAGGGACGGATGTTTTACACAAAGAGCTGATAGAATTAAGTAAGTAATTTCGAGAATTACGGTGTTTTCGCTGAAAAAATGGCGTGTCTGTGTGTGTATCTTTGGTTTTTCATTATAATTATGTATAAGTGTGTTCTGTTTTGTAAAAGAAATAACAAAAAAATAAAATACGACCCAGCAAAAAACACTTGAAGCGTGTCACGTCGCTTTTTTATGTGAAGTATTTTTAGTTTTAGTAAATTCAAGGGGCTCTGCATATTTAATGGCTTTCGTCAATATATTTTTGTTCGTTAAAAGTAAAATAAATACAATGTCAATAATTATTGAATGAAACCGTTTAAATTTAAATCGCACGAATATTCATTTTATACTTTCACAAAGACAATTATAAATAAATATGCGAGAAAAAGCATTTGCATACTTTTGTTTGGTGTAACGATGGATTTTCTCTGAAAAAATTAATTGTTTCAATGCCGAGAAACCTTTTATCGGACGAAAACGAAAATAGATATTTCTGTCGAAAATTGCCGAAAATCGAAAACGAAATTCAGTCCGACTATCTCTGTGGTACAAAGTACGTATTAAGTTACTTCAGATTAATATTTTTATAAGGAGTTCGTAGCTGCCTAACTCTATCCTCAATATTCATTTTAGTTCTTGCTGCACTTGCTTATTATTCAACGATTCTAAACAAAGAACTCGCTAAATTAATAAAAAAGTATTTACCTACAGACTACATAAAATATCCAAATTATTCTTTTGAATTAATAATTTTTAAATTAGCAGAAAACAATCCTTGTAAATTATATTCAAACCCGCTGCCTAGAAGAAAGTTCTCGTGACCATATGAAGGTTATTATTGTTTGCCTGTTTCAGGTAAGTTGGTTAACAAGGAACATAATGAACTGTTGATGGAGATTTAATTTAATTTAATATGTTTTAATTTATGTAGAAGCGTGTATATCGACGTTAGATGAGAAGTATTTATTGATACTTTAGAGGTATGGGGCAGGCAACTGAAGGAACACGAGTGGGTTTTAGTCAATAAGAGTCTGATACGCCTCCCGCTCCGCACAGAGCGGGAGAAGTTATTTGATAATTTATAAACCAAAAAAAAAAGAAGAGGTGTGAGGAACAGGGTGTAAAATTCACTCAAACTCCATAGTAAAGGGAGGATCCTCCGACCAGACGGGTGTTGAGCCTGGAGAGCAACTGCTCAGCGATTGATGTCGGGATCTTGTATATTACGTTGCTCGCGCGGTAAACTCTAATTTTGTGTGACCTCATCACGGTCTTTGATGCGTAGTTCGCATGTGGCGATGTAGATGCCGCCACAATACCTTTGAAGTGAAATCAAACGATTATGGGCAATATCAAAGTGATAAATATATATTATACACCGCAAGATTAAATTTAGCAGTGCTGCATACGCATGGGTGTTTCCTATTAACATGCTTGGTTAATATTTGCATATGGTTTTAATATATCTTTCAATGTCACTACAATTTCAAACCTTTATTGCAATCCCTAATGTACACATATAGGTGGTAATATAATTAATACATAGAAACAACTATGGACCCTGTCGGGCACAACAACATTTTAAATAAGTAGGAGGGAGGAAGTTTGTTAAGTCTTTACTATCATCGTCATTATTGTAGGCTTTATGAACGATCATCCAGAGTTCTCAGAAAAAAGAAACGGCGTTCTACACAATTTCTGACATAATATAATCATAATAAATGATTATATTATGTCAGAAATTGTGTAGAACGCCGTTTCTTTTCGGGGTTAATCATTAAACCTTTGATGAAATCAAATGAAATTGTTTGTTCTGTAAATAGCATATCGGAATCACTTTTAGACGACATATTATTCAAAAAGATGGAGTCTACATTTCTTATCTGACTCATCATCATCATCATCTGCCTAGCCTTTTCCCAACTATGTTGGGGTCGGCTTCCAGTCTAACCGGATGCAGCTGAATACCAGTATTTTACATGGAGCGACTGCCTATCTAACCTGCACAATCCAGTAACTGGGTAATATGATACCCCTTGGTAAGACTGGCTATCAGACTTACGGGCTTCTGACGACCCGTAACGACTGCCAAAGATCCTCGAATGACAACCGGGACCAATGGCTTAACGTGCTTTCCGAGGCACGGAGGAGTCTCGATATGTATAGATGGTCACCCAGCCATGGACCAACCCCGGCAAGCGTAGCTTAACCTGATGGATCGACCCATGCGGCTGTTATTACTTAGTCACGAGCTCCTTTCAGCTTTCTTTTATGAATGAATAAATCCAATAGAACTTATTCATGGTTCTACATTATATTCATCAATGGGTAAGTTAATTTCAGTTAATTTCTACATCATCTCGCCTGACTTTAAAAAAAAGCCAATAATAAAGGGGTTTACTGGACTACATTAAAAAATCTATTGATTTTATAAGTTAAATTATGGGTACTATGAAGATTTTGAATTTCAATGAGTACTTTCCGCGTAAGTCTTCGTAGCCATTATTCCATGAGAATCTTTTAGCCTTTGTACTGTTTATTTCAGTAGCCTTTGATTCAATTGCAATTACAGACAATCAGCCATGCGCCTATTTACCACAATAATTACTAGCTAAATACGCACTGGTCTAGTCTTACATTATTAATAGATCTCCCATCAGATAATTGCAAACGCTCTCGTGCCCAACAAGAACTGTTGTTGAATACGTATATACTCTCGTGACTAAGAAATTATTAGTATTATCTGTAGCGTATTGTTTGTGACCAGCACCCTCAATTACGTAACACACTTTCAATCACAATCCGAATAATCTGGAAGGAAATTCCTAATTCAATGAAAAATTCCAGCAGGCGTAGCATGAGCACCATGTTGTCGACAGAAGAGTAGACAAAAATAATATTCCGTGTAGACAGTACAACAGCAGCAAAGTAGAAGGAGCCAACTGCACTTTTTACAAAATCACTCCTCTACATAATTTTAGTCAGAATTCTTTGTTTTGTCATAGGATATTTTTTCTGATGGTGATTTTGACAGTTGGGATAGAAAACTTTCTTCCGAAATTGTCTACTTATAAAAAAACCTAGACAAAGATTGTTGGAAACGAAAGACAAAAAGACATATTGTAGATGGATTTTTACGGTGCGATGTCAAAAATGAAGAAACGAAATGTCACTTTGTATAGAAAAAGCTATGTCTATTCTTCGTAGAAATAGAAAGCGTCATGCTGCGCCTGCAGTTCCGTAATAAATTTTCAATCAAAATCCGAAGGATTTAATCAGAATTTTGAAAGAGAGAGAGTTTGAAGAATTCGTCTGCTCAACAACGAAAATCACGCAATGAAAGTTGATGAATTGTCACAATGAAAGACATTGCCATTGCAAGTGTCTTACGTAATTACCCCCTAGATACACGGCTAGCACGGCTTATATGTATTGCTAACATACTGGGCTTAAGTGGTAATCTTCTCATTAATTTGTGGCTTGAACTGAAATACCAATAGTGTGTGGATTATTGAGACATAATACCTACCGCTAATAGATTTATTGCTGTATTGTTATATTATTGCGATTTGTAAGGGAGCACCTGGCAATAGAAAGGTATAAGGGCTATATCACCCTGGCAAATTGCCAGCCTGCTATCAGCGAGGCAATTGTTTAACGCGCTCCTTGCGTGTGCGAAGTCAGCACGCCACGTGTACGCAACGTGTTCGCTGCGTTTGCGGAACGAGAGTGATTGACGTGAGTGTACAAGAGCGAGCAAGATAAGCGACTGTATTATTATACACTCGCTGTTGCTTGTTTTTTGCGTCTTTACACTATTGTGTAAAAACGCGAAAAACACGTCGCCTTGTCGGTGCTGGTTCGCTTCGCACCCACGGAGAGCAAGTTTACAAATTGCGTCGTTGCAAACACGCTGACAAATCGTCAGTGTGATATCGTTCTAATGGTAGCATCCCAAAGCAAAATGGTGGCTCTATGGTGGCTCTATGGTGGCTTTCCGCGTAAGTCTTCGTAGCCATTATTCCATGAGAATCTTTTAGCCTTTGTACTGTTTATTCCAGTAGCCTTTGATTCAATTGCAATTACAGACAATCAGCCATGCGCCTATTTACCACAATAATTACTAGCTAAATACGCACTGGTCTAGTCTTACATTATTAATGTACGCAATTAATATCAAAGATCTCCCATCAGATAATTGCAAACGCTCTCGTGCCCAACAAGAACTGTTGTTGTATACGTATATACTCTCGTGACTAAGAAATTATTAGTATTATCTGTAGCGTATTGTTTGTGACCAGCAGCGCTCCTTGCGTGTGCGAAGTCAGCACGCCACGTGTACGCAACGTGTTCGCTGCGTTTGCGGAACGAGAGTGATTGACGTGAGTGTACAAGAGCGAGCAAGATAAGCGACTGTATTATTATACACTCGCTGTTGCTTGTTTTTTGCGTCTTTACACTATTGTGTAAAAACGCGAAAAACACGTCGCCTTGTCGGTGCTGGTTCGCTTCGCACCCACGGAGAGCAAGTTTACAAATTGCGTCGTTGCAAACACGCTGACAAATCGTCAGTGTGATATCGTTCTAATGGTAGCATCCCAAAGCAAAATGGTGGCTCTATGGCTATATTTTCTCAAGGAGTTAAAGAGTCTTTAGATGTCTTATTTGCGTAATCAATAAACGAATGATGGATTTGACTGTGTTTTTCTGGAATATACAGGCTCATTTAAAACAGTGACTGATTGAGAGGTAGAAATAATAGGTGCAAGTTTGTGCGACTAATAAATTAGGTAAATAATCTAAATCCACTCTGAATAAATTGTGAGAAAAGGCTTGTTAATATTTGGCACAAATACATAATTATAATTCTCTCACATTCCCCGCCTATTGAATAAATCTCCACGACATGGCTATAAGAATACAGTTGGCTGCAACGTTCAATAAAAATACATTTGTTCAATTCAATAAAAGTGAGCCCAATTTATGTTGATACGCGGCGAAATAAGAAACGTAATGTTAATGTATTAAGTTTGACATTCTGTTGACGTTAATCTTTGCTAGCAGCGCCGCGATGAGGGGTCAAGGTACAATGGCCGCTCCGAAAGTGTAATATTATCACTTTAAAGTGGTTATTCAATATCGCCGGTAAACCACTTACAGTATGGATGTACTTACGTTAATATACTCAATGCAGTCTGAGGGCACACTGACCGAGTGACCTTTAGATAGGTTCTCAGGGTTATTAAATTGGTGTTCCCTGCCTATGCTTCGAGGAACTTAAGTATATAATATAATATAGGTAAAAGGGGTTTCATTTATTTTGTACAAGACAGAGAAGATACAGAAACCTATGATTTGGAGTAAGAGCGTGTAGGTAATCCGAATTTACCTAAATTACGAAGGGTTCCGTGACGGTGATAGAGAATGACTACTAAAAACCAGTAGAATTTTAGTCAATAATTACCAGCTTTTCGATATGCTGATGAAAATAGGCACTAAGCCTAGTTTCACTTTACCAAGATACTCTCAAATAAACGCTGCATCGTCGAACCTATACAATCATTCTTGACACGGCTAAAATATGCTAAAAAATGTATTCAGAATGATATGAAACATAACATACCTATGTTGCCATGTTTCAGGATTTACTGCATTCCCGAGCGCACCTGGAAAGAGAAACATCATAAATTACAATAAGCTATGAAGAATATAAGTACACAGTTGCATAAGGTAAAAGAAATGAGCGAAGTCAGTTTTGCTTGCAATGAAATCTATTTAAGAAGACATTTTCCTTAGCATAAGGTTTCAATTTTACACTGTAATATACAGAGTTATGCCGCTTTGTGAGCTCATAGGATATATTTTATGTTAAAACAACTTTTACGCTCCCAAATTCGCGGACAGAAGATAGTTTATTAGAAACTTGTTTAATTATACCTAATTACTTTTTTTTATATAATACTTAATTATAAGATATATACAACATTAGTTTTTGTTTATGCTAAACCCGAAAAGGGGTCATTGTACTCATCATTTTGAACAACTTTTTCTATGGGACCAACTTTGAAATCGCTAAAAAAAATCAGCTGTTCCATACATTTTGTCGATTTAAGTGAACACAAATGTATGGAACAGCAGATTTTTTTTCGCGATTTCGAGTTTGGTCCCATAGAAAAAGTTGTTCAAAATCCTTTTCAGGTTTAGCATAAATAAAAAATAATGTTGTATAGTATGTACAAATATATAACAAAACGTAAAAAAAACAGGGGAAGGTCCCATTGAGCATCAAAAAATTCGTCCGCATCGCTGTCAATGCGCGGAAAAATTGTCAATTGAAAAAGTCATAAAAAGTTGCTATGATTTGGAAAGAAAACTTGTGATATGACCTTCAAATAAGTTTCATTATTTCATATCAGTAGACGAACTGTCGCCTATTTTATTGATATATCAACCAATTTTTTTTAACATCGTGAACAAATTGCCTACTTTCCCTCCTAATTGTTCGGGAGCCATTCACTGAGTACAACAAAGATTTCCTCACGTTATTCCAGAACATAGTCTAACAAGGACAATTTATATAATACGTAGTTTCAATAGATATAATATTATATGAACGAGGCGACGCCACTGGATCTTTTGTTAAGAATTTAAACCGCAGACGGGAATCTATTCAGCGTGGTATACAATGTAAAGTTTTGAAGTAAAACTTGTGCAGATGGTACGAATATGATGCATTTTCTTTATAATATTGTAATGTCAAAACTGTCATTTATATATACAGAACAACTAAATTAACCTACATTGAAAAATACCTTTAGCTTTTAATGACAGAGATTACTGAATGACTATTGGTGTTGTGTCTTTATTAAAAAATCTACTGGCTTGACAACACCTTATTTGTACAAGTTTTTACCAATGTCCAAAGACCAGTCTCGACTCAAACATAATTGATCTTAGGTGACCCTTTTCCAAACCCAGTTTATTTGGCTAGTCTCCGTTGAGATTGGCCGCCATGGCCGAAGTACGGACTGGAGGACTGTATTTATATATTTATTTATATTTAATTAACAAGTAACATGACTCAAAAAGTTAGGAACAATCTTTCTAATCAACTTTGTTAGTACTTAACCTACACATTTAACCTAACACTGCGTTAAAGGTATGAGAATCCCTGCTACAAGCTTAAAACCGATGCAGAAAGCTTGCAGCAGCGATTCGCACACAAACAGTCCAGTCTGCTCGCAACACACTGCAGTATAATGTTGGGGCTGGATCGCACCCGGCGCACTAGGGAAGCGCATCTTTTCCGCATCGTAGTGTAGAAACAATCGACACGCGCATCAGCAAACATCCCTGATGCGCTACAGAAGCGGAACAGCCCCATCAATACCCGGAACGCACTAACATATTATGACTACATCATCCAGACTCTGGATTCCAGAGACAAGAGAGAGTCACTTAATTAAACCACTATTTGGATCATCTTCATACTCTCCCTCCCAAACAAAGTTGAAGTCATCGTATCCTCTTAAAATAACCCAATAATACCTGACTCAACGAAATCTATTGGATCACAATAAAACTATTTAATGTTGATGTACCTATTTTGAGGGATCTCCGGTACAATGGTGGGCTTGGCTCTCATCCAGGAATCCGACGAGATGTTTAGATCACTCCGACAGTCGGCTGCATATCTGATATTGTAAACAGTTGCAGCAAACTGTTTTGATAGATGTACTCCTATTGCTAATATGATACTGTGTGGATAAATGAGATGAATAGGCTGAACTTTCTGTTGCCTTTGTCTTATGATATCCGTCAAAATTTTAGAATCATACGTATTTTTTTGCAGACGATGCTTCGACTTAAAACTCTACAAGGCTATCACGCTGTGCTGTTAAGAATTTATATCTAAAGGAAAAGAATTTATGCTAAGCCTCTAATGGCAAATATAATATCAACAATAACTCTTCTACTGGTGGTATAATTTATATTCTATACTAATACGGTGTGTGTGCCTTACCTGGGTCAAATAAATTTATTTTCTTTCTAATATAATCCTGAAGAGTTTTTTTTCCTTTGAACGCGTTAATCTCAGAAACTACCAGTCGGATTTGAAAAAATCTTTTATTTCATAACCCAATTCTCGAGGGTAGTAGCGCATGCGAGGAATGCTATGCGACGCGGTGGGTACGGGGCAGAAGGGGGATTCATATTATAAAAAAAAAACATTTTTGCAGGTAACCCATATTAGAAAATGTCTTAAAACCATTCATCAATAAATACAAAATTACAACACAAGTAACATCAACATTAATACATCATCACATAGTAAAAATGTGGCTGTTATTTATATATATATTTTATATAGTATATTATGTATCGTACGACTTCCACGCGAACAGAGTAGAAGAATAAATTGTGGAATAAGTAGCTTACCTACCTTTGTTTTATATGTATTTGTTTACCTAATATTATCTTTGTTCTTATACGAGAATATAATATTTATTAGCACCGTTTTGGGTATTAATATTGCTACCTTTCCACAGGGCCGGGTTTAATGGTGTGGAGGCCCTGGGGAAACCAAGAAGTGGAGGCCCCGAAAAAAAGACAAAAAAAAAAAGATTTAATTCGGTTTTCGGTATCAAAGTAACTCAACGTATCATTTTAAGACCATCAACCCAGATCACAAAAATGAAAATTAAAAAGGTTCCTTGTGAATGTGAACTTTTTTTTATCTAAAAAATATTTAGTAGTGGAGGCCCCTATTTTGTGGAGGCCCGGGGCCGTAGCCCCTGTTGCCCCGCCTTAAATCCGGCCCTGCCTTTCCAGCAAACCTTTCAGGGAATTTACGAGTATCTATCCGGAAATGGTTTGGGTATCCATTATTACCCATATCTATAAGTAATAGATATGTAGCTACATTATTAAGATAATGTTTTGGTATAATAAACTTACTTTAGGTACCTTATAGAGTTTGAAAACACAATACATACAATACAACACACACACAACATCACGCTGGTACTCCGAAGCGTTATGCAGAAAAGAAAAAGAAAAGTTTTGAAAAGTTGTATAAAAATATTGGATTGCAAATATCAAAAAGGAACTGTGTAGTACACACGCACATAATAAAAAACTGCTGTTACTCAAAATCAAAATCAAAATATTTTATTTCACATAAACCTACATGGGCACTTATGAAACGTCAGAAGCTAGGTGCACGGTTCCAATTGGTCGTTTCCTATGGAGAAGAGCCGGCAAGAAACTCCATGGTTACTCTTTTAAAAATAATTGGCTTTTACAATACTTTCAAATTACAGTGTTGGTAGGCATGGGGGGACAATGTAGGCCTTTCAACAAGTAAGTACCAGGTACTTAACAAAAATAGAAGATGTTTAATAAATCTACAGTCCAATAAGCCTACAATGTTCTCACATTCACAAAATAGAAAATAATCTATCTAAAAGACTAATGATAATAAAATTAGAATTCATATAAAAATAAAAACAAACGGTTGTTTTTATTTACTCCTAAAGTAAATAAAAACTACCGTAGTTTATCACGGTAAACAATCTTTTTTGACTTAGTTGCTTCTTAATGGTTGCTGTTGGACAATATTAATGTCACAATCGACCTTGTGATACAAAAGTTCTCAAAGTAGGCTCAAAACTTCAACCATTAAGTATTATTTTTACACATAAAAATATCAGTGATTTGTTTTTTTCCGCTTGATCTTAATCCCTATCGACCATGTCTATTACAAAAGTGTATTTTTCTCAAAATACTGCCTCGTTTGTCTAGTGGTCGCAAGTACCTACTATTGCTGAACATGAGGTCCTGGGATCGATTCCCGGGAAAGTTATATTGAGTTTTTCCATTAGGAATTTCTCAGTAGCAGCCCGGAGTCTGGATGTGTGCCCGGTTGATGGCAATAGGCTCGCCTCCTATTACCTGGTGAAATATGGATGTACTATTAGATACACCGCTACTTGTCTGCTTCGGGGAATATTTACGTAATATTATGTTAAGTTTTCCCAAAATTTCCGGGTTAGACTGTGAAGCCACTTTTCCACAATGGTATAGATAGATAAGATACACGGTTGATCTAATGGCTGTATATTAATTCCATTGCACTTAAAGCGTTGTTTTCGTGTAAAACAAAACAACTTAGAACATTGCAAAATACTTAGACGTAAAGCTACACAAGTTCGTAAGTAAACAATTGTGTTAACTGTTAATTTTCCGAGATGTTTGCGCGAACAACTGAAAGAAAGCTAAAGTTCGGAGAATATTTGCATAAAAAACAAAATTATGAATTTTATTAAGCTTGAGGCTTGAGAATATTTCATGAGTCAGGAATTACAATCAAATATGTACCTACCTGTAGAAGTGTTTTGATTATGAAGAAGTTCATAGAAAGATGGGAAACCTAGAATGGGAAATACATTATCTACTAGCTCCTGCCCGCGGTTTCGCACGCGTGGACCCTAATTCTTTTTATTTTTCTAAAAGTAGCCTAAGTTACTTCTTAATAAAATTAGTTATATCTCCCAGTGAAAGTCAGAAAATAAGTTTTAGCTGCATCCGATTAGACTAGAACCAGTCTCCAACATAGTGGGAAAAGGCAAGGCAGATATGTGTCTCTAATGCTGGCACCCCTCGATGTCTCGCTGAGCAACAGAGAGCGCACAAAGAAAAGTTCGCGATAACGCGAATTGTAGCCCCAGCATAAAAGATCCCCTTTAGTTTCATTATAATTCTAAGTCACAATCTTAAAAGAAAATATTCTTTTATACATTTTCCTCATTCAAAGTATCTCAGAAAGCAACGCCTCTAGGCAAACTTTCCTGTTTTAATAGCACGGAACATTAGAACGAACTCATTCCGTCTTAGGCGTAAACAAAACAATATAGCGAACTTCATTGAACTGAGCAATTCAAGTCGTTTTGCTTTCACACTGTGGCGTTAATCCCAAAGTTTTTGCTTCTTGATACCACAACATAGATGTTGCCATTTTAGAACCTTTTTACAAATACCCAAGGTGTTTTTACTTTAAGCAACACATTTATTTCGAATTCAGATTTGAATTTCGGCGATTAAACGCACTCAGCGTTTAATCAAATAGTTCCTTTGCCGTAATGTTGGCTCCACTATTGTAAGACCAATACGAATACGGTACACCGCTAAAGCGCTACCTAATAGGTCCGTTTTTTTAGTTTAACATAGAGCCAACATTACAGCAAAGGAACTATTTGATGAAACGCACTCTAGCTGCGTTCATTTCCTCTGCTATCGTGCAAATTGCCGAATGCAATTTTGACCGCAAGCTTTAAACTTGGAACGTAAAATGTTTAAGTATTCTTTTCTTTTATTTTGTACAAATGACAGTGACAAATTAGTGTGTATGTAAGTGCGGGGTGCTTTTAAGTGAATGTAGTTTTAAGTACAAATGGTTTTTACAACCAGTTTGAAAGAGAGGGCGAAATTACTGTCATTGCTAAGGTTTTAGCTAAATGTTTGAATTTCACATTGGAATTTTTTCATTTATTTTTATAAAAATGTTTGTAATAGTTTTTAATATCTCTAATGATTTTTACGATTTATTATATTAAGTATATTTTTAATTTACAGAAATAAAATAAAAAGTAGCTCTTTTAGGTTTTTCTCTTATTTTATTATTTATTAGGTATTTGTTTACACTAATTAATATTATATTGGCTTTAAAATCACTTGTAATTTATATTACATAATATGGATTCAAAAATAAAACCATCTTCAACCAACCAGCTGCTTCCAACAAAATGATTCACACCGGCACAGAGCAACAAGCGAACAATCGTTTCTCAGTAATCATTCGAATAAAATATACGAGTGGAGCTAACAACCTCCTTCCTGCACAAACTCGATTGAAAACATGTCAAGTACAGGAAAATGTTACTAGAGGTGAGAAATAAAATGTATCAAACGTTGTCGGTGCAGCGTTTAACTGGAACGGGTCTAGTGCCGCTGGTGGAGAAGAGAAACGGATCCTTAGTCTCGTCAAATTAAGCTGGGTTATGCTAGTTGGAATTGGAGGGGCCCGTGGCTAAATAAAGAAAGAAAGAAAAAAAAGAATAATATTTATTTGGACACAGTTCGTGAAACAGAATAAACACATAAAAAGTGAAAATAATGTTATAACAACAATGTGTGCATCACGGCTGCAAAACAGTTCATTTCAGCATTAAATGCCTGACAAATGCTGTATAACGTTTTCTAATGAACCCTTCGGGACAAGTGACGGGGAGTACAAACAGTTTCAACGTGAAATAAATGATAAAAGCCGTACGGTCGATCGAAGTTTAAGCTACGCTTGCAACGGTCACTTCGTGATACCATCATCCATTACACGAGAACCCTCCGTGCCTCGGAAAGTGCGTTAAGCCGTTGGTCCCGACTGTCATTCGTAGATCTTTGACAGTCTTTACGGTTAGCTGACTACCCGTAAAGACTGTTAAAGCCCAAAAGTCTGACAACCATTCTTACCAAGAGGTATCGTTTTATCCATTATCTGAGTTGTGGAGGTCAGATTGGCAGTCCCTCCATGTAAAATGGATCTGGTATTTAGCTACATCCTGTTAGAATGAAAGCTGACCCTAACATAGTTGGAAAAATGCTAGGCAAATTGATATAGATGGAATCTGTACTGACGAAGAGTGCATTTTAACGGGGTTGTTCAACTATGGACGTTGGGACTCAACCGGCGATCATAACATGCAGTGAGTGAATCCGTACTGACATAAAGATACAACTTCTAAAAATGGACTCATGAAAGTTATTTTCAAATTGTATCAATCGAATACTTTTATAAATGGATTTAACATTTCATTTATTTTTATTTACACATTTTCACATCTGACATTAGCAGAATAATATTGTCAACATCGGCACCAATTGTCATAGAGAAAAAATTGAACAGAAACTCAAAAAACCTAAGTTCAGATAAAGGTTTTTTTTACAAAGTGATGACGTTTCTCCATCTCATCAGGCAGAATGAAAATCAGATACCGTTACGAATTTAAAATATCCATCCAGCCTCGAAATTATGCACGCAAAAACGATCACTATACTTTTAAAAACTTCTACAGGCTGCTTTATAGATCATATCGAATAACATCGTTAAATAAATAACGAGTTTATTTTAATTAAAATATAAGTACTATATAATGAGCGCCGTGAATCGGACGTTAAATATTTTAATCAAAAATTCCATACGTGTTCGATGTACTTAATTGTAATTTGTATTTCAATTTCCGACATCGTACACACGGCTACACATCCAGCTATAAGCTTAGCTCGCATTGTACGGAAATCCTATAGAATGCGAGATCAGCTTATACTGGAAATGTATAGCTTGGTGTATAGACGTGTGTACCAACCTTCGTGGTTTTGTATTTACACAGTGTTTTACATTTTTTTAATGAATACGTATCATGTTTGTCCCCTCATCCCAATTTATTTGGGGTTGGCACCACATGTCTTTGTCTTCCACTCTCCCCTGCAAGCGTAGCATGAGCACCGTTTTGTCGACGGAAGAGTAGACAAAAATGACGTTTCCTGTAGACAGTAGACATTACGAGACTGCAGCAAAGTAGAAAGAGTCAACTGCACTTTTTACGAAATTCACTCTTTTACATAATTCGACTCAGAATTCTTTGTTTTATCATAGGATTTATCGGTTGTCAGTATGATTTTGACAGTAAGGATAGAAAACTTTCTTCCGAAATAGTCTACCTACAAAAAGACGTAGACAAAGATCGTTAGAAATGAAAGACAAAATGACAGATTGTAGAAAGATTTCTACGGTGGATGTCAAAAATGAAGAAACGAACTGTCACTTTGCATAGAAAAAGCTATGTCTATTCTTCGTAGAGATAGCAAGCGCCATGCTACGCCTGCTGGCCGCCTACGTGCAGGGTGCAGACTAAAGCCTCAGTACATCGATACCTCAACCCCACCGCCAACACCCCGCAGGGCTTTTACGCTCCGATCCGGTAATAAATAGCTAGGGTCATCTGCGCGTGACTTTGATTATAGTGGACAAGCAGTTGCGCAGGTACAAATCCACTCTCTTGTCCCTTCCTCTGTAATCCAATGGACTGGCAAACCAGTACGATCGGCAAGGTTGGGATGCAGCGAAAGGCCGTAAATCACTATATGGATCCTGATAAACGCCCTCAAGGTGCTTCGCAATACCCTGCTGCATCATGTGATCATGATAGTGAAGAGGTAGTAAACGTATATCATGACCAGTCAGACTTGTGTGCGTTGGGGATCTCCTGATTTTCCTTAGTCGCTTTTTACGACACCCATTGGAAGAGATGGGGTGGTGCTATTCTTTGTGCCCGGACACCACACAGGCAATCATCATACCTACCATGACTATGAATAGGTATATCAATACTGAAACAGTTTGGTTTTACAAAAGGTCGTTCTACTACAGACGCGGGCGTGGAATTACTAAAGAGCATATTCGAAGCCTGGGAGGAGTCGCAAGATGCTCTTGGCATTTTCTGCGACTTGTCCAAGGCCTTCGATTGCGTACATCATGATACACTCATCAGGAAACTGTACCACTATGGTATGAGGGACAAGGCTCTCGAACTTCTGACTTCTTATTTGAATAACAGAATTCAGAGGGTCGATGTTAATGGCAAGAGATCTGCAGGATCTGCGGTCACTATGGGCGTTCCACAGGGTTCAATTCTAGGTCCATTCTTATTTCTAATTTATATAAATGACTTACCTTGTCATATAAGGGATAATAACAAGATCGTATTATTCGCAGATGACACTTCGCTCATTTTTAAAATCAAACGTCAGTTAGTCAACTTTGAACAAGTCAACGATGCACTCTCTAAAGTTGTGCATTGGTTTAATGTAAATAATCTACTCCTGAATGAGAAAAAGACTAAACTGATTAAATTTTCAACGCCAAATGTCAGGCAGCTAACTACCAATGTTCAAGTTAATGGAATAGAGTTGGACCCTGTTGAGTCAACGGTTTTTCTTGGAATAACTATTGACGGCAAATTACAATGGGGCCCACACATAGAAAAATTGTCAGGAAGGCTTAGTTCGGCCGCCTATGCTGTTAAAAAAATTAGACAGATAACCGACGTAGATACAGCCAGAATTGTTTATTTTAGCTATTTTCATAGTCTTATGTCCTATGGGATTCTTCTCTGGGGAACCTGTGCGGACATCAATAATATCTTTGTTTTACAAAAAAGGGCTGTTCGAGCCATTTACAACCTAGGTCCAAGAGATTCCCTTAGAGAAAAATTCAAAGAAATAGATATTCTGACTGTAGCCTCACAATATATATTTGAAAACCTGTTGTATGTACACAAGGATATATCAAATTTTAAGAAAATGTCCGATATTCATAGTATAAATACTAGGAATAAACACAATCTTGCTGTACATCGCACTCGTCTCCACAGAGTAGGCAACTCGTTCATGGGTCAATGTATACGCTTTTACAACAAACTTCCCATTGATATTAGAAACTTACCCATTAAACGATTTAAAAGCAGTATTAAAACCAAACTATGTAAAAAAGGGTACTATAAAATTTCGGATTATTTAGAAGACAGAAATGCATGGGATTGAGCTGCTCGCTCTGCTAAGCCTTGAAAAAACCCTAGAACTTGACATTTTAATTTTTAATTAGTATCTAAAATCATTAAATTATACCAGTTTATATACCTACAAATTGACATTGTTGATTATTCTTTATACAACATGACATTATTACTTTGTAAAGTATTATTTTGTTTTGATTATTGTGAATGTGAGGACTATGTGGATCATTTTTATTTTTTGCTCCTCTTTCCCTGTTTTAATGATGGTCTGGCAGTTTTGAGTACTTTCTGCGGCCTACCCAAATGTCCTTTTTTTGGTATTGTTCGTCGAGTCGTTGAGCTCCTTCAGCTCTGAGTTGAGCTCCTCGGTTACTGACAAATGCTTGCACTGACTGGACAGGTCCACTCAAATCTGTGTGGTTCTTTCCTCAAAAGACCATTTCAGACATTAATCTACATGGTCCTCATATGGCTTGACCAAGATTATGTCTGGACCTTAAAAGAGACTGCGACCTCTGAGTTTGTTTCGGCCTTTCTTCTCAGAGTAGTCAGATAGGAAACGCCGACCTCATCTAGCTTATTTTATTTTTTTATTAATATGACGTGTAAAAGTGATTGCGATATCCTATTTACAGAATAAACAATTTCATTTCATTTCAATATTTTAATGAACACTTCTATGTCAAATAAAAAAGGAGATAACGATTGACACCAAAATATACTATTTCTAACATCTAGTGGTAAGAGAGTGAGGATTTAGAATAAGCATGACTCGCTCGAGCATTTAATAGGACGAATCCGAATCAAAGTAGGTACCTAGTTGAATTCATGAAGAAAGTTGTGAATGTCCGGGAAACTATGACCGTCGTCCCGTTGCTTTGTCGAATACATGGTGAGTATAGACTACAGCATTTACTTGTAACAGAACAACGAGCATTCCCTTTTTTAAATTTTGTCGAACCGCAATTCACACACGACACTCAATGTTTTGTTACAACCTTATTTTAAAAACCAACGAACGAGTGTATTGGTGTAACATTTTATCGAGCAAAGGCACCAGCGCGATCGACGAGGAGTGAGGTGCGTGAGCCGAGGGCAGATCGTAACAATGAACAAAAAGGTGTAAAAGATATGTTATAGGTAAATGCTCACTCGCCGTGAGCATTACGTCGAACGCAGCGTCGAGCATTCGCAGAAACGTCACATTATATTGAAATGCTTTTTTAAATTGAGCTTTTGCTGATTTTGTACCATTCGTATGAACGTTTCATTACGTGGGAATGCTCGACAAAATGCTCTAGTGTACACTCGCCTTTAAGAATTCAAAGTCAGGATACAAGTATGTAATTGATAGATGTGGAATCGCCTTGTGCCCTTCTACTGAACAATTTAGGAGATCTGAACTGTTTGGAATTTACTGATACAATTGTCTATCCGAAAATCGATTTTTTTAGAAGTCGCATCCTATACTTATCGACAATTGTCTATCCGAAAATCGATTTTTTTAGAAGTCGTTTCCTTACTTAAGATAGTTCGGACAACGTTCAATGGTTCAATGGTTCCACTTCCAATCTCATATATTTTGTTCTAAAAGCTCAACACGACGCTACGCATTTAATTTATGGGACTGAGTCTCAGGAGAACTCTTAGCTAATATCAAAGTAACAAAAAGAAATAACTACAAAAAATTGTTTTAGCAAAAGTATCCGACCTTGGCACTGCAACCAAAAGAAGAAAACACGTATCTCAATACCCAAGGGTCATACACGCACCGGTCCTAAGTCGCGTAAATGATAACTTATATACTCAATTATATGGCGCGTAAGTTACAGCCGACATAAAAGAGGATCATTACCATGAAACTCGATCACGTATTTCCAATTTAGACGACATGTGACCAGTTTACGAGAAAATAAAATATCTTTCGTACGCCAGATTGCGTCGAAGATTGAAGCTGTGGGTTTTAATATACGGACAAATACAGTGTATCTAAAGGCGGTGGTCAAATAGGGCCGGCGCACATTTAGCAAGGCGCAGCGCAGCGCATTCATCACTGCCAAACAAAAATGTACCTTGTATCACTTGAAATAAATAAACTTCCATCAGCTCGAGAGCGCGCCGTAAGCGGCAAAAGGCGCGCGTCTCAGGTTATCTATTCTCAACTTTATTTTTAGGTACGCAACGTTGATATTTGTTTAACAGTGACAACCGCGCCGCGCTGCGCCTAACCAGGTGTGCGCCGGCCCTAACACCGCACCTTCAGCCAACTATTCACTGGGACTCGTGTGCCTCCAACATATAGCCCTAATTGGATGTGTTGACACAAACTGTATGTCCTGATTACTTGATAATCTTCCTGTCGCGTCTAATCAGGTGGGCAGGTACCTTAAGCCTCTCATAAGTACAGTACGTGAGGCTCTAAGCAATCAGCCTGTTGTCACGTAGCTTTGTAGTACTATTATATGAGTAGGGACGAGGTGACTGGTTGTTAACCCTACCCTGCAGGGTGAACTGACCCATTTACCTCTTCCAACTTTTATAACTCACGTGGGAAGGTGAACTTGTTTTGTTTTTGTTTAACACGGTAAAGCTGTATGTTCGTCGACATAGTTTATGACTGTTTCGTCATTGTGAATGGTTCAACTTGTATTCATAAAGTATGTAACAGGTGAGTTGTGTCGGCGCTTTATTGTACTTGTGATTTGGTGCGGCACAATCATAATTTCGTACATCGCACTTTTACACTTTTTATTTGATTTTTATTTTATTTTTTTATATCTATTTGAATATTACTCGTATGATGTGTGCCTTTTAGTTAATGCTAAATAAATGAATTTTCTTTTTTCTTTCTTGATTGCAAAGCACAAATAGGAAAATTGAAAATTACTGTAAACTATAAGAATCATTCTATCATTACTACCATAGTGATACGCGTCATCTGGTTGCTCTAGAAAATGATTCTAACTAGTGTATTTTTTAAGTACGTACCTATGACAAAGGATCACGTTATACTAACCAGTGATCAATATTAAGAAAACCTCCAAATTCAAAACAGATAAAAGAACAAAACAAAACCCAAACCATAAATAATAATGAAGTAAATAAGGCTCAGTTTCCCAAATAAGTTATCTGATCAAGGTTCAGGCAGCTAAATGTCAGTTTATCTGAAGTTCAAACGTTCTAATCGGTTGCTGTTTGCTACCCGAAAATCTCATTTGGGGCCGGAACTCGTCGGGTGTTCAATTTGCGCTAGCCTTTTGGGTTGGCTTTATTTCCGGCCCGAGTGCGGCTCTTAATTAGTGATACAACCATAGGGTTCCCATGATATGGCTCTTGAGTATCTACGTCAAGGGATTTGGGACAATTTGTGGGACAATGTTAAACGATACGACCGATCTTTCACTTGACTGGACCTATCCATTTAAAATGGAGAAATCTGTTCCAAAGGTGTACCGAGTTTAATTTGTATTATACTAGCGACTACTTCACACATTTTTACGACTTGAAAAAACATCAACATTTTTTATTATTTGTTAGATTAATAATTAATAATAAAATAAAAAAAATAAACTCACTAGTTGGACCCCAACATAGTTGGGAAAAGGCGAGGCAGATTTAAAAAAAATATATTAAACTGGTAAACTAGGTGTTGAACAGACCTGCACCTTAATTGTGTAACACACGACCAATCACAATCTGTTTCATTTTGTTTTGACAGTTCAACAGCATTCATTGCGTTATTTACGTTGTTGAGAAGCATTAGATTAGCAATATTCTTCAAAATGAGAAGCATTAGATTAGCAATATTGAGAATTATTAGATTAGCAATATGCAAGCATTAGATTAGCAATATGTTGAGAAGCATTAGATTAGCAATATTCTTCAAAATGAGAAGCATTAGATTAGCAATATTGAGAATTATTAGATTAGCAATATGCAAGCATTAGATTAGCAATATGTTGAGAAGCATTAGATTAGCAATATTCTTCAAAATGAGAAGCATTAGATTAGCAATATTGAGAATTATTAGATTAGCAATATGCAAGCATTAGATTAGCAATATGTTGAGAAGCATTAGATTAGCAATATTCTTCAAAATGAGAAGCATTAGATTAGCAATATTGAGAATTATTAGATTAGCAATATGCAAGCATTAGATTAGCAATATGTTGAGAAGCATTAGATTAGCAATATTCTTCAAAATGAGAAGCATTAGATTAGCAATATTGAGAATTATTAGATTAGCAATATGCAAGCATTAGATTAGCAATATGTTGAGAAGCATTAGATTAGCAATATTCTTCAAAATGAGAAGCATTAGATTAGCAATATTGAGAATTATTAGATTAGCAATATGCAAGCATTAGATTAGCAATATGTTGAGAAGCATTAGATTAGCAATATTCTTCAAAATGAGAAGCATTAGATTAGCAATATTGAGAATTATTAGATTAGCAATATGCAAGCATTAGATTAGCAATATGTTGAGAAGCATTAGATTAGCAATATTCTTCAAAATGAGAAGCATTAGATTAGCAATATTGAGAATTATTAGATTAGCAATATGCAAGCATTAGATTAGCAATATGTTGAGAAGCATTAGATTAGCAATATTCTTCAAAATGAGAAGCATTAGATTAGCAATATTGAGAATTATTAGATTAGCAATATGCAAGCATTAGATTAGCAATATGTTGAGAAGCATTAGATTAGCAATATTCTTCAAAATGAGAAGCATTAGATTAGCAATATTGAGAATTATTTGATTAGCAATATGCAAGCATTAGATTAGCAATATGTTGAGAAGCATTACATTAGCAATATTCTTCAAAATTCAGATTATGATTCATCATGTGTTACGCAACTGTTTCTCAGACATCTGACGCAATGGGTTTTGTTGTAGGTATTCACTAAAAACTATTGTTATATAGAGGGTGTGAAACAATTAGGCAGTGAGACACACTTCTTCGCAGATTAACTACTTAATTAATTAATATATTTTCGGCGTCATTCGCTAAGTAGTTTCCTAATAAACCAATAAGCCGTATATCTGTTTAGTAAGCCGACTCTTGTTTGAAGGGAAGTGTATCACATAGTGTTATTATACAAAGGTGAAGTATTAATTATACTAATGTGTTTATTTTGTGATAGTGTGTTGAGTGTGCGCTTACAACCTTAGGCTCATGCATGCGTTTTTATTAACGAGCCTATCATCACGTGTGCGTTTATGAGTCCTATTTTTCCTTATTAATGCCCTTTGTCTGGAGAGAACCTTTTTTTTTCTTGTTTTCGTGGTTGCTCCCATAGAATGTAAAAGTTTTGAGATTTTTGATTACACCTTGTATGCTTTACAGCCAGTATCTCGAAAAAAAAAAAAACGCTAAATTAATGTGAATAATTGTCAAGCGCGTGTAAACTGCTGCGATTGATTGAATGATTTATCAACAGCCAATTGCAGAAGTTTACGCGCGCTTTACAATTTGTCACATTAATTTTGCGATCTTTTTCTTTCGACAATCACACGGTTTACGCGCGCTTGATTTATTGTCACATTAATTTTGCGATAATTTGCGTTCGAGAAAGTGGCTCGTCTTCGACATCAAAATTATTGTCGTATTTCTATATAGGTTAGGTAGTAACTATAAACAGACTCTTAATGCTTACATTAAATTCCTTTTAGTTGCTAATGTTTTGCTGGAGTCATAAATATATAGGTACAGTACAAACTGTATACATTAAGATGGATACATTCCCTAGAAAGTAAAACAAATGAACAAAACTTTTCTCTGCACCTATCCTTTACAGCTTTTATAAAAAATTGCGTCCAAAAACCTGTTCGCTTATTTTCCTTTTAAAGCGTCACTTAATTTTATTTTCTGCAAAAGAAAACTTGTTTCATATAATACGGCAATTTATACGTGAAAGCGAAATGCATTTTCATGGTCACTATACAATACATTACAAGCACAAGCAAAACTTTTACATTCTGCGGACACTTCAATAAATCTGCCTAGACTCTGCTCAAATAAGTTGGCTTTCAGTATAACCGGATGCAGCTGAATACCAGTATTTTACATGGAATGACTATCTGACCTCCACAACCCACCAGGTAACGATACCCCTTGGTAAGACTGGTTGTCAGACTTTTGGGCTTCTGACTATCCTTAACGACTGTCAAAGATTTACGAATGACAGCCGGGATCAACGGCTTAACATGTTTTCCGAGACACGGCACATGCTTTTCGATATATAATAGATGGTCACCCATCCACGAACCGACCGCAGCAAACGTAGCTTACCTTAGTACCTTCGATCGACCCGAGCGGTTGTTATCATTTAGCCACGAACCGCCATTTTACCATTCTGGCCACTTGTACCTACGTGGCTGAGTCAACAGTCGACTTTAGGGCGGATTTCACCGATGAAACTGAACGCAATCAGCATTTCATTCAATTTCAAAACGCGTTCCAGAACTGTCAATGTCAATATTCCATAACAATTTTGAAACTGAAGGCTCTTGAACACGTTTAGATGGGCTGAATGCGTTCAAAATTCACTGGTGAAATCCGCACTTAATACTAGCCACGTGAAAACCAGGCTTTACGAGCGCACATTAGTTCATCGTAATTAATCATCATATTGCGGCCTGCTCTTATCCTATTAGCAACGGATACCGCATCAAGGTCTGAGGTTGGATTAGACCAATTATAAGATATTACTAGACGTGAGTTTCACTCCGCTTGAGAGGAGCCTATTACCAAAGTACATTAACTACTTAAGTTTATAATACATGCATATCTTGCGTCCTCAGAGGGCCTATTGCGGCCTGAGCTAGGTATTTGAGGTTGTTATGTATTGGAGATAGTTTAACAGTGCCTCATTTTCTGTGAATTGCTTTATGGGGCACTTTAACTTAAACTTAAGAGTAACTTATGTAGAGTTACTCTTTAAGTCGTATTATACAGGATGTTTGGTAGAATTAATGACACAAGTTTTTTTAGGGATAGGGGTAGTTATATTTTATATATAAGTTTTCACCCATAGAAACTATGTTTTAAGTGGCACGGTAATAAATTGAGATATGTTGATGACGATGATTGTTGCAAAAGATGTTGGAAAAAATCATGCCGACCAATGGGAACTTAGGAAGCCGTATTGCCAAGTGTCTTAAGATACTTTTCTGTTAAAACAAGAAAATTTACGCGAAGGAAGATGCGGGCAGAAGCTAGAAAGACATAAATCAGATAAATAAATTATTCTTGAAATACCTACGTGATTTCCTTGACCTATTTTCGTAGTCCAAATCCACGGAATGTCCAAATCTATTGTAAATTTGTCGTGCGAGAGGTCCCGTTCTACATAAATCAATCAGTCATTAACCACGCCCACTTAAACAGCACGTAAACAGGAAAAGTCGGACATGTTTATTTACAAATCTCGATATCAGATTTCGGTTATTGGTCGAATATCGGATATCGGCTGTTTGTCGAATCATCTCCCCTCGCCGTATTGACTTGTAAACGAGTATATGAAATGGTCGTAATAAACTATGGACCGAGGAATCTATTGTCCCTTTCATCCTCTGGTAACTTTCCGTTAGCCTTTAATAAGCCTGTATGACTATGCCTATTATGATATAAATATTGGTTGCTTAATCGCTTTGATAAATCTAGAAGGCTGTCGAACCTTTCGGGATGTTTTTATGGGATAATTAGTATTTCGTTTTTTTTTACTTAGTCCTGTTTTACCTCATAGCTATGATTCTCATGCTAGAGTGCCGTTATTACTGTGTTGGGATATAACGCAAACAATGTATAACGCAAAAAAAAATGTATAGAATAATTTTTTTCTAACTGAACAGACAGTTTTGCTGCTGGGGAGTTTGTTGCGCCACTTCTTCTTCCCATCTAAAGCACTAGGAAGTGGTGGATTTGTGGCGGTATCTACATCATCACATCAACAACTACGCATCAAAGACCTGACGTCACACAAAAATCCTGACGTCACATAAATCCTGCATCGCGCAATTAAAGTTTACCGCGCCATGGACATATTATATACAAGAAACCAACATCAATCATTGGGCAGTTTCCCGCCAGACACAACACCCGTCTGGTCGGAGGATCCTCCCTTTTCTATGGTGGATGAGTGAACTTTACACCCTGTTCCTTATACCCCTAAAGATTAATTAATTGGGTGTGCCTAGAAGTGGTTTATATTTGTATTTTAGATGGTGTAAAAAAAGGACAAAAGAATCAAGAGGGTGCTCAAAAGGGTTAATTTTAAATGATATTAAAATAAATCAAGAACTATAGCTTTTTTCGAGCTTAGCCTTTGTTCAAATTGTGGCTGATACATTATTTATTGTCTCCACCTAAAATTAGGGTAAGTATTGCGTGTCGATTGTCTATCGTAGCAATTCCCAACTTTAATTGTATTGTATAATAACAATGTTTTGTATTGTTTTGTCTATAATTATCACTAATAATAGACTCCACGCCGCTTATACGTCACGTTGAGGATCGCATTGATGGAAACGTGTTGCTTTGATAACTCCCTGTCTGTCACAATCACAATCAGATGGAATCATAGTTTTTTTATTTGGTTTTGGTTGGCCACTTTAGGTATTTAAGGTTTGCTTTGACTTTATCCGGCTATCATTGTGCCGATTGTCGTAACGGCCAATGGCCTGATGACCGAAAACCTCTACCAACATCTCTCGAGGCTTTCGTTAGGCGGTTGGATCAAGGGCCTGATTCAGAAGGCAAAACTCTTGGATACGGCTCGCATTGTGAGGAGGTTCCTGTATCTGCAGCCCAACCACCTGTAGCTTGGACACTGCTCCCGAAACAGGGGCGGACCTCTATTTAAAAAAATATTTTTAAATGTTTTTTATTCTTTATTCTTTAATAAGAAAAAAAGTGAATATACGACATAATAATCCATTTATTTTAGACGACGCATCTTTCATCTTTCATTTAAGGTCCATTTAGCAGACTAATCCGGTATAATATAGAGCTGTTTTGTAATAATATTGTACTGTTTAATAGCATGTATTCATCCAATTCCTATGCTGGTGATTCGTTGGTAATTAGTCACTTAGTTAGCGGTTACAATAAATGACCCAAAGAAATCTTTGACCTTAGTTACTATTAATTACAGATTGATTTTAATAACATAATAAAATATGTTTGAAATCATGATTGAAACTGTTTGATCATACATTGCCAGAGGATAGTAGAAGAACACTATCCAGCTTCATTGACAAAGAATTGGTGTTAGAAAATTGGAAAATCGTAATTTTTTATGGCAGGGAAACCACAACACACACACTTTACAATACAGATTTTATTGAAAATTTGAATTTATATAAGTAGGGGAAGGCCAAAGAAAAGATGGATGTACTGAGTGAAAGATGATACGGCTAGAATGGGAGTGACTACCTAGATGACGACTATTAGAGAAGTATAGAAGAAAAAGACATGTTGCGCCGACCACAAATAAATTAGGATAATGGCAGGAGAATGATAATGTTGACTTTACAATACAGCTACTAAACAGTAATCCTTGTGTCTAGGTTATAATTGACTGATTAAAATTGTATAAATAACTGTATATCTGTCAATGAAAGTAAAACTAAGCGCAGATATCTACAGCTTATCAGCCCACGCGAGTACTTAGTGACAAGTGAGAGAAATGGATTCCTAACGTTAACTAGTCATATCTAGTTAATCTAGTCGTGTATTCCCGTCCCTAATAATGTATATTTTGCTTGGAAATGACTTGACAGGAGAATCTTCGTTTTTTGATTCTTTTTCGATGTGATTGTCATTTGATTTGATATTATTATGTTTTTGTACCACCACTATCAGCTATTTACCCCCGACGGAAAAAGAGGTTATAAGTTTAACCTGTGTATCTATTTTTCTGTCTGCGCCATCGTAGCTGCCAAAGGGCTGAACCGATTTTGAGTTTTTTGGTTTTGTTTGAAAGGTGACTTGACCGAGAGCGATGTCAAGAAAAAAAAAAAAATTGTTTATTTTATTTTTGTCGGGGGTTTTTTAAATTTTATATTTAATTTAACTTGTTTTAAGTCTAATTTTGCATCGCTGTCAAATTCACAGTGATCTTTATACTCGTTGTTATAAGGTTGCTTGTTGGTTGCAGCTTGGGTTGCTGTCAGAGGGAAAATAACTGTGAAAGGATTAAACCATTGAATATCAGCCGATCTATTCTGTAAAAATCTCACCGTGGAAACTTAGGTGAAGTGAGCTTGACGTGAGCTGTATTTCCACATGATGCGATGATTCTTCTTGGCGTGTCGATGATGGCAAAAATATCTAATGTTTTTTTTTAAATTTGTTTTGCCCAAAACTCAGCCACGCGAATACCGTTCGCTGACGCAGCCATTCAGGTCCTCACGGGTGCAGGTGACAGGACTTGCGGGGCAAGATTGGAGATGCTAGGGATTGATGCTATGCCACCTATGGTTAAGACACGTAAATGTAATGTCTGTTAACAATGTTTTACTTTTTTTAAATAAAGAAATTATTTATTTATTTATTATTGATATCTCATGCCTAGCTCACTCCACCTAAGTTTTCACGGTGGGATTTTTACAGAATAGACCGCCTTTTTTTTTGAGGGAAGGAAATTATCAAATAACTTCTCCCGCTCTGGGCGGGTGTCAGACATTTACTGACTAAAACCCACCCGTGTTCCTTCAGTTGCCTGTTGCCAAGGGCCCGGTCCCTTTCGGACTTTCCCGCAACCCTAGAATAGACCCGCTGGATCAGGTATCGAATGCACGAGTCATTACCTTAATCATTCGAGAGACAAAAATGTAAACATTTAATAATTAAGTAATGCATGCTACCGAACTCAAAAATGTTTAGGTATAATAATATAACAAAGCACAAAATGAAAACGTTGAAAAGAGTAATTCTCCCTCGTGTAATAAAAATAGTGAAAAACATAAACAGACAGACTTTGAGACTCATATTTTAGTCGCCTTGAAATAGGATTAAATGGCAGCGTTGTGCAGCAATGCATTCAGAAAAGTGGGGAAAGCTAGCGTCGGGAATTTGCATACTGCCGTAATGAATTTAAGTGAAATGACAGATATTTTTTAAAGGAGAACGGCAGATTTCGTACCGCCAACTTTAGTTGGTGTTTCGCTTTAAGACATTCAGCACTTATAAAGGACCTTAAAGTAATTCTTTTTACGTATTTATTATATTTTTAGAACTTTGGAAACATTTAAAAAATGGATTTTAAAAATGATAACAATTAAATAACTAAACGTTAATTTATTGACAACAAAACGCAATGCACATTTTCAAAACTAGCCATGTGTAAAATAAAACCATATAATGGTTGATGAAATGATATTTCAAGAAAATCATCTGTCACTTGTCAATGGCTTCTTTGCTGTTTTATTGAATTGCTGTGTGTGAATCCGTTTATGCATTTTTAAGTCTTTTTAATTACGTTGATACGCTGAGTTGAGCATTTTTCCTCCGTAGCGATTGATATTGTTGGCGTTACTTTGCGAATGGACGCTTAATAAGTGGTATTGTTGTGACAATTGTGAAAGGACGCTCAATTTCATTCTTGTGCATAGTGTGTTGGATTTCGACGAGATGTCGAGTGTATAGTGCATTAATTGCAACCTGAGTTTGTCTCGCATGAGACGAGAGTGAGGGCCTGGTCAACACTATCCGATTGTGGAAATAATATGAATGGTCGGGAAGCAATATTAAGTTATTGCTGTACTTAATTGTATCGTTGGCTTAAGAACTGTGGGGTGCTGCTCGCATGTAATGAGTATCATTTGGTACTCTCGTCTATTTTAGGTTATGCTCGCCATGAGGGTATGACGCGACCTGCTCCCTTCTTAGATGAAGTGATTTTGCGAACATTTTGAATGCATTAAAATAAAAGCTTTTTTAAACAAAACTATTGTTTTATTTTACTGAAAACTATACAACATATTATTAAAAAAAGGTTTAGATAGTATGCACCTTATTTACGTAAAATATGAATGCATTTTCGAGGTACCCATGAATAATGATAAGGGATTATTAGCAAAAGTATATAAAACTCGGTGAGCATCTTGGCTGTTCTTAACGTCGACAAGATCAACCACGGACTAAATATGAGGAATAAAAGGAATAATAGTGACTAAGTAGGTTTTAGTTTGTAAACAACCACATTTGACAATCAACTGTCATCTTACAATATACCTACTTATCAACCTCAAAATGTAACCTCTCATACATAAAAGAAAGTAAAATAACTTTTGAACCCTAACTTCTAAAAATCGGATAATTTATAATCTATTTATTGATGATATTATCTATCGACTAAATATAAAAACAATACAAAACAGGAAAATTAACAGCGGTACAAAACTTCCATACTAGCCTGCCATTCTTCTTTACGCATCGGAGAGAGACGCAGACGTTTTTTGTTTATGTTTTTTTAAATTCATAATTAATAATTTAATATGTTTTTTTACAAGAGTGTTTTGCAAGTTACAAGAGATTACTATTATGCTCGCATACTGTACCTACTAATTAAAAGTAATAAGCGGAAGGGACGCAGACATTCCATAGAGATACTGAGTCACTTTATGTGAGGAATGACAATATTATTTTTTGGTAAAATAATGTTGGCTAACACTACCTGTTTAGCTAACACTGTAATTTGAAAACATCGTAAAAGCCAATTATTTTTAAGAGAGTAACCGTGGAGGTTCCTTCCAGCTCTTCTCCTTATAAACCATTACCAATTATTGAAACTGTGCATTTAGCTTCTGACGTTACATATGTCCCCTTATTATGTGAAACAAAATATTTCGATTTAGATTTTTAATTTTGAGCTTTATTGCACCTAGAATAAATAATTATACAGATATTATAAATAGAACACCCTTACACATATTAAACAGAACCTCACGACATTCGTGCAATCCATGTCGATCATTATTTGACCCTAATAACCTCTATCACAGTAATAAACCAAAAGCATGTAAACCTTTGAACACCTACATTTAGTCTACGTAAACAAATAATATATTATTCCACTCTTAACTGCATCCTCTGACGTCAGAAATGGAGCTATAACAATAAAGCAAAAGCATCAAAATCGCATTACGCGCTATAAAGCGCTGGAGAATGCAAAGATGACTGTAGCTGAAACCGAAAGTGTCGGAATGCGCTCGTGACTGCCACGTTAGCACGTCAGACGAACGATCAGTGGCTTATTAACGAGCTGTTAGTCATTTTTAACATGTTTGTTTGTTTTGACATGCTTACGTCCGGCCCTCGACCTACTGAATTTCGGTAGTGAAAATATTTATATATATTATATTATATTTATTATATGGTAGTGAAAATATTTATAATTTGATATTTTTGTCCCGATTTGCTTAGAGTGTTTTTTTGCCATTTTTATAGAAATAATGGTACGGAACCCTTCGTGCGCGAGTCCAACTCGCACTTGGCCGGTTTTTTAATTTAATGGTGGAGCCAACATTACGGCATAGGAACTATTTGATGAAACGCACCCTAGTCTAATATTGACGATTAGTAAAAAATGGAGCTGTATAATATTTCGTATGATGTAAGTTGGTCCACTCAACTGTCGATTTGTCATTAGAAGTCGACAAAAAAAAAAAAAACTATTACCTTATCAGTTATAACTTTATGCACTAGTAAAAAAAATACCGTACAAAGGCGGACTTAATGCCCGAAGCATGTTCTACCAGTCAACCTTAGGGCGATGCAGAGCCAAAAAATGGTGCAACATAAGGGCTTGATATAAAATACAAGAATAAACCCATTGATTAATCTATTGATGCCGTTAGTGACAATTAAGCTCATAATGGGCTCGTGGCTAAATAATAACAGCAGCACGGGTCGAACGAAGGTCAAGCTACGCTTGCCGCGGTTCGATTCGTTGATGGGTGACCATCCATTGTATATCGAGACCCCCTCCGTGCCTCAAAAAGCACGATAAGCCGTTGGTTCCGGCTGTCATTCGTAGATCTTTGACAGTCGTCACGGTAGTCAGAAGTCCATAAATCTGACATCCAGTTTTATCAAGGGGTGTTGTGAAACCCGGTAACTTGGTTGTGGAGGTCAGATAGAGGGTCGCTCCATGTGAAATACTGGTATTCAGCTGCATCCGGTTAGACTGGAAGCCGACCCTCAAACAGTTGGGAAAAGGCTAGGCAAATTGATTGTAAGCATGTATGAGTTCGTGGATCATTCCACATAAAAAATAGTACGGTTAAAAATACAATAGACGCAGATATATTTAGTAACCTATTCCGCTTGACAATTCTTCAAGAGTCATAAAACCCTGTAAGAAATCGACACGTGTTTCACTTCTCAACGAGGCATCTTCAGGATGACGGTTGACCAATTGCAAACCAGAACGCGACGTGTTACCATACGGAGCGCTGGACGCAGAGTGATTCAAATCGCCCGACCAAAGCCGACCGACTCCCCCGACCCGACCGAGCGAGCGAGCGATTTCGATCGAAATCGCTCGGTGTGGTAACACGTCGCGTTCTGGTTTGCAATTGGTCAATCGTCATCTTCAGGATGACGATTGACCAATTGCAAACCATGCCTCGTTGAGAGGTGAAACACGTGTCGATTTCTTACAGGGTTTTATGACTCTTGAAGAATAGTCAAGCGGAATAGGTTACTAAATATATCTGCGTCTATTGTATTTTATAATGGATTTCCGCAGTCACGCCCGAATCAATAAACTATAGTACGGTTTATAAAAAATAATAATTAAGTGTTTGTAATTAGAAGTCATTTGTTTAAGGTTAACAATAAGTTCGTTTTTCAGGAATGTCGGTCTCTATGTTAACTGAATCTATTAACGCATAGTTACCGACTCTTGTTAACGTCGACTAGAAACTTTTGTCACGTGAGTAAAAGGCATTTCTAGTCATGTGCTTTCGTTTAGCATTTTGTCACAGAAACTCCAAACACGGTGTAGTTTAAAGAAGATGTAGTGACAAGAATTGAAAAGAATGTGCTTCGGTATATGATTTTGACATGTTGAGAGGATGATAAAAGATATTTACAAGGCACATGTGAGTGTAACACGATAATCCGTTGGTCCCGGCTGTCATTTGTGGATATTTGACAGTCGGTCGTCAGAAGCCCGAAAGTCCGATAACCAGTCTTACCAAGGCGTATCGTATTACCCAGTTACTGGGTTGTGGAGGTCAGATAGGCAGTCGCTCCATGTATTTTGGTATTCAGCTGCATCGGGTTAGACTGGAAGCCGACCCCAAGATAGTTGGGAAAAGGCTAGGCAGATTGATTGATGTGAGTGGAAACACCGGGATCGGACGCGCTAGAAGGACATAATATTGTGTCCATATTGTTGATGTTCTTCAGAAAGGTCAGGGGGCCTACCACCACCGCTTACAGCAGTATTATTTTAATCTTACTTCGTGGGGGAAAGAGATGGAGCTATACGTCCTGTAGAGCTTCATCTCTTTCCTACACTGAAGTAATATTAAAGTAATACTGCTGTAAGAGCTGGTGGTAGGAGCCCTGGTGATGAAGCAGAAAGATTATTATAAGGTTCGTAGAAGGTGGCGTTCAGTAGTTTCTGCTTCGATACATATACAAGGTGGAGACGACAAAAAATAAAACTCCGTATATCTAATGACGTTCTCGGTCTACATACGAAAAGTTAATCAAATATATCCAATAGTTTACGATAGCTAGTCAAAGATCGGCAAACCCCATAGTCGGTCCATCACTACTATTTAGTTTGTTTGAAAAAATTACTTTTTTAATTTCGATGTTAGGATTTATTTGATAGTTCCAAAATACTCTTATGCATTACTATTGCCATTGTTTTCATTTATTGTTGTATTGTCGTCTCTACATTGTATACATACTCACGTCTTCCCATGGGGTGCAAGACGTGAGTATGTATGCATGTATCGAATATCAAAATACACTACCTATTTAATCAGTAACACACTGGTAAACCAACAAGCAATATAATTAAATTTATTATAATTATGGAGCTGTGGTTCTTGTGGTCTTCCTATTATTTTCAGATCAATCAATATTTTTAAAACCTGAAACGCATGCCATAAAAACATAGTGGCTTTTCCACGAAAATTTAATCATCGATATTGAATAGATTTCTATTGGTGATTGACATCTATAGCTTTGACATCAATTAATTAAATAATTCCATAAAAATCCTAATGCATGAGCTTTTATTTGTTGTTGCTGTCTTTTTTTCATTGAATTAATATACAGGATGAAATTAAATATTTGCACACCTTAAGTAATGGTAGAATGTAAAGGGACCATTATAGTGTTAAGGTACATACATTGTAAACATACTTTCTGGCAAATAAATTGATTTAATTTGTTTTGATTTTATTTGGTAAAGCTAAAGTAATCCTACTAATATTATAAATGTGAAAGTTTGTGTGTTTGTGTATTTGGATGTTTGTTAAAAACGGCTGAATGTATTTGGATGAAATTTGGCAAACACATAGTTTATAACCTGGATTAACACATAGGATAGACATTTTTATCCCGATATTCCCACGGGATCGAGACTTACGCGGGTGAAACCGCAGGGCGCAGTTAGTGTTTATATATACGTACATATATATATGTTGCTGTTAATAAAGCGGGTCGATGGCGCGTCGTGTTCCACGCGCGCCTCAAAGAGATGTCAGCACAATTGGCGGGGTTCACTAGGACCGATGCCTGCCAGGGTTGCGGGTTAGTCCGAAAGGGATACCGGGACCTTGGCAACAGGCAACTGAAGGAACACGGGTGGGTTTTAGTCAGTAAAAGTCTGACACGCCCTTCCGCTCCGCCCAGAGCGGGAGAAGTCATTGGATGATTTCCCACCAACAAAAAAAAAAAAAAAAAGGGCGCAGCTAGTATATTATAAAACGTGACGTATTTCAGTAACTTTTTTCTCTTAACTGAAATTAATTACAAAAACAATCACGTACCAAATATTTGAAATGCTGTCACGTTGTCAAAAGCCCAACAATGAATGTTTAAAAAAAGGGGAGCCCTAAAACTAGTTAAGACTCTTTAGTGCGCCGTCCACGTTCGACTTTAGCAGTCCAAAATAATAGTAAATGTCAAGAGAAGACTTAGTGGTGGAAAATACTGTTGGAAACCCCCTTATGTTTTAATGAAATGAGAATTTAGGGAGGCATTAAGGGGACGTTCAGAAGTACCTACGATTATTTGCATAGGTACCTACGACTGTCATACCTACCATGGACAGTCAGGTATGTTATCAATTTTCAGGATTATTGGCGCACACTTAAGGTGCGTTTCCACTGAAGCGGAGCTGAGCGGCAACCTGCAGGACTCGATAAATCACAATGGTTGAAATCCTCATCGCGTCTATAATTGCACGATTCCTACATGTCTCCGCTCAGCTCCGCTCGTCGCCGCTTCAGTGGAAACGCACTCTTACAGTGGCAATGCTTTTCATTCCGACAGTTCAACAAAATTAGAACGTTATTTACGTTGCTAGGCAAACCAACTTTTCACGCGTATAAAGCAACAGTTTGGCAATTTCCTTAAAAATCTTTCGGATTGTGATCCAAAGTGTGTCACGTAATTAGTGTGCTTGCTTATTTACTTTCTACAATTCTTTTCACCGTGCCCTAAAGGTATGCTCACATAGTTCGCGCTGAGATAAGCTTATTGGATTCGTAAAACTTAAAATTCAAAAGAAATTTACTAAAGTCCAAAAAATGCTGATGATTTCCTTAAATATATTATAGAGAAATAAGTCGTAGCTTGTTACGACAAAAATACCTCAAAAAACAATGACATAATGATGGTACTCAATCCATTTACTTCGAGACGTATTGTAGGTAAATAAACATTGACATGCGAAATCCATAAATCCCTATACGAGAGATCAATGTCATTCGTATTACGATGTCGAGCGGTAACGTGTCGACCACCCTGTCGTACGGAACCAGAATAAGTCCGTCAAGTCAGGTTTTATGTCAATATTGTTTTAATGTTCCGAGATTCGGGAGCGTTTGAATAATAAATTGCTCGTCTTCTTTGTTTTTCTTTGCGAAATTCTTAATTTTATTAATTTTTTCTTTGCTCTTTGCTCGTTTGGTGCGGACAAATAACTTGGTTTTTTTTTTTACAAGATCATGTCTTGTGAAATAAACATCTATTGAATTGATGTATGACATTCGGAAGAATTTATTAGGCATTTTGTTTGTATTAGGTAGATAGAACATAAAAAAATGCCTGCATGATAATATTCACCTTTTGTCAACACAAAGGTGAATAATTATTTACTAAGCAGTATTTTTTTTCGAAACATTTTAAATTTTTGAAATTAAATATTCTATTATAATATCCTAGTTTTAAATATTCTTTATTCCTTTTATCTACTTACGGAGTGATTATGTTACCTTATAACTGCATGATTTGTTTGTATAATATATCATACTAGCGACCCACTGTGGGCTTTTTTTCAAACAAACTAAATAGTAGTGCTGGGCCGACTATGGGGTTTGCCAATCTTTGACTAGCTATCGTAACTAAACTACTGGAAATATTTGATTAATTTTTTGTATGTAGACCGACCAAAAATTCGAAGACATGTGACATCTACCAACCCGCACTGGGCCCGCGTGGTGGATTACGGCCCACTCCCTCTCATAGAGAGGAGGCCTGTGTCCCAGCAGTGGGAACATTACAGGCTGATTATGTTATGTTATGTTTATGTAGACCGAGAACGTCATTAGATATACGGAGTTCCATTTTTTGTTGTATTGTCGTCTCCACCTTGTATAAAAAATGGTTGAACTAAAATTTGAACTTACATCCAAAAATATGAAGCTCGAGTTACAGCCCATAGTGCGACCCGCTACTGCGGGTTCGCACAGTTTTTACAACTTGAAAAAACATCGAGTTTTCTTATATAAATGAACGCGTTGTTAACGTATTATACACATAAACCTTCCGGAATAAATTCTCTAAACGATGGTGAAAATCTCATCAAAATCTGTTGCGTGGTTTAGAAGAACAACGCGGACATATAGACAAACACGAAAAGCGACTGTAATGTTGTGTTTAACTGTTTGTGTTTCATGTTTCTGTCCATTTCATGAATATTTAGTTATACGATTAGGGCTTTACCAGTCAAAGTGCTAACTGATTATGAATGTAGCTTGACAGAAGCTTTCTACACCTAAGTCAAAGCCAAAGCTGTCGTCGATGTATGTGGTCATTGAGTATCGATCCGTCTCGTATCAGTTCTTGATGGCCTTTTCGCCTACAGCACCTACCTCCCTATAAGTGGATACTGGATATATTACTTTTACTGCAGAAATAGTTTTCATTTAAATATTTACTTAATTAACCGGACGAGGTTCTTATATAGTCCTTTTTTGTTCTTAAAGTTGAGTGTTTTATGAATGTTGTTTTTTTACTATTTTTATTAAGAACTATAGCTGACTGGATAGAAATTGTCCTGGCCAAACAATAATTCAAACAAAGATTCCATATTTTTTTTTTTTTTTACAATCTCATTACAGGTTCATGTTTGTTATGTACCATTAAACCAGAAATGGTTTGTATTGATACACACATTCGCTATTAGAACTAGAACACAACTAGCTAAACAATTAACATATATTTACTTATTATAATATTGGTTAAGTATATTCATTCATAAACCCACCTACACCATTTGCCTATAATAAAATTATTTTAATAAGCAAATAATGCAGGTACATTCATAATATTTTGCTCGCCGTAAACATCTATCAGTAAGTGGGTACGCGAGTGATAATGTTTTGAATCCGAGCTGCTCGCTACTGTGCCCCTCGCTCGTAAGAATACCGGTTCTAGTCAACGTAAAGAAATTCCTATACAGGTTGCTTTGTTTTTTTATTTATTATTTTTAGTGTTCTGAAAAATTATTAAACTAAGTTAAATAGGTAGTTGTAATAGTACTTTTTGAATTTTTGCTTATAGTTTTTCGAGTTTATTTCGTTTTTTATAGTTTTTGGTATTTCATTGTATAATGTGGGTATTAAAAATTTTAGTGTTCGCCTGCCGTAATAATTTCTACTCTGAGGTACTATAAGTTTATTTTTGGTGATACTTCTTGTATATAAAAAGCACTTTCAGTTTTTCACGAATTTCTGGGCAATTTACCAATTTTTTCTTTCGGACCTTAGTCAGTCTACTACGAACATAAAAAACAAGTCAAATTGGTCAGCCGTTTTCCAGTGACGTGTAATGCACCAAAGAACAGCATTCATTAATATTTATATTACATAGATAATATATGACAAACTGTGGGCCCAAATAGCACAGAATTGGTGCCCTGAGACAGTGAAGCGGGGTCGCGGCAGACCACGTAGGAGATGGCGGGACGAGCTGGAAAGGTTCCGTCAAAAATGGAAGGAGGACGCGCGAGCTCGCGAATGATGGTCGAGTCAAGTCAAATAATTTATTTCAAATAGGCACATACAAGGCACTTTTGAACGTCAAAAAAAACAAATAAATAGAACTGATTCTAAAATTATAATATACATATATTAGGTCCTAGGTTATTTTGTCTCATATGTATAAAACAGTTACCTACATTACTGACTGACAGAAAATGCGCAGAAAAAGTCACCTTTTAAATCCTCAAGGGATGTAAGTAGAGGAGCACTATAAAGAGGATTTTGAAACTTTTCAACTAAGTACTTGTGGATATAACGAGGGACTATGAGGGGTTAAAATGTTTGGGCTAATGAAGTTGCGGACACCAGCTATGATGTGTCGGCAAACAACCCACTTTGTTCAGTATATCAGTCATAATTCTGCTGAAAGCGAGTTCGAGAGACGCTAGACGCTATTTTGACAATTTTAACAATAAAATTGTTTCCTCTATTTGATATATTCAGTCTCATTTTTGATCCAAAATGTCTTTTTAGTATTTTCTCTCCACAGCTGTTTATATACTAATCAAATTATAAACATTATCCAAAATTCTAAGAAATCCAACTCCTATTAAAGATTTAATGGCGAATTTCCGTAAAAAAAACCAGGAAATCGTGATTTCTGAAAACTGCTAGTTTTGAAGATACAGTTGAGTGTATTCTAAATTACACGGCAGAATTATGATCATGGTAACTGAAGGTTATGCCTTCCCACGCGTGAACTATACGACCGCATATGCCAAAGGGTGACTGGGTTCAAACTCAAATGAAATGCGCTGAACCATACCTACCATACCTATTTCTGTCGCCAGGGAGTGCTGCCGTGTTCCGGTTTGAAGTATTACAGGCAGGAGGAGAGATATTATATCTCTCAGACTAAACTAAAACGTCTTGTACCTGTACTTATAATAAGTACAGGTACAAGAAAAGAAAGAATAAAATAAAGAATAAAAAATAATGTTTTTACAACAATAGTGTGTGCCTCACAAGACGTTTATTCTGATGTTACAGAAAAGTGAGTGAAGTGAGTTGTCATTTCATCTGATGCTAGTTTGATACTATTGACGGCTCACTTCACCTAAGTTTTCAAGGTGAGATTTTACAGAATAGATCGTCTGGTCTACAATTCGAACAATAATTGTTGTAGCCAAGAATTGGCTTAGCAGCTCAACACCCCTAGCACAATATTTTTTCTTTAAGTTCAGACAAGCAGCCAGACAAGCAGCAGGATCATTGTGAAGATCAAATGTTTTATTTTAGTTTGATACTTATTTACTTAATAAGTAGGAAGTAGCCCAATAGGAAAAACAAGAATTAGGTCGATCTCAGTTGAACCTTGCCATGAAAACCGTACCGTATGAAAAAGAACGTCGCAAAGCTCCAGCAATCATTTCCGTATTGTAAATTATATCTCCCTACATGATTTGACACAGAGCTCAAGGATTCTGCCTCATTATTATATTTTCTTTGAGCGAGTGAACACGACAAATTGGGGCCGTCGTTGCTGTGAAATGTAACCGTGGCTACTATCTTATAATATAATAGGTTTTTGTTAGAATAGATTTAGAGTACAAGCCTACATTATAATGTTTTCATAGTTAGGCTGTACGCAGACTTGAGTCATTCGCTCTATGATAACTATGACGACGCGCAATCTAGCAACAAAACAGTGTCATAGAGCTTCGCCAGGTGAGGCGTTTTACGAGCGAGTTGAGTCGCGCGTAGACAACCCCGCGATTGTGAGGTACCTACTAGTGGTTCATACATTCCGTCCACATGCAGTAGCGTGTTTTGCTACTCGCGCGTCAACAAAACGTGAACAAATCAATTCTAACGCCTAATCTGGACAAGCTCATAGTCAAAGATGTCAACTATTTCAAAAGTGCACTGAAGAAACTGTTCTGACACAAGAAAAAACTGGTCTGTCTTCGATGGAAACAAAAAAAAACAACCGACTTCAAAAAAAAAACACTAAAAAAGTGAAAAATAACTTTAATTTCGGAAGTCGGTGACAAAAAACGAAAATTAAAAAAAACAAAGAAACCGACTTCCGAAAGTTTTTGAAGTCGGTTTTTTTTTTAAATGTTTTTATTTTTCACTTTTTAGTTGTGGTACCTACCCCATACAAATTGGTTTACCGTTATCTGCTATGTAAATAACAGTGACGAAGTGAAATAATTATATCATCTACATACGTAAAGTGGGAAAAATACGTAATTATTGAAGCTAACTCCAAAACTACGCAAGCAAAATTAATAAAATTTATATGGGACCACCTCTGATGCATGACCTACCAAACAAAAAAGAATCATCCAAATCGATTCATAATTGGCGGAGTGATCGCGTAACATACATACAAAAAAAAAAAAAAATACAGACGAATTGAGAACCTCCTCCTTTTTGAAGAAGTCCGTTAAAAATCGTTTTGACTCTGGTGAGCGCACTGTCTTATGAATTGAGGTACATTTCCAGAAGCAAAAAGCCCCCATGAAAAAGGCGTGATGTTATTTTATTATAATACGAAGGGAAAACCAACAGGTGCGTATGAAGACAAAATATTTTGAGAAAGAAATAATTATTTTTGATGGATGAAGATTGATCATGTTTATTTTCTATAGATTCGATTACTTTGCCATGAACACAGCGTAGTTGATTTTGGTGATATTATTTACTTTTTTTTTTTGTTCTTGTTTATTGTTTCTGATGCAAAATAAACAATGTTCCTGACACTGAATAAAAAAATGGTGAGAAAACCAGAATGAAAAGCAGGTAACAGTCAATCAGACCTTAATCGGACACATAAAAGATTTACCTACATCATCATCTGCCTAGCCTTTTCCCAACTATGTTGGGGTCGGCTTCCAGTCTGGAAAAGATTTACCTACATAATAAATTAAAAATTGAAGTAAGAAATAAACATTAATTTGACAACAGTTCATAAAAAACGAAATACAAAATAAAAGCTATATAAACATACTGCGTGCCTCATTCACGGCTTCGCCTAAAAGGTACCTACATAAATCAGCATTGGCACTTTGATGGCGTAAATCGATCACCTATTATTTTGATATAAAAAAAATCGAATGAAAAAAATTGATAGCTGATTCTTTCATAAGCCTAAAACACTGAGGTTAAAAGGTTAAATTCATGAGCCGATTAACGAGCCACTCCGTACCAAAAAATCTGCGTGACATTAGGTACTATGCAAATATATGCCTATTTTTGATGATAGTGCAAAAATCAAGTTTGGTGTACAGTCACGGACTTTAATTGATGAGCCACCTGGCACTGTTCGTATTTTAGCCGTGTAATGCAAATCGGGATTATTCGGTTCCCGACACGCAAAGTCATGTCTTCGTATTAGAAGAAGAAAATTATATTTCATATCTTCAACGGTTGGCAAACCTGAGAGCCAGAACTACAAACTTGACAGCAGAGTGACCTTCAAAGTCAACCAATTGCAGGTTTAGCAACAGTTACCTAGCTACGATAAACAATCGTTGCTAGGTTACTGTTGCGATAGTAACGTTAGCGTACGGAGAAATTATAATAGTCATTTCGACAAGTTCGAAAGTAACGTCTCTGACATCTATATTTCAACTGTCAGTGTCTTCAGTGTTTTTTTCAGAATTACGAGTTAATGAGCTATGATTCAAAGGAGGTCGGTATCAAATAGGTTGGATAAACTTAATGCAACATTGTTTTTTTTATCATTGAGAACTTATTAGTCAACCTCTATGGATAAGACCATTTCCGATTAAAAGTAATTTATTTGTCATCTTCTTTACGAGCGTGCGATTTGAGTTCGTGTTTAATCGTGTAATCTCGTGAATGTATGAAACTGCAAAATTGAAAAGTTTGAAGGTGGCTCATCAATTAAAGTCCGTGACTTTACATCGTGATTATATTTGAATATGTAAGTGAAGCTAGTTAACATATAAATGAGGTACACCCATGGTATGAATAAGTTATAGTGGAACGAATGGCTAGCAAAATTGAGAACAATCTAGAAGATTGTTTTTTTGAAGATTGATTCGTTTGAGACAAATAAATATGATTTGATCGGTTTGAGACCAATAAAATATAATAAATTGTTCATATGAATTCGGGGTCTAATCAATTGTGTCTTATTCGCCGAGCTGTGAAGGTCAATGCGGTGCAATGGGTGTCATCTAGCTGAACATTTGTTTCCAAGTTAAAATGTGTTACCAAAACTATAATCAGGATTTTGAGCAGAATTTACTGTCCCAACTAGCGATGAACTGCGATTACTAATCCGTGTGCCAACAAAGGAAAATTGTGGCCATGTCATTGGCTGACTAGTTTATCCACCACGAGTGGCGCATATACTATAATATGTTCAGCAGCGCACCGCCACCTACCGCTGTGGTAAAAATGTTTTTGACCGACGCATGTAAACGGCGTATCGTCGTATAAATTCACTTATGTTTATTTTTGCATATTCTCACTTTTGTTCGACATTCGGCTGACCAAGTTCTGAAAGAAGTAAAAGAAATCACAAAAAAAAAAAACTTTAGATTTTAACTCATCGGGACCCCGGAGAAATCATGAATAATAAATTATTTTCTTTGGTTCATATAGATGCTTCAACCTAAGACGTAGTAGACTAAGTATTAAATTAAAAAAAATAAAACAAGCAAACGTTCTTGTAGAGAATATTACGAATTTAAGACACCTCGACGTTCCCATTTACTTAAAAAAACGTTCCCATTAATTTAAAACATTATTCTGTCTCTGTAGGTGACAGAGACAGAATAATGTTTTAAATTATAAATATAAATGCAAAAGATTGACAGAAACAGCGATGTTTTAAATACGTTTAGCAGTAAACATTTTTAGCTAAGTGAAGTAAAAGTGGGCGTTAATTCAATACCTGCCAGTCTATTCTGTAAGAATCTCATCGTTAAAACTTAGGTGAAGTGAGCTTAAAGTGAACTGTCAGTCAGCATCCTTCACCTACGGATAGACACTATTGACAGCTCACTTCACCTAAGTTTTCAGAGTGAGATGGTTACAGAAAGGCAATGCTGTAGTGTGTATGGGGAGGCTTATAAGCTTTCGGCAGTGACTAATATTTAGATGAAATTGGATATACTTGGCTTGAAAGAGAGTTCGGACTAAACGTAAACGGGTAGAATGTCATACTTGTTTGCAGCTTGTGACATCTGCATGTTTGTTTATGAATTTCCGTTAAGACGCTGACAACAGATAAACCGTGATCACTGTCGGATTGCATAGAAAAGAAAGAGAAGCGCGATGACTAACGCTTGTAATTTATTGCAAAATATGAGGCAATTATCGATTTATTTAAAAATGAGTTGAATATTCGAAAATTAAAAACAACCAAGTTCTGCATTAAAATAAGACGTTCTTGTTATAAATAAAAATACCAACGTACGTTGATATTTAATACAGATATTTTGGATTAGAACTCAAGGTAAAAGGTTAGTTTACCGTTAATTTGCATCGAGATTTTTTTTTCAAAACGTGTTTTGGTAGCAACTAAGTTATGAGAAATATGTTCAAGATTAGCATATATTTTTTCCGCTACCACAAACTGTATAGATTTAGCAATTTTTTGTTGTTTAAGTCAAACCTACTTTTACCGTTTGACGTTGTCAGCGCCTTAACAATGACTGCTTTTGAGGAAATAGATGCTTTGCTAAATTGTTGTAAAAGTATATATATTATAGTAAGATAGGTACCACTGGAACTGTAATTTATCGAGTTTATAAACTGTATTTTTATATATTTGTAATCTGTCACCGGCGCCATCATACAGTGTTACTCGTTTATTAAAGATTGAAAGTTTCAAACTCTTTTAACCAACTTCAAAAAAGGAGGAGGTTATTTACTTTAGGGCTCATAAAGCTTCTCACTCGAAGGTACACCTCTATTATCTCATACATTTATTCTGAACCGTGAAAGCTTAAGATGATATTTTCTTTGTGCCCCCAGATTGTCTGTCCTAAGCTAGATTATTCTATACGTAAGATGGAATCGAGTTTGCAGACATTCTTTCTAGACTTTTGATATTGTTAACTCTACCCTTCAGAGTTTAGACTGAGAACAATATTTATTGATAAAAGTTCCAATACCTTATAATTACATTATGTTAAAGTACAGATTGGGTCACATCTGAAAAGTTGCAGTACCTTATAATTACATTATGTTAAGGTACAGACTGGCCACACCTTACTTAACATATGTAATTTATGGTACTGTAACTTTTAACTGTCCCGTTTCTAGATATTTATCATCTACAAATGAACTATTAAATAAATTCTATTCTGTAATAAATTCTCTAAAAGTCTATGTTTAAAAATTCTTTAAAGTATTTTTTCTTATACCTACTCGTCTGTGTCACAGTCTGAAAAACTACGTATTATTTTCTCAGCACGTGTTATACCTATGCTCAGACCAGACCACGATGTGAATATAAATGATGGCGATTAGATCTATCGTGTGAAAAAGAAAATAACCACAAACAGAATGTAGCTTTGAAGACTCAATTTAGAAACTTTTTCATAAAAAGTCTTAATGTGTTCTTGGGATTAGTTTTTTAGTGCTAAGCTTACATAGAAAATTAAGTTAAAATCGACCTTTTGAAGGATAATTGGATGGTTTCGCAATTTCAACTTAAATTTTCTACTTTATTCGATTTTTTACATCTTCAATATAGTGGGATATTTTTCGTTACTTGTAAAAATCTAAAATATAAGCTGCCGGAGTCTCTAGATCTTAGCTTTCCATTGTAATAAATTCCTATGGTATTTAACGCCTCACCACGCTTTTTAGCTAATCTAGTTTCAACTGAAAGGCATTATTTCAACTGAAAGGTATTAAATAGTTTTTAGTCGTTCAGATATTTCATTGAGCTATTCGATTTTTTATTAACTGTTAAAACTACCAGTGTGGGTTTTATTATTTCGTTGAAATATTTTCGGAGTATAAAATGTTTTCGGAGTATAATATTTATTCGGAGCTAATATATTATCTACTCCTCAACGAAGATATTCACCAAATACAAATATATTAGTAATTATGTATTAAATATCGAAATAGCCAAATAATGCGTAGTCAGAAGCCCGAAAGTCTGCCAACCGATCGAGCATAAGGATATCAGTTTACCAAGTAATTGGATCGTGGTTGTCAGATATCTATTGTACCTACTTAAAAATGCTCAGCTTAACTGTTGCTAAACTAGATTTTTACCTACTCAGACCAACAGAATTGATTTTGAAGTTCTGAATTTAAAATTGAGAACTTGTCAGACTTTGTGATTCCTAGACGGCGAAATTCAAAAATTGTAAGCAATTTTTCAATTTCGTCGGCTACATTGTAGGAATCTCCATAAGTAAATCGAAGGTAGAGTTTGATTTTTCAACTCTAAATTCTCATTTCAGAAACCGGTAGGTCTGCGTGTGAAAATATTTAGCACTCGACAAAACTACTGAAGATCGAATTGATCGAATTTTTATGTTTCTTTTTTACTGTGGCATTATTGTTTATCATTTAATTTTATGATTGTTAATATAAATATTAAAATATATATGTACCTAAATAGGTCAAATATATATGTACCTAAATTAAATAATAATTTAGTGAAAAGTAAAAGTCAGTTACAAAATTGTTGATAATATTACAATTTTACGCTGCGATTTAACAGAGTGCCATATTTTGTACATCTTTTGACAATAGGAAAAATTGTTTTCCAGGTACGAAAAGTACTATTTTCATCCCTCTGATCAGGTAACTACAAGCGTACCTACTTCCAAGTATGAGAAATGAAAATTTAATTAAAACCTAAATGATCAGCGTGGGAGTCTAAAATATACAGCGAAGCAGCGGTGCATATTGCTATGCAAATGCATTCATACTGAATTATTGATGTAAATAAACTATGTAAAGTCATAAAAGTTGACGTCGCAACTCGGTGATAACATGAAATTTTCAAAAAAAGAAACTCAATACAAAAGTCTTTTCTTTTTATTTTCTTTGATATATTTTATTTGAATAACGATGGTCTGGAAGTGGAACCAGGAAAGTGCAATTTGATGTTATTATCAGTAAATGCTAAGTATCTAGTGTGGATGCTGCATCAGACGCCTTTTATTCAAATCGTTGCATAAGTTAGGCTGTTTACATGTTTTGTACAAAAAAGAGGTTTAGTAAAAAAAAAAAAATCGGAGAAACTTCAGATACTAGTAAAATTCGAAAGGTTTATGAAATTAACGCATGTCAACTTTAAAATATCTTGTCAGTCTAAATTGAACGCAGATCTGACAATTTATTCTTTAGATCCATAAAAAATTTAAAGAAAGCGCAGACTACTCGTATATCTGTTACTAATGAATCTTCTAAAAAGAAACTAATGAATCTTCTCTAAGACCAAGTTCAAGACAAGTATTGATGATCTGAGTGCAGAGCGTCCGATCAGATCAGAAATATAAAAGGCATTGTGGCATGCTCCATCGGTTTTTATTTCTCTCTCGGTCGTTTTCTGTACGGATGTAGGCACTGGGGTATAAAATACCTTTAGTCGTTTCTCTCAGGTATTTACGAGGTATTATTTATCTAAGGTTTTCTTGTTTGATCGTGAATGGACTGGACAAGGTCCGTTTTTCCGTGTAAATTGGAAAAGTAAATAAAATGAACAGGGTTCCGATGTTTTTTTGTTTATGCTGACAAATAAAACAGTACAGTAATAAACAGTATAAATATTGTAGAACACACATTTCGTTATTAAGTTTATAGAATTACCATGAACAATTATTGTTGTTTTTCTTTGTCGGTGCACTCTTGACAGAGCGGTCGTGGTCATCAAGTTACGGTGAGATTTCGGACAGCCGTGATTTGCCTCACGATGCGACGCCATCCAATCATGAACAATTATTACGTGATTTAAATTAAGGTTTAATTCATAGCGCAGATGGAAGGCTGAATAAAAAAAAAATACATAGTCACATAAAAAGGACACGCGGATATGGCGACATTTTTTGTCATGTCGAACGAAAGTATCGCTACAGGCTGTTCGATTTTCGTTCTTAAAAAGAGAATTGTTACAGGGTGTCCGATATTCGTTCGACATGAAATCGCGTATTGTTTGCCGGAAGCATACTCCAGCTCTTACAAAAAATGCAGTACCTAGTGAATACATTTTAATTGTATTGTATTTTATCAGGCATTGACTTTGTTCACGATCAATGTTTTTATGTATTTAACTAAAACACAAATACACTTGTTTTTATAAGAAAACTTTGACCATTCTTGATATGATATGCTTAATAATTCTTAAAAGTTTCAGCACGGGGAACTCTCTTTTAAAACTAATTTTCCACGTAAATGATCTCCTAATTAAAATACAAAACAGTTTCAAAACTATATAAAACACTACTTGGTTTTAAAACGTAAGTTCATGAAGAACTTAACTGAAAGTTGCACTATCAAAGTGAATATTTTAATAAAATGTTGGTAAACTGACATCTGCAGACACGTTCGTCCATGTTTAAGTAAACAAAGTTAACATAACTTGAGTGAAGTCAGGGCTTAAATACTGTACACTTCTCTTTACTTAATTTGATTTAAGTTTCTTTCATCTTGCTTCTGTTGGGGTCCGCCTGGCCTGTGTAGTTTGAATTGAATTAGTCTTTTTTTTTAAATTGCTACGGTATGAGAAAGGGGTGGAACTGTTGTTTTAGTTGAAATTTTTCTTAAATACTACCAAAATTGGACAAACAAGTAGGATTGTTTTGGTCGTAGATTATTTAGATCATGAATGCATGCTGCTAGATTTTAAGCTTCAGCTGAGTAAAGTATAATTATGTATTTATTACTTAGACCTGTTTCGTTCAGTCAATTCCTTTAAGGGCCTATCCAACATCAAATTGCTTAGCATGATCCTCCGATATGCCGAAAATACTGCAGCATTAATTTTGAAATAAATATTATGTTCACCTACGATTACATAACATTTACTCGATACAAAAAAAAAACCAAAGTTACCTCTAAACCGAACTATAAATCGCTATTCAAAAACACTTCAAATTAAATTATGAAACTTTGTTAACTATAAAGCAGGTCTTATGTTTTTTTACCATTATTTTCACTGTAAAAAGCAATTACCTAAACAATTCGAGGCTTGAAGCCGCCAGCACCCCACTCTGTCTCGCTTACTCAGGCTGCTACTAGTATGGTGCGAGCGAGATAAAAAGTACATTTGAGCTGAGGTAGTATAGGCCTCATGATAAAGCAGAGGGAATCATTTTGTTTACACAGAAGCGGACCCGGTAATAAGTTGGCCTTGACATAGAATTATTTTTACTGACTCTTTAAATATCTGTAACCCTAGTACCTACTAAGATAAGAATAACTCTCCCCTCACAGATGGCCCGCAACAAACAAGCTCATTACAGAAGTAATAATACTTTAATAAAGTATTGGTACCATAAACCGAACGACACTAGCAATTGATATTCCGGCAGTATCTAATGTGAATACAATAACAATAAGCTGGTCAATTGGCAGCCGTCATAAATACGTGAGTCGTGGATCACAGGAGTAGGTAATTCAATAGAGAGCGAACTTCATACAATAATTAATTCTTGGCTCGATGTTGTGCGTGACAAAAACGACGGGTGACAACGCACAGCGAGACGAAAGTGGACAAGTAGCACTGATCTAAATAAAGTTTGGTTGTATTTTATTTGATAACATGCCCAAACATTTTAATAATACAGTAAGGTATTTGTTCATTTTAAAGTACGCTCAGTTATGGGCGTTCTAATATTTATTAATGTTTTTCTCGATGATAAAATTTTTTGCTTGATATTGCAAGGAGCACTGAAAATCCACAATTCGACTGGCATGTTACAGTGCAGGTAATACCGCACTGAACATGTACCGGTATACAGTTTAGTCTCTGTAAGATATCTCCTCCTGTGTTTCTAGTACGTTCAATCATCATGCGATCAATTACACTGGCAGACACATTGGGAATACGTTTCCCTTTGCCGTTTCGTGTTTAGGCATATTTCATGATCGCACGACTTCCAATAGACGTTTGATAAACGCAGTTATCGTTTGAAAATGTTGTTTACATTTATAACTCGCATTTCACCGTTTTGAGAGCAATGGTGATGAATTAATTATTGACACAAGGTATAGCGCCTGGCTGGGTTCGAACTCACGACCTACAACTCGTTACCACTGGGCCACCACCACCACTGCTCTTGACTCTTGTCAAAAGAACAACGTTTATAACTACCACAGGGCATTAAAGCTTTGGTTCGAGAAAGATGTTTGTTGTTTCTTGGCACGTAATACTAAGATCAAAATGATCATACACGCCATAAAAATGGAGGATGTTCTCAATTCATCTGTAAATTAGGTATACAGGCTGTAAGGGTAAACAGTCTTGTCATTCAAACCATGGGTCTTAAATATAAAAATAAATGACCGAACACAACAAAAAAAAAACGTCATTTTCATTAAAAGATTTTAAAAAGTTTCTATCCGACACCGTGCTCTCTAGCGAAACAGCTGACTGACTGAGGGAGGGGTCGCGCTCGCGGCCGGTCAGGTCACATCCCGTACCCCCCGCCCGTGTTGAGACGCAAGTTCGTTGCCCTAGCGCACAGGACAACGAACTTGCGTCTCTTGTGGTAAAATGTAGATTAAAAAAAAAGAAATAAAAGAGTTGTGATTTTACATTGATTTTACGTTCTATAGATGAAACGAAACCAGTGGTTGCAAGGATAACGGTGTTTACCCTAACACCCTGTATACATTGTTTTTTGTAAATTTTGGCGTTCAAAAGTGCCGTTTAATGGCCTCTACAATGATTTGATGATTTGACTTAGAATATTATGCATGAATTCTATTCGCCTCTCCGAGGCGGGATAAACACTTTTGCAGGCTCCGCGTTAATCTGGTAACAAACAGATAAACAGAATTGCCTGTCAACCGCAAACAAGGATTGACAAACGTATTACTGTACCGAAAGCCTATTTCTTAGAGTCTTGCGAGTACATATCACAAACATTATAATGGGGTTGTTTTTCGCCTTATGCCTTTGACACCGTCTATGTAAATCAAGGCGAATACTTTCCGTTGACGTCACATTGTCTTGTTTACATTATGTCAAGGTTTATTGGGGTTCCACAAATATTTGGCGTTTCAGTAATGGCCATGTTAGGTTGTGTGCACATCTATGAGATTGTACGTTTTGAAATGTAAATGAGCATTAGAGATAGGTTTAATTAAACTTTGAAGGTGGGTTTGTGATATCAATGTGCTGTAGAGACCCTTTTTGGGTTAATATTTGGAAATCGATCGATTTCAACTTGGTTGGGAAAAGGCTAGGCAGATGATGATGATTTTTCGTCAAGCGTGCAAGAACGTATCTTTAGCAATCAACTCAACCTATCGCAGTCCACTGCTGCACATAAGGCTCTCCCAGGCTGCGCCACAACACCCTGTCCTCCGCCTTCCGCATTAATTCTGTCCCAGGCAACTTTAATACAACAACTCAGTCGTCGGTTCATCTAGCTGGGTGGCTAGCGTCCCACGCTACGCTTGCCGATGCGCGGTCTCCACTCTAGGACTAGTCTGCTCCACCGGCCATCGGTCCTTCGACAAACATGGCCAGCCTACAACCACTTCAGTTTGCTAGCGTCCAGCCATTCTCAGCCACCTTCTTAAAGTCGTCGGTCCATCTACCTCGAGGGCGTCGCACACCACCTTTGGCAAATCGTATCGTTAGCAATAGTGGTGAAATAAAACATTGGTACTAACCTAAATAAAAAAATTCTTCTACGAAATTGTTTGAATGGCAAAAACTATTTTTCTTTTCAGGAAGTCGGACTCCGCCACCTAGTCAAGTAAAGCCAGGGAAATTAATTGATAAACAAATTGGCTTCCAAATTAAATTTTCCGTTTATAAATTCGAATTCCAACTGTCATTCTTTGAAAGTTGTACTAAGCTATTTCAAATTGATTGCAATATTTTCAATTTATAATTATTTTATGATTGAAGATTACATTCCGATACGGCAGCAATGTCGCGCAACATTGCAGCCGTGCTCGGAATGTAATCTCATAATAAACCTATAGAAAATGTATGGGGACTATTAGTGACGCGGTAGCACTGCCGCGTGCATCTTGTTCGGAATCATAGATTAACTTAGGGCGGTAAAACACGGCGTATTTTAAACGCGCAGACGACGCGCGTTTCAAAGTTTTTCTTTGCCGTCCGAAGTCAAGTTCTTGAAACGCGCTTCATCTGCGCGTTTAAAATACGCCGTGTGCTAGGGGCCTTACGGCCGGGCCACGGGAATTTCGCGCGGCGCGAATTGCGGTGCGTCTTGCGGCAGAAACAAATGTATAGAAATGTACTAAGCCTGCCACGGGCAGCGGCGGCAAGCGGGGCGATTCGCGAATTTTACGGAGCGGATCGCACTGGCGGAAAAAACAAATGGAAATCAGTCCGGCGAATATAGGGCTGCCAACTTTTTGTACAAGAAATAAAGTACGAAAGCGAAGGAAAATAAACAGTACCTATTTTGAAAGAATAAAAAGTATTTAATTTTTGGTAAATATTTATTACTTTAAGCATACAAATTCGTAAGCCCCATCAACTCATCACATTTCCACGTATTTTTTTATTTTTATTCTTTATTGTAGCTCTAACTCTGTCGTCCCGCCTTTTTGTTTAAGTATATTTTTGTTTCACCTTATAGTTCGTTTTTTTAATATCGTAGACTATTTTGACATTTCAAATGATTGTTGTTTGTTTTTTCAATTTGTAGTTTGATTTGCAGGTGTCAAATTAGTCTATGGGATTAAAAAATGAACTTTGAACTTCGACAATTTGACTTTCTAGGCGCTGTTTTAAGAGAAGATGAAGGTGAATGTGAATCGTTTTCATTTTCTATTTTTTGTGCACTAATCTAACTAGCAAAGTAATCACAATTACAATAATAGGTTGAGTTGAAAAACTTGGAAACCTACAAGACGAAAGCAGAGGCCCGAAAAAAGGTTATGTTATCCGCGCGTATTCGAGTCAGTAGGCGTCACCGTCGGCAGACTGTCAGACTGACGCATGACGGTGACGTCTTGACGACAATTTGTCATTTGACAGAGTCCTTCTGAAATCCACCGCACGCATTTATTTTTTAAGCAGGTTTTATGAATGGCTCTGGATACACGTGAAAAAAAGTATTTTTGGATAGGTAGGTACTTTATTTTTATTGGACAGTAAAAAGTATGTTAAGTTGAATTAAGTATAATAGGTACGCATGCCACGCCCACGGATAGTATAGAAGCCAGGGACTTGAAAATTTACCCAAAATGGGGTATGAGGTATCATAACGTTACGTATTACGTTATTTATAGTTCCAGTAACCATTTACGAACTAATTTCTTGTCAGTATAACGAAAATCTATCGAAACAACGTCAACTATTAATTCAGTTACGATCCGGGTGGAACAGTAAAAATTATCGCTACTGGAACGGATCGTAACGTTACGGTATGCTAACGTTATTTTATAACGTTTCAAGTCCCTGATAGAAGTCCAACAAGTTCTTCTTGTGAAATTCTCCGTCTATACCCCGACTTTTATTTAAATAATGAACTCCACAATCAAATATTCCACAATACCTATGTCTTGAACCAAAAAAACTAAGTACCACCTACTCTCCAAGCAATATCGAGATAACTTAGATAAAGATATTTTGCTCTCGGTCTATAGTATTCGCGGCGGCAAACGCTCTGCCCGTGGCTTGCATTCCGCGCCGCTTGTTTTGCCGCACCGCAATTTGCATCGCAGTTCGCACCGCAGTTCGCGCCGCGTTAGTCAGTTTTTCTTAGAAAATTATAAAACTGCAACTGTATTGTACCAGACAAGAGGTAAGTAGACTTTCTATCCCGATATTCCTACGGGATCGAGACTTATGTGGGTGAAACCGCGGGGCACAGCTAGTGGCTATAAATAAACTTTTAATACGTCATGTAATGTCATGTAATGTCAGAAATTCCACATATTTCCATCAAACTTTTAAATGAAATTCGTTATCTAGTGGGCGGCCTCAGCTCAGCATTGCAATATCTCTTTGTCTCATTACCCTACATTTCGGTGAACATGACGAAAATATTCCCGAAACAAAACGAATCGGGAATGATATTAAAACTTTTTGGAGCATACTTTTAATGTCTCTTTTTTTTTAAATAGAGCGTTTACATTTGGATGCTTTCTTTCTATGTAGATACTAATAGGTTTTTTTTTTTACAGAAATCTACACCTGCTGCGATAGATTTGCCCTGGAGTGGGACACAAAAGGCTGATATGAATAATATTCGATTCGATTATTAATAGATTCGAATCTTTTAGGACTTTGAAGCCAAGCCGATATTATTGTGCCATACATAATTTAACAAAAGACAACTTCTAACTTTTACCGAAGATTTAATGACATTTAAATTGTAAAAATCACACAAAATACAAAAAAAAAGAACAAAAAAAATAGTCAAACAATTTTCGAGTTGCCTATTTTCGTTTGAAGCTACGCTTTGCGTCTGTAAACGGCAGAGGGAATGGCCAATGACGGCGCCTGTCACTGTCATCATTAATGAAAAGCCCCGTAAATGCTAAATGTGAACAAAAGATCTTTTGATACAGTTCGTAAATGTCCATTTTGTAATGTACATTTCCCACATAGACCGCAATATTAAACACATAGGTACGCACGCTTCACACCTACATAAACTGCTAGGTAAGTAGGTCCCTATATTAAAGCATAGACAATCAGTAAGCGGATATTGCCACGATCGTTACGCATGGCAGATGATTCGGTAAATGTATAGTCAGTTCCAAAAGTATTTGATAAAAGTGTAAACAATGACCAGGTTAAATTCTTACACAATCATTCACTACAGGGAATTATTAACACATGCATCATTTAGAAGGGTTCATCTTTATATCTCACCACATTTTCTAACGATTATTATTTGAATTACATTATAAAATTGGAATTGAAAAGGTGTGTACTGTACACAGAAGTATGCAATATAAATAAGTAGTAATAAGTCGTAGTTAGTTACACCTAATTCTATAACAGACATAAATCGAGCCAACTTCAAAATCTATTTAAAAGTTTTGTTTCTTTATTCACCCCAGATCTGCTCACTGCTGAATAAAGGCCTTCTTCAGACCTTTTTTTGTCAGTATTCCCCAGGATTTTCAACCAACCAGTATCATAAAACTGTAGCACCCAAGCAAAACAAGGAAATCGAAAAGCCGAATCGGAATCCTCGATACATAACCAGCTAAGTTTCACACAATAATGCCAAAACGATTGAATATTCCGTTCGGTAACAAATACCAAACATTTCAGCCGTTTCAGTGTTAATCCTAGTTAAAACTTCAGGGTCTCAAGAACCGTTAACTACGTGTATGAATTGCTGACATAAATCGGTTTTATTGTTAACAATTTCATTGTTAACGTAAACTGTTTCTGTAACTTAATAAATGTTTGTTGGGGAATGTAAGCATACGCTTCTCATATGAATTTGAATTGGTTCCGGCTTTGTAAATGGTTGATAAGGTAAATTAACAATATAACAGCTAAAGCACTAGGAAGTGGTGAAGGGTGGGCGTTTTGGGGGACTGTCTTATGTAATTTTGACGTTCGAAAAGTGTTGATTCTCAGCCAAGTTAGAATAAATGACTTTTGATTTTGAAATAAAGTAGTTAGATTTTAATCAACATTCTTTTATTTTACTGCAATTTTTTACAAATATTGAAAAAAAACGAAACTTAAACATGTTTAAGTTTGTCTTCTTCTTCCATACTTCTCTATTTGTCGTCATCTCAGTAGTCTCGCTCTTTCTAGCCATTTATCATCTTTCACACAGTCCATCCATCGTTTCTTTGGTCTTCCTCCAATGTTATAACCTTCCTGATGTCATTTATCACATGACAATTTTATTTTAACACCGATTTCCACACATCGTTCCAGTAATTGATGAAATGTAGTTAAATTTATACTATTTTTTTATATAAAAAGTCTAGGAAACGTGCAGCGAACCCGTCAGTTTAGTCACTTGTTCTTCTGTATCGGAAGTAATGAGAATGTCTCAAACTTAATAAAATACTTGTCAGATAGCTAAAGCACTCCACAGCCACTACTGCCGATATATTCTGAACAAATTTCACCGTGAAAACTTAGGTGAATTGAGTTTGAAGTGAGCTGTCAATAGTATCGATCCCTAGCATCAGGTGGAATGACAGTTCACTTCACCAAAGTTTTCACGGTGAGATTTTTACAGAATAGATCTCCTGACCTTCGCGACTGACCATTCACCCTGAGCTTCTTCCATCTTAAGCTCGTCTTGACGCAAAAGAATTCAGAAGTCCTCAACCTATTCAAACAGGACGATTACGTATGTGTGTATGACATTCTTCAAACACAAAAGTACCTTTTTCAAGTGGCCTAAAAGCTATGCACGGTCCGAAGTTGTCTCGGTCGATTGTATTGTGAAGAACCGAACACTCGGCTCGAGACGAGAAGATATTTTACCAAGAAGGATAATATTGGGAAGGTTATACTCAGGACTTGGCAGACGAACACTAAATATGGAGATTATAATGGTGATGAAAATTTTGGTAGAGTGTTCATTTTGTTTTATTTGTAGCTCTTTTGTTTATTTTGTTCTATCAACTATACTTTGTTTTGTTTGGTTGATGTGTTTTGATTTTGCACAATGATGCAGTGCGAAATCTATAATCTATACGAATAAAGAGAGAGGTCGAATTTTGAGAGATCTCCGGAACCACACCTCCTAATTGAAAAATTCTTATCATATGAAAAGTATACATTATTCCAGATGGCCATAGGCTATATATTTTATGTAAATATATATACAAAAAGAAGTACTTAATAATACTAGACTCGCGACAATCTAAGAAGTCCCTTTTGACAGCTATAAAAATGCTTTGTGTAGCGATGAAAAATAAAATTGGTTTCTCATAAACTGATTCTCGAGACATATCGATTGAACATACTTAAACAGTTTGTAATCGAAGACTTATCTACATTGCTTAAAACTGATTCTCAAGGCTTAACGTTTTATTATAAGTACGAGAACGAAACGTCAAAACGGACTTCTACTTAAACACTATCTACGGAGTCTAATTAAACACTATCTGGAATTCATGCAATCCTAGTATTTTTGTAAGGCTCAGAACTTATGCACCGTTTCACATGTAAATTGCACCCTTGTGAAGCCGGGGCAATAAAAATACTGCTCGTAACTAAAGCTGTACTTCTGTGAAGGGTATCGGAATGAAAGAAACTACTTGTGAAATTCTAGATCCTTGTCTACTTACTTACTGATTAGTCCTGAGATCCTGACAGATTCACTTTAACAACATTATTGTGCAAAAAATATAAACAATTTCAAAACAATTTGCCCACGATTGGGTTGCGAAAAGTTATTTTGTGTCAGGTGTCAGCAATTTGTAACAGTTGTGGGTCAATCTTTCTTTCCCGTATGACAGTATACAAACAATGTTTTCCCTGCAAGCTGACACAGATATAAGACCTCACTATAATGGACCAGACAGTAAATAAACACAACAACCCTTCGCCAGGAAATGGGTTTTTTTATGTCCTTTAAGATCTCTGATTGTTGCCTTTTACAAAACTTTAAAAACAAAAGGAACTACGCGTTCAAAGCGTGTAAACAACGAAATGATAGCCATTTAGAATGACTTATTAACCAGCAATACAGGATCAATAACCAATTTTGGTTGACCTAAAAGCTCTGATGATGGCATCGAATTACGATTGCTAGTCGATTCATTCGATTCACCATGATGTATCGATACGTGTAGAAAAATAGACAGAATGAATTAATATCGAAAAACAATCGAAAGCTGTTTTAGGTGTAATCAATCATATGGTCTAACCGTCCGACATATTGTGCTTGCGTCAGAGCTTTGCATGCTTGTACTATATTTTTATGGGTCGTCAAATTGTGGTCTAATGGAGGTAGGTATTTTGTTGAATGTCATGGAGGCTGAAAGAGTTTGCTTGATCAAAACAAGGCATGTTTAGTTTCAAATGTGGCTTTTTTAGTGTCTTTGTAAATTTTGTAGTCCAACCCTTCCTCGTTACAGGAAATAGGTTGTCATCGTTCCTGATTAATTTTGTTTCTTTCTTTGTTCCTCCTTTTTCTATATGGTCAGAGGCCCTAGAAAAAGTGACATTCTATCAGCGAAACGATGACGGAAAAGGCAAAAATGTATCGGACTGACATATTATGTACCTACTATCGAAAAGCTTATGTCAATCCTGTTGAAAGTCGTTGTAGAAATACGAAACGCTTTCGAAGCGATTGTTATTTGTCTAGGCCCTCTGAGCTCTAGTATGAACGCGAGACGTAAAAGTAGGTACTTAATGTAAAATCGAACGATTTTTTATGGTTTTTTTTTTTTTTTTTGCGACAATCACATTCTATTTTGCCCATAGATGTGATTAAAGTTTACTAAAACTAAGTAAATATTGAGTGCGAAAGGAGTGTTTCTTTTAAACCCTTTGAATTTACGTTATCTTTACTTGGCGCGTTCATGTTAGGCCTACAAGATGTAAATACCACCATGAAATTAGAACCAGGGTGACATGTGGGGATTTAAGGACCCACAATTGGGCAATAGTAAGTACTCCAACAGCCCGTCAGATGGACACTTGGCCTAATTAAATGAGCCAAGTAGGTGGAAAGTTCGTTGGTGACGTCATAAACTGCCTGTAAATCCTTCGGCAATAAAGACAAAGGGATCCATTCGGCTTAGTTTGAAGATGACGTTATAGTAATGAGAACCCTCTCGTTGAGAGAAAAAAGAACCTTAAGTGGTCTTGTAAGCAATGGCCTAGAATTTAAATAAATAATAAATAAATATTATGACAAAAATATCATAGTGGTATAAGTACACTTTTGAGAAAAACTATGGTTTCAACTTCAATTAGGTATAGTTATAGATCAGTAGGTATTTCAAACAAAGAAACTGCCATCTCTACCTTTAGATGCCCAATAAGACCCATAAAGTACTTATACAATACCATAAACCGGTACAAGGTTGTTTTGACGCGTGGTCAAAATCGGTACGAACGCCGCCATCTCGTTTTTTGATTAATTTCAAGTGACATTTTACAAAACAATTGCACAGCGCCCTCAACGACAGCGTCATTCGAGTTTGAAAATATCCTTGTACAGTGCGTTCATTATAACTTGACCCGTGACGCAATAGGTAATACTGAATTTTTCAGTCATGTGATTGGTAGTACTGTCCTGTCAGCCGCCATTTTCAGCTCTATTAGTATTAAAACTAAGACTGCAAAATTCAGTGCTACCAATCGTGTCACGGGTCAAGTTATAATGAACGGACTGTAGCAGTGTATGTAAACCCATGACAGCCAAAATCGAGGGCTTAACTCTTCCAGGCATACAACAATCAATATTGCGCAGCTACCAAGCTTAAGCTTGGAGATCAAAGCGTCATCGCGTTGGCCAATGGGCTTTAAGCTGCAAACCCTGTAACTATAGGAATCTATATTTATCAACTCAGCCAATTCAGCCGACTCAGCCTATTGCAGTCCACAACTGGACATAGACCTCTCCCAGGCTGCGCCACACCACTATGTCCGAACAGGACATATTATGCATTTGCCTAATATGATCTGACATAGTGTTGTGACATATTATGATACGTATTATGCATTTCGTGTCTGTCAGTGTGACCGCGGTACGCAACGGATTTTGAAGCAGTTTTCACAATCATCTAGCTAGAAAATTCAGTCCTAACGGTTTGTACGTATAATACATTAATTAATATTATGCTTTTATTTAGGTAATAAAGAAATCTCGTTGTTTTTTCAAGTCGTAAAACCGTGTGAAGCAGGGACGGGTCGCTAGTTGTATATATAGGTATGTGGTCTCGTATTTCCAAGGTTTTTAAAACGTCCATTTGATCCTCAGCTAATGGGAAGCGGTCGGAAGTACGGCGCGGAAACGATGTAACAATGCCGCCGCCGCCCTCGCGAGTCGTGGGGCGTTTTGTGATATTTCACCACCGTCATAATATTGGACATGAGTGTTGATTGCTATCAGTCAATGAACATTTGAGTGAAAAACGTGAGATTAATGATATCTGTGATAAAAATCCCATTTTCGTAACGCTGTTTAATAAAATACTTAGGTAGTGTCGACGGAAGAATAGACATAATGACAAATAAACAATCACAATCTGTCATTTTGTCTATTCTTCCGTCGACAAAACCCGTTGCTACGCATGCAGGACTTCAAATTTTTCAAGTAATAAAGACGCGAGCCCCCGTCACTGCAATGAAATTAATAGAATTAGTCGACAGGTACTCGTAAAGATCCAGATTAGTTGCTTAAAATATAACTGATTTCAACCATTCAACTTGATATTTTAAACGACTTCGTCTTTGTTGAGCGAAAAATGTATAAAAGTTTTAGCAGTGGCGGCTATTGGAAATATAAGATTTCACACTTTTCATTTTCTTCAGAAAATAGTTTTTGGACATTTATTTAATCCTGCTATCAAAACAGTTTTCGATTTCAATTTTATCGCTCATGCTCTAAAGAAAACACGTGCATTTTCTTGACACTTTTACAGGTGTATATTTCACATTTTCATGAGAAACGAACATCATTTTGGGCACGAACTCGATTATCCAGATTTATAAAAAAGATTTTCAGGGTTCGTGTGCAAACACAGGCTAAGATGATTTAGACAGTAGGTATATACCACGACTCGATGTTTACAGTGTGAATCGAGCCACAACATTGTATCAAACTGTTATGTTGTCTTAATAACATCTAGGCGTATAGCTATTATAGGGTTAAAATAATAACATATTATTTCGGTCGTGTCTATTATTAAATTGTCTATTTCAACAAGCATTCAAGATACTGGTTACTATGTAGTTATGTCTGTAATGCAATTTGCAAATCCAATTGATAATTGGTGTGGCTGGCTACCAGCCAAGCAGAGGCGTTTTATAACCCTTGCTAACCCTGTAAATGAAGTAGCTTCATCAATAGATACGCAGATTGAGTACGCAGACAAAACGTGTCTGGTGATTTGAAAGCGCAGATATTTGCGTGGTTTCAGATTTTCTATTCTTGTTTGTTTGTTTGGTTTCTAGATCATTGAAGCTTTTTTGAAGTGAAAACTTCTGAGCACTTTTTGGGTGAACAAAAATCATGGAACTCGCGTCATCGTCACCGAACGCTTTCCATGACCTATATGTATACTGTGTATATATGTGTACTTTTTGGGTGAACAAAAAGTGTGAAACTCGTGTCATCGTCACCGCACGCTGCCCATGAGTTATATGTATACTGTGTATTTACAAGTTTCTTAGTTTTCACTTCTATTGGCTGCCCCAAAGACTGCCCCGCATTTTTTGTCATTGCAAACATGAATAAACATTTATTATATTGACAGAATCCATTTTTTTTAATGTTTTTTTTTTCCAATATTGCTTGGAGGAGTTTTTAACACGATATATTTTGATCAATTTTTTTGATAGGTATTTAAATTGGATTCAAGTATCCACTCTGATAAATATTATAATTAGTTTTATTAGGCCAGGGTTGTAGCCATAGTACACTCACATTTCGCCAGTTCTGTTTAAGATTTGATTATTATTACATGGGACTTATCCCATGTAATAATAATCATGTTGGATCAAAACTCGTACAGTGACATAAAGTTCGTTTCGTATTCCTATTGAGCAAACTACAAATTAATTTACAGCTATATTTTATTTCGAGCACACCCCTATGAAACTTTCCTTTGTCCTTTAGTCAGTCGTATGTTCATACAATATGTGCACACGTTGAAAAGTTTTAAGGCTGCGCATACAGGTGCGTTCTATGAAAACTTCACGGAAATTGTTCGCAAATCGCGTCCCTTTTGACGAGCCTTTACTCGAAAAATTTGTATTTCATGAAAAATAAGTTAAATTAAATTTTAAATTAAAAAACCCCCGACAAAATAAAGCCACCAATAAACTTTATTTTTTATTTTTTATTGCTTAGTACACTCTCTATTAAGTCACCTATCAAAGAAAACCAAAAAAATCAAAATCGGATCAGCCGTTTGGCAGCTACGATGGCGCAGACAGACAAACAGATACACATGTTAAACTTATAACACCCCTCTTTTTCGTTGGGGGTTAAAAATCAGTAGCTATGTAAGTAACTCCCATTAGCAGCTGTTTGATTATGATGACCGGTCAATGGACCGGTTAGTAAGTCTTTTAATACAGAAACTAGCTTCAAACCGCCACTTTGTCCGCGTGAAATTTATTGATTCATCATAATATGACCTATAATAATAACCTAAACGTGGTTGTCGACATGTGGGATGTGGACTCTGCGATCATTGTACCGATAGTCGTATCAGCCAATGGCTTAAATGCCAAGAGCCTCGACCAACGCCTATGAAGGCTCTCGTTGGGCAGCTGGATTAAGGGTTTGATTCAGAAAGCAGTACTCCTGGACACGGCTCGCATTGTTAGGAGATTCTTCTCTCTAGAGCCCTGACCACCGGTAGCTTAGACCCTGTTCCCGACCTGTTTCTCGGTAATACTGTAGCTTCCTGTTAGTTAAAGAATTTTCAAAATCTGATCAGTAGTTCCGAAGATATCCCCTACATAAAAACCTCTTTGTAATAAGTATGTAAGGAAGTTATACAGGGTGTTAGTGTAAACAACGTTTTCCTTGAAACCAGTGGTTTGGTTTCATTTATAGAACGTAAAATCAATGGAAAAAACCAATTTTTTTTTAAAAAGAAAATCTACATTTTTCACCCAGAATATTCACCCTATACGCAAGGGCAACGAACTTGCGTCTCAACACGGCGGGCGGCGGTTGGCGGGGGAGGGCGGGGCGCGCGGGGCGTTACATGACCGCGCGACCCCTCTTCAGTCAGCTGTTTCGCAGCGTATCCATGAGTATCGGGACAGAGTCGGATATTTACTTTTAAAAATCTTTTAATGAAAATAAGGTTTTTTTTGTTGTTACTGGGTCATTTATTATTATATTTAAGTCTACCCACTGGTTACCAACTACCCATGGTTTGAGTGACAACGGTGTTTACCCTTGCATACTGTATAAGTTTGCCATGCGGGCATGTACTGAACCGATAAAAAGATTTGTCAGTGAGCCAGAGTTGGCTGGGCTGGCCTCCTAGAGAGCGCCGAATGTAACTGCTATCTCTTTAGTAGGATTGGCACTGGCAGAGGGCTATTAAATACATTAAAGAGGTAAAATATTACGTTATAACACAATAATAACTTAACACGTTTGAAACTATTGGTCATATCAAAATAAATGGTTAATAATATAGTTGAAATGTTAATTAATGAACATTATTTTACGGCAGGTAACAGTTTTATGTCTATCGTTTATTTAATTGTCAAGTGTTTATAAAGTAGGTTATTTTTGATAACAAATACGTGGTCGATTACACGTATATGTAGGTACCTCTACAAGTAGTTTGTAACTGTACAAGTAATTAAGCGTTAATTTGTAAATCACAACAGAAATCTTTTTCCCCAACAAATACAGATATTACCAGCTATTAAATTTAATAAACAGGCCAGTGGGAAATTGGTTGATAATTGTATAAATTCTAATCAGTGAGTAACAGGCCAAGGCGAAGATGACGGTATAAGCTTGTCTCCTACCAAACATACTGGCCAGCTGTAGTAAAAGATAGAATTGTGTGGATAAGGAAGACGGAGGCTTTTCTCCGGCACTGAAACAATACAGACAGGCTAGTTAGTTAAGTTCATTTTAAATTTTTACCAGAAAATATACGCACGACGATGATAATAATTAATTCATGTAAACACTACAAACTAGGAAGCTAATCAATATAGAAAAAAACGCACATTCCGCTTGTTTACATAACATTTTCAGGGCCAATCTCAAAATAATCAGTTCATGCATTAATTACATTACAATTTTATTTTATATAACACGTTATCACACTCAAAAGACAATTTATTTATCAAAACAAAGTATTCACAAAATAATAAAAATAAATATCGCAAATGTCAAGAGCGAGGAATATCTTTGGCCGACGCAGTGATAAACTCTGCACTGATTGGATGATTTTATGACATAACGTGATAGTGATATCAAAACAGACACTTCACATATGTATTACGGTATAAAGTGAAGCGTTAGTATAGGCTGTAGTTTAATTAATTAAATGTTGTGAAGTGTGACGTTATGTGGAACATTTTGTGTTGTTATGAAAGTGTAAGTAGATTTTATTGGTCTAGGCATAAAATGGGCTATAAATTACTCATTTTTAGAGGCCTTTAACCAGCATCCATAGAAAAAAATAATATCACCAACCTACAGAGTCGAAACTGAAAATTTCACTGAAAACTTCTATTAAATAAAACAGCCTCCATTTACTCTCTAATGGTGGAATCCGACGATTGGCAATATTGCAGACGGACACGCACGGCAGTCGACCACAGACCGCTACGCACCGCGCACCGAGGAACTTCCGATGTCTGCGATACCCCACACGTACACCGTCCCACGGTCCGCCGTCCGGCCTCGTCGGTGTCCGTCCGCAAAATCGCGGATTTCGGTATTACACATATTATCATAATGTTCGAAGTCATTTAAAAAATGATGACAGAATGGGCACTGACGATGAAATACGCTCGTAACAGCTAAATATTTAAACAGTTCAGTCAGCACTGAGTAACACAAAATGGCGAATTTTAGATTCCCAGTAAAAGTGCACGGAATGTCAAACTTTGATGTACGGCATCGCCGAGTATATTACTCATGTCCGGACTCATAAATCCAGAAGCTCAAATTAATTCTGATAAATCGTATGTGACTGTATCTGATTCTGATTTATGGCCAATAATCGGATACAATTTTTCCTTTTCCATAAATTGGTTCAAATCCAAAGATTTTTTATTATATTTACAAAATTCAATTCGCAATTTCAACATTTGTTGTCCTCGGTTAAGTATAATTTGAGTAAAAATTACTTACCATCTTTTAGCCAGTGAGTGCCATGTTAGTGAATTTTCAACCAGTCACAATGTCTAGTGACAAATGTAATAAATACGCCGATATTCTCAATTTTTGAGTACGTAGGAGAACCTATACATCTATGTCGTGTACCTATTTAAAGTAACTCCTGATTCCATTGGACACACAAATCTTTGCCGTAGGTACCTACTTAGCATCGAGGTATTCGAAAGCTATTTGACATCTATAATGGAGTTTTTGAAATGCAACATAGAATAAATCATTCGTGCTAGGGGTCATAATGAACAATAATGCAAATCGGATAGGCACCGAGTTATATTTAGAATCGATTTTGCGTTTATAACAATAACAATGTTAGTGGTCCACTGATCATCATAGAGAGAGTTCCACGAAAAAGGTTTTATTTAGCACAATAATAATACAATGGCCTTTGACTCTTGGACATCCCTGAAAAAGCTGGAGTTGGCACAATGACTTTAATTCCACCTGTTAATAAAAATCTGCATTATACTTATTACTTTATAAGCAAAATATCAATGAGACACCCTTAGTTTTCCTTATCTGATTCTAGCCTGGGGTCTTGGGTGATATTAAATTCTCCATTCATGGGATACACTTCTTCCCACTCTCTCGGGCAATACAGGCGTGATGTTGTCAAAAAATGGACACAATTTTGGCCAACTTTCGGTTCATTCATTACGATGCGAGCACAAAAGTATGAAATTAGGAAAGTGTTTTCTTACATCTTTTTTTGCTATTTATTTATTAAGCTAAGATAATACTAAGTTAAGATAATTTATTGTGTTTACATTTCAGAAAACTGAAATTCTGAATGTTTCTATTCTGAATAGTACCTATTAAATATTTGATTTTCATTAAACAAAAGACTTTTAACTGAAACATGAAGCACACGTTAAGATACTCGAATAATTGTATCAACCAATAGCCCGCGATTACGTTTCCGTCAATATTATTGTTTTAACATAAAATATCCTATCACACCCCTGTCACCCCTATTTCATTCTACAATATATGGTAGGAAGCATCTCCATTAAATAAATAATTTTCAGAATGGGATCAGTAGTTCTGAAGATTACCCCATACATACAAAGTACAAACTATTTTTATATATAACTACCTCTACATAATATTTACAGTTACAAATATCAAAAAAAGAAACTTATGACGTTTCGTTCTACTAACTTACAATGGACAGTAAGACGCGTGTCAGCTCGAACAAGAGTGTCTTCAACTCGGATCAAAAGATATCCGGACTTCCAAACAATATGGCACTGACACAACTAAACTTTGGGATCACAATATGTCTATGTTGCGCATTGTGTATGTTGTAAATGTTACTAGTATTATTTATTTTATGTTATACTAGTTGATGCCCGCGGCTTCGCCCGCGTGGGTATCGATGATTTTATACAAAATCCTTCCTCGAGAACCACGCTATCAATTGGTGAAAACAGCATGAAAATCGGTGCAGTAGTTTCTGAGTTTATCGCGAACAGGGCGACAGACAGACGCGGCTGAGGACTTTGATTTATTATTAAATTATTTAAAAAGTAAGGAGTAAGGATGTATGTATACCTCTTCAAACGTTTCTCTGTCCGTCCATATGTGCTTATAACTCGGAACATCAGCTGGGGTACCTGCTTGTATTGAATATTTTGCAATGTTAGGTAGCATAAAGCGTAAGAGGAGCTCGTTTCGGCTAAGTTATAACAGCCGCACGGGTCGATCCATCAGGTTAAGCTACGCTTTCCGGGGATGGGCAATGGATGGTTCAACAAGTTCTAGGTAGGTACTTCCGTACATGGGTAGGTGTCTATTATCATACACTAAGGACCAGTTGCACCACAAAATGTATTAAAATCATTGTTCTGTTTCCGTCAATCGTTTGAAGATGACAGCCACACAGTAAAGGCTCAATCAGACAGGCGCGACGCGATACCCGAAGAACAATAATTTCCGTGAAGTTTTCATAGAAATTATTCCATTAAAGCCACGTTGCGCCTGTCTGCTGTTTATGATGTTTTTTCAAAGGTCGGACCAATAAGCAATGGTGTAACAGTAAGTAATAGGGAAGCAACCTATTACGTCATGGACTAGTCTTTAACACTGCACTAGACTAGGAAATCCGAAGGAATTCATCTCGTTAGAAAACAAGGCGTGAAGCTATAAAAATATTTTAATAACAAAATATTGTTTTTAGCACAACATTGCGTTAAAAATACTTTTTTAAAGATAGAAATAAAAATACATACTTGATATGTTTACTAAAAGAATTAGATTCTAACTGAGAGTAGACAAAAATGACGTTTCCTGTAGACAGTACGACGGCAGCAAAGTAGAAAGAGTCAACTGCACTTTTTACGAAATTCACTCTTTTGCATAATTCGACTCAGAATTCTTTGTTTTGTCATAGTATTTATCGGTTGTCAGTGTGATTTTGACAGCAAGGATAGAAAACTTTCTTCCGAAATAGTCTACCTACAAAAAGACCTAGATAAAGATCGTTAGAAATGAAAGACAAATGACAGATTGCAGAAGGATTTCTACGGTGCGATGTCAAAAATGAAGAAACGAACTGTCACTTTGTATAGGAAAAGCTATGTCTATTCTTCGTAGAGATAGAAAGCGCCATGCTACGCCTGCTGGTCTCTATTATAACGGATTCATCATCATCATCATCATCATAAGACTATAGCAATCCACTGCTGGACATAGGCCTCTCCAATTGCACGCCATTCAGCTCGATTCTCGGCAACTCTCATCCAGTTGCTACCAGCCACCCTGCGAAGATCATCACTCCCCCAAGCCTGAGGGCGTCCTACCTTGACTCAAGAACACGTCTACCCCAACGGTCATCGGTTCTACGGCTAATATGGCCGGCCCATTGCCACTTCAGCTTGCTTATTCTGTGTGCTATGTCGACAACTTTGGGTCTCTGCCGGATTACCTCATATCGGATTCTTATCCCTCAGGATTAGAATCTCCAAGCATAGCTCGTACCGCTCGTTATACCGGATTGCCAGATATAAACAGGGAGTGTATTAAGGACCAGTAAAAGGTAGGTCTCAAGTTATTGGAAAGCTATTGACATTGATAATAAAAATAAAACTGCCTAGCCTTTTCCCAAATATATTGGGGTCGGCTTCCAGTCAAATCGGATGCAGCTGGGTACCAATATTTTACAAGAAGCGACTGCCTATCTGACCTCCACAACCCAGTAACTGGGTAATACGATACCCCTTGATAAGACTGGTTGTCGATAATCAAGTTTCTGAAAAGTAACCTACATCATCATCTCCTTTCTCCTGGCCTTATCCCAATTTATTTGGAGTCGGTGCAACATGTCTTTACTTCTCTATTAGTCGTCATCTCGGTAGTCATCCCCTTTCTAGCCATATCATCTTTCACAAAGTCAATTTTTAGTGTTCCTTACCCAAAGGGTAAAACGGGACCCTATTACTAAGACTTCGCTGTCCGTCCGTCTGTCACCAGGCTGTATCTCATGAAGTTAGACAGTTGAAATTTTCACAGATGATGTATTTCTATTGCCGCTATAACAATAAATTAAAAATTTAAAAAACCCCCGACAAAAACACAGCGTCTAAAAAGTAAAAAAATAATATCATAAAAGTTGTAGGTAATATTTTGATCCAAGCGTCGTCGTGTCGGGGGACGGCTAATGCAAACGCCAACACACACTAGGCATAATGAATGTATGCTATTGTAGAAAGGATAGCTGCTGTTAACTTCCTATTTTCATTAGCCGTCCCCCGACACGACGACGCTTGGATCAAAATATTACCTACAACTTTTATGATATTATTTTTTTACTTTTTAGACGCTTTGTTTTTGTCGGGGGTTTTTTAAATTTTAAATTTAATTTTATTTCCAGGTTTTTAAATTTTATATTATATCACTAGTAGAAACGCTACGATCAAGACGCAGCTCGCCGAAATCTGCGTAGCTGTACGTTTTTTGCCACAGTGATGCTTGTTACCTACTAATTCACTCTCATTCATCTTTCCTACTCCATCATCAGACTTTGATCACCATCTATCTGTAACCTATTTGTTGAGACCTTTCCAATGAGTACAAACACGATACCTCTGCTGTAAGTTCTTGAGGGAGTTGGGTATCCTGCAAATTCCAGGTGATGCTGCAGCATCAGCTCAAGGTTACTACATATATTCTTTTCATATCATTGAAATAAGAGAATTCTAAATTTCCAATCGATTAGACCTGTGGAAGATCACATCCATTCATCAACTAGAAAAGAGCTGATAATTTTCAAACGGCTGAACCGATTTTCTTGAATCATAGCTAAGAACACTCTCGATTAAGTCACCTTTCAAACAAAACGAAAAAAATCAAAATCGGTTCAGCCGTTTGGCAGCTACGATGGCACAGACAGACACACAGACACACCAGATACACACGTTAAACTTATAACACCATTCTTTTTCCGTCGGGGGTTAATTTTTTACTTTTTAGACGCTTTGTTTTTGTCGGGGGTTTTTTAAATTTTTAATTTAATTTTTATTTCCAGCTTTTTAAATTTTATATTATATCACTAGTAGAAACGCTACGATCAAGACGCAGCTCGCCGAAATCTGCGTAGCTGTACGTTTTTTGCCACAGTGAAGCTTGTTACCTACTAATTCACTCTCATTTAGCTTTCCTACTCCATCATCAGACTTTGATCACCATCTATCTGTAACCTATTTGTTGAGACCTTTCCAATGAGTACAAACACGATACCTCTGCTGTAAGTTCTTGAGGGAGTTGGGTATCCTGCAAATTCCAGGTGATGCTGCAGCATCAGCTCAAGGTTACTACATATATTCTTTTCATATCATTGAAATAAGAGAATTCTAAATTTCCAATCGATTAGACCTGTGGAAGATGCTCACATCCATTCATCAACTAGAAAAGAGCTGATAATTTTCAAACGGCTGAACCGATTTTTAACCCCCGACGGAAAAAGAGGGGTGTTATAAGTTTAACGTGTGTATCTGTGTATCTGTGTATCTGTGTGTCTGTCTGCGCCATCGTAGCTGCCAAACGGCTGAACCGATTTTGATATTTTTGGTTTTGTTTGAAAGGTGACTTAATCGAGAGTGTTCTTAGCTATGATTTAAGAAAATCGGTTCAGCCGTTTGAAAATTATCAGCTCTTTTCTAGTTGATAAATGGATGTGAGCATCTTCCACAGGTCTAATCGATTGGAAATTTAGAATTCTCTTATTTCAATGATATGAAAAGAATATATGTAGTAACCTTGAGCTGATGCTGCAGCATCACCTGGAATTTGCAGGATACCCAACTCCCTCAAGAACTTACAGCAGAGGTATCGTGTTTGTACTCATTGGAAAGGTCTCAACAAATAGGTTACAGATAGATGGTGATCAAAGTCTGATGATGGAGTAGGAAAGATAAATGAGAGTGAATTAGTAGGTAACAAGCTTCACTGTGGCAAAAAACGTACAGCTACGCAGATTTCGGCGAGCTGCGTCTTGATCGTAGCGTTTCTACTAGTGATATAATATAAAATTTAAAAAGCTGGAAATAAAAATTAAATTAAAAATTTAAAAAACCCCCGACAAAAACAAAGCGTCTAAAAAGTAAAAATTAACCCCCGACGGAAAAAGAGGGGTGTTATAAGTTTAACGTGTGTATCTGTGTATCTGTGTGTCTGTCTGTGCCATCGTAGCTGCCAAACGGCTGAACCGATTTTGATTTTTTTGGTTTTGTTTAAAAGGTGACTTAATCGAGAGTGTTCTTAGCTATGATTCAAGAAAATCGGTTCAGCCGTTTGAAAATTATCAGCTCTTTTCTAGTTGATGAATGGATGTGATCTTCCACAGGTCTAATCGATTGGAAATTTAGAATTCTCTTATTTCAATGATATGAAAAGAATATATGTAGTAACCTTGAGCTGATGCTGCAGCATCACCTGGAATTTGCAGGATACCCAACTCCCTCAAGAACTTACAGCAGAGGTATCGTGTTTGTACTCATTGGAAAGGTCTCAACAAATGGGTTACAGATAGATGGTGATCAAAGTCTGATGATGGAGTAGGAAAGATGAATGAGAGTGAATTAGTAGGTAACAAGCTTCACTGTGGCAAAAAACGTACAGCTACGCAGATTTCGGCGAGCTGCGTCTTGATCGTAGCGTTTCTACTAGTGATATAATATAAAATTTAAAAAGCTGGAAATAAAATAAAATTAAAAATTTAAAAAACCCCCGACAAAAACAAAGCGTCTAAAAAGTAAAAAAATAATATCATAAAAGTTTTAGGTAATATTTTGATCCAAGCGTCGTCGTGTCGGGGGACGGCTAATGAAAATAGGAAGTTAACAGCAGCTATCCTTTCTACAACAGCATACATTCATTATGCCTAGTGTGTGTTAGTATATATTAGCCGTCCCCCGACACGACGACGCTTGGATCAAAATATTACCTAAAATTTTTATGATATTATTTTTTTACTTTTTAGACGCTTTGTTTTTGTCGGGTTTTTTTTTAATTTTTAATTTAATCTTGAATCATAGCTAAGAACACTCTCGATTAAGTCACCTTTCAAACAAAACCAAAAATATCAAAATCGGTTCAGCCGTTTGGCAGCTACGATGGCGCAGACAGACACACAGATACACAGATACACACGTTAAACTTATAACACCCCTCTTTTTCCGTCGGGGGTTAAAAAATACTAAAAAACAAAATAAAATAAATATTTAAGGGGGCTCCCATACAACAAACGTGATTTTTTTTGCTCGTTTTTGTATATAATGGTACGGAACTCTTCGTGCGCGAGTCCCACTCGCACTTAGCCGGTTTTTTTTTGTCTTCTTTTGCAAACTATGCGCGCCATTGCCTTCCCTTTAAAGAGTATGATGTTAGGATGAATCCAAACGTCTTAAATTAATATTTCATTGTAAGCAGTTGATAGGACAAGGACAGCCTACATTACCGCAGCCTACGACACTACACAGATGATTCATTTCCTAGTTTCCATTCTCACATCCATCATAGTGATAATATAATCAGCTGTTGTTTATTTCTCCTCCGTTCACCCGAGTTGCGTGGTCAACTCATTAAAATTGTTGCATTGATATGCATTTATGTACTTATGTTGCCGCTATGTCTGTTTATTTCGAAAGGTTTGTGTGTAAACACGTGGGTATGATATTGGCGTGTCTAGATCGATATTAGAATCGATATACCGCTTGCTGTCATTATAAATTATCCCCCTTATTCTAATTTATTTGGCGTCTGCGTACCATGGCTTCTTCTTCCATACCATTTCTATCAGCCGTCATATCCGTTCCAGCCGTATAATCTTTCAAACATTCCATCCATCATTTCTTTGGTGCAAGTGCACCTCTATAATAACAACCCACATTCATACTGAAATTTTTCCTCACAACCTGTTTCTCACTACCGGGATCCTGCCGTTTTGCCGAAAAGATTTTGCCAAAATGTCACTATCCAAACAAATTTTAGCAACCTTTTTTTATACCAATGCAATGTTTGGAATTATTTTAGAACGCACATTTTCATTTGGTCAAATTTTTACTTGGCACAATATTATCAAGGATAATGTCATTTAGGCGTTTGGTCTTTAATCAAATGATTTAATACAGCAAACAATCTTTAGATAATAAACGTGAGGTCAAATGATTTGTTAGGTTAGGTTAGGTTAAAACTGTGACCTCCTACGCGCGAGCCGAGTGAGCGAAGCGAGCGGTGCCGCGGCAGCGGCCGGCGAGTGCCAGAAATGACTAGATTATATAGAAAAAAACGGGCTACCCGAAACTGACGATACTAAACATTTGGCAAATATTATTTTTCGCCAACTGAAATATTTGACTACTTAAAATTGGTAAAAGTACTATTTGGTAAACAAGTTATTGTTTAAACGTTCACTTGCCAAAAATTAGGTTTGCGTTACAAATATTTGTGAAGAGATTTTTTGCTAAGTAATATTTTGGCAAATGAAATTATGCGAAAAATTGTTTGGGAAGTGATAATTTGGCAATTTATTTTCGATGAAACAAGGGAGACCCCTCACTACCAGCTAATACAAACAAAATATACCAATCTTAATAATTATGCGAAATATTTCTCCTATAAAATATGCAAACTTGAAACTTGACACGTATCACCTACCCCTACTTAATGCCTATTGTGGTTCTCAAGTGCTCCCTAACAATAAGAATTCTCCGATATTCCAGTCAATGAGGAGATTCAAGTTTGAATGCCTACAAAGTCGCAGGGAGTGTTTCAAATGTATACTTTTCAGACCAAGTATTAAAAATCCACCAGTTTTACAAAATAATCGTTCATAATATTTGCGAATGTACTAAAAACCAATATCATAGTGGAATTTCTTGATTTGTGTCTTGATTTGTGCCCGGTTGATGGCAATGGGCTCACCCCCTCTTACATGTAACTTTAACTTAACTGGCGAAAGGGTGTTACTGTAGGTACACCTCTGCCTAACCCTTCCAGAATTACAGACGTGATGTTATATTATGTTATGTTATCACTAAGTTTAACCCGCAATATACATTTTTTTTTAATTCATATTCTATTAGGCACCTTTTTAGGTCAAGCATGAGTTATCCGAATAAAAAAATGTCAAAAAATATTTGGCCTAGAGCTTAAGGGGGTGATGTAACAGTTGATTCGCTGTCACAATGTTTAGATAGTGTAACCTAAATAAAGTAACGTCAATATGAAAAACAAACCTGTTCAATCACTTAAAGAGACCACTATTACCGTAAAAACCTAACATTAAAAAGTATTAATATCAATTTTCAATCCACTCCCTTGTATTAGCCACACCAGTGACCATCTGAGTAGGTAATAAAGCTGCGTCCACAAAGTGAGACAGTATAAAAGAAAGGTGTGGTTATTTCAATAAGTAACTTTATTGTATCGTTGGGAAGTACTTGGGTTAACGAGCTCTGGCCTGGCTTTATAGCCATTTTTACGGTGTAGTGTAGTCTATGCTTGCTTACTCATGCTGCTATCTTTAGTAGAACACATCAGGTTTTAATAGATTCCTAATAAAATTGTTCGATAAGTGAAGTAGTGTGTAAACACTGCTGATACTGCACTGCTAGTTATTAGTAAAGTGCAATTGTGAAAATTGTGAGTTCAGGCTGAAGTTTTGCATTTATCCATGTTAATATTGTATAGGATTAGTTAGACATAGCTTGAACTTTGAAGAAGGATATACCAAGCCGTACTTTTAAACGATCCTTAAAGGGGTGAAATTAAGTGTTGAAGTTTGTATGGGAAATATGCGAAATCGACGCGGACAAATTCGCAGGCAAAGCGGTAGTTCGTTATATTTTTATAAGGATGTCCCTCTTGGAGCATCAATACGCCATTAGAACCCAATATCTTCTAAAATAAACTATAAAACCGTATTTACCCTCTTGGCCTTTTATGGCCAAGTATTAGTCTTGTCTATACAACATTAATTTTAACATCTTCATCTTCCCATAAGCGTTGACTGCTTTATATGGGCCTGTCAAATTATTCAGGCAACCTACAATGGACGGCCTTCGGTGGTTATTGATATAATCACCATTTTTGCAGAAATGGCAAACGCTTTGGGTTATGGACGTCACTCACATGAGATGGCCTATTCTGAGCCAAAATAGACATGGCCTAGGTTGGTCACTGTATTATCACTGCCCAAGTAAGGCGTGCATACATATATTGTCATGTCATCATTGTCACAATTCAGTGTTTGTTATCTTCGCAAGGTAGGTTTTATATAACTATTATACATTGTAATAGCGAAACAATTTTGACGCAGCCTCCCACTTAGCCCTATCCCAAATATGTTTTAATATCCGCATAGCTCATGGCCTAAAGAGGTGCCTTAGAGAGTCATAATCATCTGCCTAGCCTTTTCCCAACTATGTTGGGGTCAGCTTCCATTCTAACCGGATGCAGCTGAATACCAGTATTTTACATGGAGCGACTGTATCTGACCTCCACAACCCAGTAACTGGGTAATACGATACCCCTTTGGTAAGACTGGTTGTCAGACTTTCGAGCTTGGAGGTGCCTTAGAGAGTATGAATTAAAAATCTAAACAAATACCTTTGGCCACTGGACAGATTTCGACAAAATATGGCATCCTGGGGAAGGACATAGGCTACTTTTTATCGACATACCACGCAGGCGAAGCCGCGGGCGGAAGCTAGCATACTCGTATATATAAATCCGCCAAATTTCTCGGGCATTCTGGTTTATTACAATTTAATTGTTACAGTCTTCTTTTCATTCGGTCTACTTTCCAATAACTTTAAACCAACAGAGCAGATTCATTCCATTAAATAACCTACTTATCTCACAGCATAACTTTTTCATATAAAAGTTTAGACTAAGTAGTTTCATCCTGGAAGCAAAACTAACTTTTCGATAAGTATCCCGCCAAGTTTCACTCAATTTAGTAAAGTTTGACATATTTATTTGTGGTTAGATATTAATGTGCCATCAATTTATTGGTTCTGTCACAAGCACTCTACTTTTCTCAGATATATGATTACTATCTTTTATAGAAACGCGTATGAGCCGTAATTAGAAGTTGAATCAAAATAATACGTAGCATTTGATGCGTACATGCTGCAGGAAAATTTTCATTGATGAATTCAGTCATAGTTGATTTCCTCTGTCTTACTTCATACGATCATCAATTGTTACGATACATTGTTATCAAAATGATAATGCTAAATGTTATGAGTGTGTAAGCAATCTAATTAATTTTATTGTTTATCTGGCGCCTTACTACAGTGAGCACTTATAAACGCAATAACCCATTGTTTTAATACAATGCCAACTAAATAGTATTATCTACTTACATAACTGTATAAATTTAACAACTGATTAATAGACCTTTAATGAACACAATTTTCGCACGTCCTAAAGTGTTGTAGCTATAAATCGTGGTATTAACAAATTGAACAAACATCTCGTCGCCGGGGTCACTCGATAACAAGAGTGATTCGATAGTTGGATGCTTCATATAGTGATATAAGACAAAATTACATAAACAATTGTTACCTACCTTAAGATGTTAAATCCTCGTGGCACTGGTTGTCAGGAAACTTCACAAGAACAATCACTGGCACTCACTGTTCACCTTGAATTTATCGTTTTATGTTTGTAATTATTTTATTATCTCGATAAGTTTACAAGTTTGCGAGGAGCGTGCGTGTGGCGCGGAGCGAAGTGCGCGCGGCCGCGTCCCGACAACGCTCGAATTGCACTGCGACGCGCTCAGGGCTCAGACTCGTCTTCGTAGGGGAAAGTTCAGTGGTAATTCGCCCTTAGGCTTAAAATTCACCCTCTAATGGATGGGTTAGGCTCAATGTGAAAAAAATTACAAACTTTCAGTTAAAAAAGAAATGCTTTTATTTTTATTTTATATGATGCGAACCGTGTGGTGGTATGATGATTTAATTTGCGATAAGAACCTCTGGTATGAAAAAAAGCAATTTTTGTTTATTCCTCATAAATTTGACATAGCGACAGCTCTGCAGCTGCTAAGAAATTTCCTCGCTTGGCGGGTTTTCAAGTGAGTATCATTTGCGCCCCTTAAATTTTCCAGCGATTTTTCTTGTCAATACTACGTGTAAAAAAAAACTGCCCGATCCGTGAGGGTGTTGTTATGAATTATACTGAGAGTCTATTTGTGTGGTATTTTTTAGAAAAGAGAAAAAAATAATCGCTGCATTTTATTTCAATGGGAAATTTTGCCGGGTTTTTTACATGGAGCGCGGGTGGCTAAAATGCCCGATTGAAGAAAAATGCGGCGAAGTTTTTTTTTTCGTTTTTCCATAGAAAAGCCACATACATAGACTCTCAGTATGATTCTTAACAACACCCTCACGGATCGGGCAGTTTTTTTTTACACGCTGTATTGACAAGAAAAATCGCTGGAAAATGTACACATACACACGTGAGGGTGTTCCTCACGTGTGTATGTGTACATGTGTACCAATAATAAAGAAATCTCGATGTTTTTGCTAATCGTAAAAACCATGCGAAGCAGGGGCGGGTCGCTAGAGAGTTCATAAAAAGGGAATTGTACGTAATTTGGGTAGGTATAGGTATTCAAATAAACTATAGCAAACACTAATATCGCATAATTTGTATTTAAATGAAGATAAGTAACTAATTTTATCCCTGTTTCTTATTGGGGGTCCTGGAAAGCAGCAGTTCCTCAATTATTTTTCTGTATGTGATTTTTTCATAAGGTATACATACAAGAAAAAATCACAAGAGGCAAGTTTATTGCAAAGCTCGACTACGAGACGTATTGGTTAGATTTGGCTTGGGTTTAGAAACGTGCCGCCTCGCCTCGCTAGAAATAATGTGAGCTTATTTGGGGGTTCTAGAGGGTCTCCCGAACCTTCCACAATATTTTTTTGCCGGAAACGCATTTTTTTATGCAAAAGCGATCCTATAAGCTTGCGAGCTAAAAAAGACTCTGCCATCCCGTTTGAACCTAACCTGCCTGAGTCGGGGTCCCAACACATCTCGACTTAGTACAAAACGCAATAAGAACTAAGGATGCGGGTGCGAGTGAAGAGAGTTCGGGACTAGGGGCACCCCGACTCGGACAAGTTAGGTTCGAACCTTCGTGGTTATTTTTTTTAACCATTCAGAAATAGGAGCCCCGCCAAGCGGGGCTCCTATTCTGCCGTCCACTAACTAAAAGGCCGTTAAGCCACAGTTGGTCGTTTTTCACTTTGTAATGTAGTCTTATACAACTTTCGATGCTCTATCTTTTGGTGTAAGAATCATTTTTCTATGATTTATAGTTTTAGAGATACAAAACATTGCTGAGCAGTTAAACCACATAAATTTCGTTACTCCCTTAATTAAAAAGCGGCTAAGCCACAATACTTCTCTAGAAAGACGTCAACATACTTTAACGGCAAATTGATGTATCATTTTTTTCTAAATTTACTTAACTAAAAGTACGTTATCTAGTCATGCTTGACTAAAAAGCAGCTAAGCGTCTTTAACTACCTTCATGTATTGTGTCACAAATAACCATCTGAACATCGTGCCTTAACTATAAAGCAGTTATACGCCAATAGCGGCTTTTAAGTTATGTATTGAAATTAGTATTAGCTAAATATCAATCGCTAGAGAGCAGCTAAACGACAATACTAGACTAAAAAGCAGTTAAACGCTCGTGATTTGCGTTTGCGTTTGACCAGCTCAGGCTATAATTCCTGCCTTTTCACTTCGGGTGCTCGTTAGCGGACCGACGTGTGGCGCGTCTCTTGATTTTTGGCGCCACAATTACGAGAATGGCGCAAAATATGCAAAGGTAAGCTGACATTATTATTTCATTTATTGTAATAAATAGCTATTTGTAATATTATTATAAATACGAAAGTATGTTTGGATGTTTGTAAATCTTTTAAGCAAAAACGACTGAATTGTTTTTAATTTATCTAACTTTATAAATGCCTGTTTTTGTTACCATATATTTTTCTGTATTCCGCAATACCTGCACAGGTAAAACGCGTGCTGCTAGTTTTCATTATGTACCTACCTATTGCAAGAGGGTTTTAAAGTAGGTACCTACTGTTTCTAAGTTCATCGTAATTGTTGTTGTAGGTATCTGTTTCGATTGCTGATTGTTTTATACCTAATAGTGCGCAAGAGATGTGTCGTATAATTGGTTCATTAGTTAACTGATTATATTTCATTGTATTTTAGACGTTCCGGTGTATCATCAAGGATCCAAACTATGATGAATAGTGTGTTGGTGGACCAGGAATTTCCAACTGCACAACGCCTTTACACTAACAGCATGCCATCTATACGCATTTCCACTTGCTCTAATATAAGCCAAAAAGAAGCAAAGTACCCCCGCATGAACAATAACGATTTAGTTAATCTTCTCTACCAAGAATCTTACTCGATGACATCAAAAGTGTTTCAAAAATTCAATGAAACACAAATCACATATAATTATAGCCAACCAGAAGAAACTCTGAAGCTTACAATAGAAACATTAACTCAACAGCGTGAAACACATTCCATATACTGCCACGAATCGATGCCCCCTCCTTCCCCGATACCATCTTCTTTTCACTGCATTATATCAGAAATATTAGATTATGACAGTGATGACTCTGTTAAGGATAAGGACTACCAACCATGTGAAGAAGTTTTTAGTGATGATACTGAATATGGTTATGACATGCAAAGACAAAATACAGTATCAAACCCTAAAAGTAAACCAATATTGAAAAGGAAAACATCAATAACTAAAACGTTTACCAAAAAATTAATAACGCGACGACATACTCAAGAATTTACAAGAACAGAAGAGATTATTGGACATCGGTTACCTAAGAAAAGACGTACATCTTACTTCTTCTTTACTTTATTACTTAATTTTGATAATACTACACGAGTGTTACTAGGTATAATTGCGTATTTACCTAATCTGATTTACTCATTTTGTTAAAGTTTTTAATTAATATTTAAGCATAAAAAATGGCCGAATTTATAGTTTTTTATATAAAGTCTAATATTTAATTGATTATGACGTTATGTGTTACGCACAATTATATTATTTCAACTTGGCAATTATTGATCTCTGATTGTGATATGTTTATTTCATAAGTGCATAAGAATTTGAAACCAAGTGTCATGTGCCATAAAGCTTTCAAAAACGATACTTACATGTTTTGGGTATTTTTATAAAATAATTATAATATAATTTTTCCTATGGTTTCGCGAATACTGATTATTATTAAAGATGTAATTGTGATCTCATTACTGAATAAGATTTGTAAAAGTTTGATTAAACTTGTTTTTTATTTTATTTTATATTGTTTAATTAAATAATAAGCTATTTGTTAAGTTCCTAACAATTTAATTAGACGTACTGATTGTCTATTATTTTTTATTAATAAATAAAGTTCTGATTTTCATAAAATAGTTTTTAACTTTTCAACTTTTTACCCGCAAGTGCTTATTTAAAAGGCAGTTAAGGGCGGGTTGGAAGCAAAATTGCCTGTCTTCAATTTGATTTTTCATGAAATTGATAAGACTTAGGTGTAAAATAAAAATAGTATGAGTAACTACATGATATTTTCAAACTTTTTGTGTAACAGAAACACAAAATATTAAAATTTTCTCGATAAAAAAATATCACGAAGTTACCTCTAATTTTCACGTATTTTCGATTTGTACTTAAAATGCTAATGCCTATTATGATAAAAATTAGATGATTATATGTATTAAAACAAGGCAAAAAAAATTGTGTAGGCTTTTTTTTTAATTCCTTTTATTTTTGGTTTTATTACGAATCAAAGCTTGTAGGACTTACGACGTTCTTAGTTCGTGGAAGAAGCCATCTTCCGTCGCACATTACGGGAACTTCAAGCATATTTTTGTTTCACAAATCAGTCGGCGTCGCTCTGTTGAGACGAGAGGACTACGCTCAAATTTTTAGCTGCGCTGATATATTATTTATTTTCGTAAATAATATTTTCGTAATTTATCACATTCCACAAAAGAAACTGAGACATAGAAAACATGAAAAAAACACTAAAACCACTTCCAAAACGAATATTACAAGTGTTATTGATTGATAAATAAATAAATACCGAGTCTAAATAAACATATAAAATTCAATGTTGATATTTGAAAACTCAAGATGACATACATTTAATTTGACAGATTTTTGACTGGTATAGTAGCACGGAGTATAGAAAGAAGTAGGTAAAACTAGCGCCATTGCTCTATATTGCGGTGAATTTTCTTGCGGAGAAAATTTACAACATAGCCAACGAGCCCATTCCACGTTCATTTGAAAGTTTGCACTGGAGATTAAATCTTATTGCGATTTACTCAGGATCCAAATTCGTTTATTCCCACTTTTTTTGACAAACTTCTTGTAAGGTGACCCTTAGACGAACAATTGGAGCGACTGACCGCCCCTAAATAAAACTTGTTTAGAATAATACCTTTATTCTTCGGTTATTGGTATAACGAACGAACTCGAACAGATTCCGTATGACTCCGGATTTTTAATTTGTCTGTCCGTGATGTCTTGTTTATATCTCTTTAGTTGACTTTTTTGTCGTAGCTGGGTTTTAGTTTTTACCTGACTACGGCGAAGCAAAAAGGAGGGTTATAATTTTGACCGGTTTCTATGTATTTATCTATGTCTGTTCCCACATATTATCTTCTTAAAGACTCATCACAATTTGACAAATGAGGTATCGTTGGAAGCTTCATGATCGTCCGCTGGTCATAAGCTATATGAAGACACATTAAATTGAAAATGGCGCCCTCTAGGTGACATATCATGAACAACAAAAAATATTTTTTAATCATACCATGTTGGGTATCAAATGAAAGGTTTTAATTAGCACATTTCAAAAATATATATTATAACCCCAAAAAAACCGCGACAATCAAGACGTATATTGCCATATGTTTATGTTAACGCGTGGGATGATAACTGCCGCTTCACGCGCCGCCGCACCGTAAACAGAAAAAACGTCAGACGCGCCGCGTGACGCCACACTACACGCGACGCGCCACGCCCCGCGTCTCCGTAAATGAGGCCTAAAGTTATAATGCAACTTGGCATGTTTTTAAAGCTACAATTTCAACAGTTACAAAGAGGGACCATACTAAACTTTCTACTAAGGGACTAGTTATAACAAGCGCCTGAGACGCGCATTTTGTACGCTGCGTTTCGGGCGCTCAATAAAATTGTATGAATTCCTATGTAACGAATTATATCAAGCGCTGCAGTCTAAGCGAGCGCCCATGCCGGGCGCCGTTAGGCTTGCACATGTCGCAACTTGCCACTCTCAACTTGCATCTCCGTTGTGCGATTTACAAATAAGACTGGGAGAAGGTATGCCGCGGGCATTGCTGCTACGTGCGCCGCCGTGATGAAACGCCGCGTGTGACGCGGCTATGCCATTCGCGGGCTCCGCCGCAAAAAACGCTCCATTTCAAACATCATCATCTACCTAGCCTTTTCCCAACTATGTTGGGGTCGGCTTCCAGTCTAACCGGATGCAGCTGAATACCAGTATTTTACATGGAGCGACTGCCTATCTGACCTCCACAACCCAGTAACTGGGTAATAAGATACCCCTTGGTTAGACTGGTTGTCAGACTTTCGTGCTTCTGACGACTCGTAACGACTCGTCGAAGATCCACAAATGACAGCTGGGACCAACGGCTTTACGTGCTTTCCGAGGCACGGAGGAGTCTCGATATGTGAAAATGGTCACCCATCCACAGACCAACCCCGGCAAGCGTAGCTTAGCCTGATGGATCGACCCGAGTGACTGTTATTACTTAGCCACGAGCTCCTCCAAACAAACGCGTGTAAAATCGCGTCTCCGTAAACGCACTCAAAAAACGCCATATGTTTGAATTCAGTGCGAGCCGCGCCGCCCAAAGCCACGCGCGACTCCTCGCGTCTCCGTAAATGAAGCCTAACCGTGCCCTTGACGCTTGGACGCGAGTTCCTTTTTCACTATTTTTCCTTGACATTTTCTCCGCATTAGTAATAAACTTAAAAGAAACACGGTTCAAAAGTTACAACAAAATGTGGAAATCTTGTTGCGTTTGACGAGCGTCCAAAACGCGCCGGGCGCGCGCCCAAAACACAGCGCCGGTACTGAGCGCGTACCTCGGGCCTTTGTTATAATTAGTCCCTTTGGTACTTTGGCACCCATTTACATAGATGAATAGATGTCAATTCTTTTAGTGGTGAAGCCGACAATCCTACATTTATTTACAGAACTCGGCCTCTTTTTCACATGTTTCAAATGTTTTCGAAGGGGATTGTTCGCGTTTGGCGCAGGAAAGGTTTTCATGACACATGCCATATTCGTTGCACAATACAGTGCAAAATTCATTATACGAATATTATTATTTACTTGGGTATCACTTTGCACGATCCTCCAAAGAGAGAAATCCACGATATAGCATTGTATTTATTACTTGGTAACACAGTTTTCCACAAAGACGTCATTAGGTACAAATTGTACAAGGTCCTAAATAAAATTTGGTAACATTTAAATTTGAACTTTTTCACGTCAACATTGAGTTTCTAGTTCCAAAACATGAACATGAATTCAAGCTTAGCGTATCGTATAAGCAAAATAAACTACAGAAGATTGAAATTCGAATTCTATAAATGCCAGACGAAAAGTTTCTGCTGGCGGGAAGGCATTGTGTTTTGTTTTCGTCGTGTTTAATGAGAGGGGTAAGTAAGGGTTGCGCGGGTGAAATATGTTTTTTTGCTGTCAAACTACTCCCCCTTAATTGCGAGCGAGATGTTTTTAACTGCCTTCTAGTTAAGCAATAGGAAAACCAGTATAAAATATGTTTTACAATACCGAGCTTAAAAGCGTTTAAAATCCCATAACTGCTTTCTAAGTAAGCGAAGTTAGTCTTCCAAGTGTTAGTTACTAGGCTATAAGTCTGTTAAAATCCTTTAACTGTTAAATAACTAAGTATTTTTTGATAACTTTTACTATAAGTACAAGACGTGGCGGCTACAAGAAATTGCTTCACTATAAAGCAGTTAAGGTATGGTTAGCGGCCTTATAGTGCAGTATATTATGTAAAAATGAAAAAAAATTGCTTAGCTAAAAGTTAGAAAATGAATTTAAATAAAATGTGATTAATATAAATGAATGAACTAAATCACATATTGTGCAAAAAGACTGTGCCTACGTATATAACTTGCAACCTTGTTCCTAGGTAGCATACTTTTCAAGAGACATCAATTCCCACTTATTTTTGCGTTTTCTCGAAAACTACTTTTTGCACTTAGCGGCTTTTTAGTTAGTGGACGGCAGTATTTCTGAAGGGACACTTCTCCACCCGTCTATTTGGTTTGGGAAAATGCAACAGTAAAATTTGGGGCTTTTGTAATGTATATATATATTTAGTTTTATAAATAGAATATTATGTTTTCATAAAGTACTCCTTAAGACCATTAGTTACCAAACACGATATATTAATCTTATTTTTTTATTGTATAACCCGTGGAACCACATGACGCTTCCAACGATACCTGGTTTGTCCAATGATATTATATTAAAATATCATTGGGTTTGTCAAAATACTACGAGTAGTTTAGGAGTTATGAGTAAACAGATGAACATACCTACATACATAGTTTGTTAAAATCATAACCCTCCTTTGGCTTTGCCATAGTCAGGCACCATAGTTTATTTAGGAACGCGGAAGTTTACGAACGAACATGAAAACAGTGAAATATGAAAAAAAAATTGTTACGAGACACAATGATTTCTGTTGTTCATTTCAATACATTGCGGACCTTAGAAATAATTGGAAATTTTCATTTGTCCGTGAATTCGCCTCACACTTCAAGCCGAAACGCAGCTATCATGGGACTGCGAAATATACCCTCCAATTCATAAAATAGGTCGGCAAAACGTGTAAAAGTATCAAACTTTACACTTTCCGAAGCTTATAACAAAGCGGACACTTATTTGCAAATTTTTACAAGAGCCGGGAGGGCTCGCACTCCTGACGACGTTATTATTGACACCGGGAGTGACTCTCAAGAGATCAAGGCGGCCCGAAGGACCTCTTGTCAAACCCGAAGATGCTCTGGGATGATACCAAGAGGCTTTTGACAACACGTGCGGTACCGCAATGTTGATGGCAACACGGTGATCATTAGGAAAAACTTATGAAAATATTTTTTTTATTTTTCATCGGCTAAAAAGATTGCAAGGGATGATTTTTTGAGTGTTTTTTTTTTTACGATGGCACCGACAGACGTCCTGTCTTAATTTTTCTAATTTTCCGCGCAATTTTCTTAATTTTTTCTTTCTTATGAACCTTCTCCTGACAATAACAAACACAACAGAAAAAGAATTAGCGAAATCGGTCTAGCCGTTCACGCGTGATGGCGTGACCAAGGGAAATAGGGATTCATTTTTATAATGAATGCAACCTTAACTACTAGGTAATACCTATTTTTTTAGGGGCAGGACCCCTCGTGGTTAAAATGTTAACACCCGCACGGATCGATCGAGGGTTAATTAAGCTACGCTTGCCGCGGTTCGTTCGTGGATGGGTGAACATCCATGACATATCGAGACCCCTCCATGCCTCGGAAAGTACATTAAGCCTTTGGTCGCGGCTGTCATTCTTTTAATTCAGTTTTTGACAGTCTTTAATGGTAGTTACAAGCCCAAAACTCTGACAACCAGTCAAGGGATATAATATTATCCCTAATAATAAACCCCTTATTAGGTGTGCATAATAAAGAATATTCTATTCTATCGTGTTACCCAGTAACAATGGATTGTGTCGCTTCATGTAAGATACTGGTATTCAGCTGCAACCAGTTAGACTGGAAGCCGACCCCAACATGTCTGTCTCTGCACCACCCTAAGGTTGACGGGTAGAAAATGCCTCAGGCATTAAGTCCGCCTTTGTACAGTAGTTTTTACTTGTGCATAAAGTTTAATAAAAAAAAAATAGTTGGGAAAAGGCAAGAAAGATTGATTGCAACGGCGTAGTAATAGCGGAATATATGACAAGTTCCTAAACTACAACAGTGCATCAGCGGGGCAATTCCTTTTTTTTAAGAACGTTCAAATTCGCATCTCTTTCGCAATCTGTCAAAAAAAGCATCAATTTATCAACATTTTTGACAAGCTTGACAGATTGCGAGAATATTGGCCCTCAGTTAATCCATATTAATATTATAAATTCGAAAGTAACTCTGTCTGTCTGTATGTGTTACCTTTTCACGCCTAAACCACTGAACGGATTTGGCAAGGAGATAGATGGCATCCTGGGGTAGGACATAGGGTACTTTTTATCGACATGTCACGCGGGCGAAGTCGCGGGCGGAAGCTATTATACAATATTTCGACAGATAGCTATAGAATATTATGTTATAATAACTAACTGCTGCCCCCAGCAGTTTCACCTGCATAAGTCTCGATCCCGTGGGAATATCGGGATAAAATTATCTTATGTCATATTCCAGGTTGTCTACTTATGCGCCAAAAATCCAAATCTGTTCAGCCGTTTTAGCGTGAAAGCGAAACAAACAAACTCACTTTCGCATTTATAATATTAGTTTTAGAATAAGTACCTACATATTTGTTAATTTTACAATAAGTAGGTACAGTCACGGACTTTAATTGATGAGCCACCTAGTACTGTTCGCATTTTAGCCGTGTAATGCAAATCGGGTTTTTTCGGTTCCCGACACGCAAAGTCATATGTCTTCGTATTAGAAGAAGAAAATTATATTTCATATCTTTACCGGTTGGCTAACCTGAGAGCAGAACTACAAACTTGACAGCAGTGACTACTCAAAGTCAACCAATTGCAGGTCTAGCAACAGTAACCTAGCAACGATAAACAATTGTTGCTAGGTTACTGCTGCATAGTAACGTTAGCGTACGGCGAAATTCTCTGACATCGATATTTCAACTGTCACTGTCTTCAGTTAAGTTTTCAGATTATTGAGTTAATGAGCTATGATTCAAAGGAGGTCAGTATCAAATAGATTGGATAAACTTAATGCAACATTGTATTTATTTTTATTATTAAGAACTTATTAGTCAACCTCTATGGATAAGACTATTTCCGATTAAAAGTAATTTATTTGTCATCTTGATATTTCAACTGTCACTGTCTTCAGTTATGTTTTCATAATTATCGAGTTAATGAGCTATGATTCAAAGGAGGTCGGTATCAAATAGATTGGATAAACTTAATGCAACATTGTATTTATTTTTATCATTGAGAACTTATTAGTCAACCTCTATGGATATTTCCGATTAAAAGTAATTTATTTGTCATCTTGTTTACGAGCTTGCGATTTGAGTTCGTGTTTAATCGTGTAATCTCGTGAATGTATGAAAGTAAACAAGATGACAAATAAATTACTTTTAATCGGAAATATCCATAGAGGTTAACTAATAAAGTCAACCTCTATGGATATTTCCGATTAAAAGTAATTTATTTGTCATCTTGTTTACGAGCGTGCGATTTGTGTTCGTGTTTAATCGTGTAATCTCGTGAATGTATGAAACTGCAAAATTGAAAAGTTTGAAGGTGGCTCATCAATTAAAGTCCGTGACTGTACATATTTACTGCAACTAATGGAACATCTAAATGTAGAATGTAGCAAAGTAAGTGTGAATGACATTTATGACCTACTACTGCGAATTTGTGTTTTTACGAAATATATTTTATTACCCGAAATTGGGTTATGATGTCTTACTTTAGGATGATAAGTAGGTACTTGAAAATGATAGAGATGATAACAGATTGTCATTTCTCCATGGAAAAACAGGAACATTTTTGTTTATTGCAGTAATAACCTAAATATTTACCACTCGGAACAGAAGAGTGCCAATGCGTCATATTTTTTTATAGGTCGGGGTTTTTAAAAATGAAAAAAAAAAAATAACTTAAATGTGGCTTTTCAAATAATGAAAAGGTTAAAAATAATTGTGTTAACATTTGGAAATCATTAGGTAAGCTGTTTTTAGCATTGTTTAGACAAATTAAGGGTACTTTGCAAACGCTCAAGCAAATATGAAGATACAATTTGAAACCAGAGGTAGCTTGGTTTTAGCAGCATAAACTCAATTACTACAAAGGAAACGAGTTTAGACGCAAAACAGCCTGAACCTAAGGCCGTTTGTCCACCGCACCGTGAACGGGACGTCAACGAGAACGAGATGACGACGCCGATTTAGCGACAGTATATTTACTATGGCGTTATCTTGTTTCTCGTTGACGTCCCGTTCACGGTGCGGTGGACAAACATTGTAAGAGTATAAAATATTCAAGCCTTCGAAAACTTCATAAATATTTTTCCTATTTTGTGTCAATTCTCGTTTTATTATTTTCCCCAATGATTGGCCTTTTTGAGAATAAGGTATACAAAGAATTGACCATTTTGCGAATTAGGCATTTGTAAAATTAGCCATTATAGTTTATTTAAGACCCAGATTCCATTTTGAGAATTGCATTCTGTGCCTAAACCAATTACTTACATAAAATCGACCGGTGGGTCGATAACATCATATAAGTAATTGGTTTTGCCCACGGATGTGGTCGTATTAAGTGTACTACGAGCACATCCGTGGGCATAGCTTGTCTCATACATTCAAGGCACGGGCATTTCCCTGTATACCTACCATCAAGGAGGTAGGTCTGGTTGGACTGAAAGCCGACAGTAACATGGTTGGGAAAAGGCTAGGCAGATGATGACCTACTGTTAAGTAGATCGTATGATGCGAAGTGGACGCTAGCTACACTTAATACCTTTTGATCGTATGCCGTGCTCGACTAGGGATTTGTCCGATTAATTAGATAATTGATTAAGACTGCGGTGAGCAGCTTATTGATATTAGCTCTAAGTAGATAATGTTGCGAGAGCTACACTAAGTAGAAATATATTAACATAACATCAACCCTGTATTCTCCCAAGGATAACCCAGAGGTGTATCCATAGTACACCCACATTTCGCCAGTTATGTTTATGAGCGTTGATTCTAAAAGTTAGCAACGTCGCAAATAGGTAGCTGTTAAATATTTTCCTGTTTTGATTAATTTGGCAATGTTACTTTAAGGAAATTATGAAATATCGCTAACTAGTGAATCATGAATTGCAATTATAACACTGAATTTGATGTAACTGATATAGGTGAATAGAAGGCATTTGGAAAGTTTTCAAATACTTTTTTGTATCTAAAACTAAATATTCGGTGTTACGATATTAATTATTGCATTTCAAGCATAAATGCAGCAATGAATTACGAATTTCCTTCAAAATCACTATCACCCCAATTTTGTAACACACTTAAAGTCATGTGTAGGTAGTCCACCCAGTCCATTGATGAGAAAAGAAAAAAAAAAACAAAAGATAGAGAAACAGTTTTGTATTCTATTCTATAAAGCCGATATCCGACGATCCGCGATTTTGCGGACGTACACGCACGGCAGACGACCACAGACCGCCACGCACCGCGCACCGAGGAACTTCCGATGTCTGCGATACTCCGCGCACGTACACCTTCCCACGGTGCGTCGTGCGGGCTCGTCCGTATCCGTCCGCAATATGGCGCACCGTCGGATCTTGGCATTAAGTACAGAAACATGGATTCTTATAAATGTCATGTTTCAATCAAATTACAGTGCAAATAGAGCTTACAGTTTAGATAGAGTCAACCCTCAAACACAAAAAAAAACATCTTTAAAGTTTACACATATTTTATTAAAAATAATAATTAAAGCTACAAACAAACCAAACGGAAAACATTTTGGAATAAAATACAATGCAACAAATGCCAGAACCAACGTTCTGGATCAAATAGTTCATCTTTATTAAAATAAAGTACAGAAACATGGATTCTTATAAATGTCATGTTTCAATCAAATTACAGTGCAAATAGAGCTTACAGTTTAGATAGAGTCAACCCTCAAACACAAAAAAAAAACATCTTTAAAGTTTACACATTTTTTATTAAAAATAATAATTAATGCTACAAACAAACCAAGCGGAAAACATTTTGGAATAAAATACAATGCAACAAATGCCAGAACCAACGTTCTGGATCAAATAGTTCATCTTTATTAAAATAACCATTATATCCTGCTAATCCACATATCATGCTAGTTATTACAAATACTATAAATGCTCGTAGAACGTATGTCCTACAGAATATTCTGCATAGTTGAATGGCAGGCATGGCGAATGGACTTATCTGAAGAGAAAGACAATGGTTTTATTAGTTTATGAGTAAAGAGGAGTAGATAAACAGTATTTTTATCCCACGAAGCGACACGCGCTTTTCTTACGATAACCATGTGTTTAAACACGCTGTGAATGTGGGCGTGAAGACGAATACCATCGGCACATAAAACACACACATCTCGGACGGTACCGAGAGCTCCCGCGCGTACACACACATTCACAGCGTGTTTGTACACTTGGTAAGCACAAGTAAAGCACGCGTAGACGATTTTCAGATATATAGAAAACCAACTTATACAGACGTCACGATTCCTGCGTCATATTGTCATCCAATTCAGCATAAATTAGCAGCTTATCGTAGTTTCACTCATAGATTGATGTCAGTACAACTATCCCAAGATAATTATAACAGAGGACTAACCATTATTTATCATATAGCTGAGAGCAACGGTTACAGTAGGATAATGGTTAATGATTTGATACAAACGAAACGCCGTAACATAGTTCGTTCTCTTTTGTATCCACTGCCTCCAGAAAAACCACATCAATATATAGGTAGTTTGACGTACTTAGGGTCAATTAGTGATAGGGTTTCAAAAACTTTGTTTAGAAATGAAATTAGAGTAGCATTTAAAACAGATAATTCTTTAAGACGGATTTGTAACGGAAAAGATCGTTTAGAAAACCATAAAAAATCTGGTGTTTACAAATTACATTGTGATGATTGTAATAGTATTTACATAGGTCAGACTGGTCGTAATTTCCAAACAAGATATAAGGAACATATTGCAGCTTACAGGAATAATTGTCCAGAAAGATCTCATTTTGCTCAACATTTAATAGATTCAGGTCATTCATTAAATAATAATAACACATTCAAAATTTTACACACTTGTGATAAAGGATTTAAAATGTCAGTATTAGAGAGTTTAGAAATTGTTAAAAATAATACAGCGACCGTTACACTGTTGAACGAATTAAATACCAGTATTCCAAGGTCGCCTTTGTTGCGATTGTTCGCCCCTTATCGCGCTTATCGCACTGATAACGGTCCTAGCCAATCAGCGCCGAGCAACAATCCTATATAAGTGGGGGTGTCGGGCGATTTGATTCACTCTGCGTCCAGCGCTCGGTGTGGTAACACGTCGCGTTCTGGTTTGCAATTGGTCAATCGTCATCCTGAAGATGCCTCGTTGAGAGGTGAAACACGTGTCGATTTCTTACAGGGTTTTTATGACTCTTAAAGAATAGTCAAGCGGAATAGGTTACTAAATATATCAGCGTCTATTGTATTTTATAATGGATTTCCGCAAAGTCACGCCTGAATCAATTAACTAGCACGCGTAGCTTCGTGAGATAAAATATTATAACACATAACATAACATCACGCCTCGTTTCCCCGAAGGATTAGGCAGAAGTATAGCTATAGTTACTACACCCACATTTCGCCAGTTATGTTTAAGTGCCATGTTATCGAGGGCGGGCAATGGTACTAGTTCAAACAAAATGGTAATGGCAATGGCGTTTATGATATAACGGATGGAAGGGACTTTGGCATTCAAATAAAAGGCCAAGATCAAGCAATTACAAACTACACATTAAAATACAGTACAACCTAATAATTAACATGACCCTTTCAAAAATCTGATGTTAAAATAGATTTAATACAAAAATCCTTACTTTAAAATCACTCAATTATGTAAACACTTGGTGAGTCTGCTGGTGTTTTTCAAATGATGAAAAAAGATGGCTGGCTGCTGTAACAACTTCCTAAGATCCTCACTCCAGTTATAAAACCAGAATGTCTGACTTGTCTGACTTTTCTCACTGCTTGACAGGATGGATGGAAACCGATGTCACTGCACAAGAATAAATATGGAAGTGAACTGAAGACAAAGGCGTTCAGTTATTATTTATATACCTCAAATTAACGAATAATGATATTTTAGGGTTCTGTTTTTAAAGTAATGTTGATGACACGAAGAAATCAACTTCTCAATTTTTGGTTTACCTAATTTTACTTTTGTTTTGTTTTAGCTTTGTCACTAATAATTTATTTGAATCGTGAAAATAATAATTTTGCCAAAAATCGCATACATTGTCGCAACTGTACCGATGACGCACGATCAGCCACAAGCCGGCAGCACAGTGAAATTCGATCGTTGCAATTCGTTATTTTTTAATACCTACGTGTTTTTGACATTTCATTTCCAAAAATAGTACAGTATTAACTTACATATGAATTCATTTTTTAAATCTAGTTTAATAAAACATTCTTCAGCAATCAGTTTGTTGGTCAGGTTGTCCTGCGACATAGGCCTCCCCTAGTTTCTTCCACTCATCTCTGTCACGAGCTAATCTTCTCCATCATTTTGGTAAGTCATCTTCCCATTTATCATTTATACTAGCTAGGTAAAAATAGAGATTTAGATTTTATTTTGAACAGTTATTTGAACCAAAAGTATCATACGACACACGAGTAGTTGTGTTTTGTCTTGACATTTGAACGTTGCGTTTGAACTCTCACTCAGTAAAAATTCTAGCAAGCTTTGTTTTGTATCCTTTTTAAGGATACCATTTTAAAAGTTTTTCAGCAAGTTCAGTTGCTAAGAAAAAATATTGGGTTACTGCAAGGGACTTTCAAGAAAGCGTAAGTGGTACAAGTGGTTGTACGGAAACATCTGAGCTAACGGCCGACGCAAACTTGACCGCTTCTCTTCTACGGGTGGTCTCTGGACGGTCACGCAGCGTCGTTCTTATACGTTTAATTTTACCTTTCTCTGTACTTAACCAAAATAAATAGCTTTCAGAATTTAAATAATTATAATCTTCATTGAAGAGCACCCGCTGCGTCCCGCACACACACAAGAAATACACATAACATTTGGTGACAACACAACCTTAACTTAATGAGTGATGATAACCTAATGAGTTTAAGAACAATTAATCTTATTGTGTGTTTGTGTTATCTATCAGTGATTATAAAGAAATATTGGATGTAGGTACAATACCAATAATTACAATTAAACTAACAATAATAATATTTGAGAGGATTCACCAAAACAGAGACAAAATTAATCATAGGCAACGTGGAATCTCATTATTATAGAATGTTTATAGACATAATCATAATCATAATCATAGTCTGCCCATTATTATTTTTAACTAGCTTTTGCTCGCGGCTTTGCCCGCGTGGATTTTGGAAAATATCCCATGGGAACGTACTACCGGGATTAAACTATCTTTATGCCAAACATCCAAATCTGGTCAGCCGTTTTTGCACCTATCCGGAACGTACCAGACAAATAGAAAAAAAATCTTCGTTACTATTTTACTATGTATGTTTTATATTTATGGTATAATGGAGGTTAGGATTTATGATTTTGTTCCATGACAATAAAAAACAAGGGTATACAGGCATGATGTTATGTTTAATATGAAAACAGGATCTACGGGGTCAAATTAAATTAGCTAGTGAAACGCCGCAGACTTGATGGTTATCGATTAAACACGACAAAAATAAAATAAAATAGATTTGATGTTTTTTTTTGGGGTCAACGACCGTAGGGGTAGGGAATGTAGGGAACAACTGATTTTTTTCGCGATTTCAGTGTTGGTCCCTTATTGAGTGTTTTTAATAATGATGAGTATAATGACCCCTTAAGAGGATGCCCATGAATTCAATTTCACTCTGTATGTAAAAAAGAAACCTGGATTTTATAATTTTATTTTGCCGTTGCTTAAATCTTCAAATTCAGATGTATCGAGTCCGGACATAGGTTGAGACTAAATGAACCGTAACGGACCCTTACTTTGTACATACGATTTGGCTCATTCTTTTTATTTCAATAGGTACCTAGTTTATTTTTCAAAATAAGTTGGTACACCATCTTGAAATTGATTTGTGTTTGTAAACTCGAAAAAGGGTTTTGTTGGAACAATTTTTACCTGCATAAATATTGACTTTTACAGTTTGTCTTCTAATATAATCATCTCGGCGCTGATTTGCTAGATTCGTTTTCTTCTCTACCTAACGTTATTTATCTGGACAAAGTTTATTTTGTTTGTATGTATGTATTTATTTAAGTATTAGTATTTTTATTCTCTTACTAAAATCTACACCCTTATGTTGCACACCCCATGTTTTGTATCTCGATCACCATAAGGAGCTGGCCACACAGAAGACACTTGAGACGAGGACGGGACGCAGACGCGGCAATAGTATGCAGATGGAAAAGCGACGCGCCTGCGTCTTGTCTTTTCTATATGTTTTGTGCCAGATGGAGTCTGCGTCTCGTCTCACGTCTCTTCAGAGCCAGCCTTAGGCGCGGGTCAGAATGCAATGCGGGCCTTAATGCCTGAGGCATTTTATGGTATAAAATGCCTCAGGCATTAAGTCCGCCATTGTACCTACAGTTTTTTTTTACGTGTGCATGAAGTTTTAACAAAATAATATAAACTATAGGTACAAGAGATACTGCAAAATACAATGATGTAGGTACTTACGCTTTAAAGTCACAACGAATGATTACATAACACATTTTCATTCATTAGTCGTATTTATACTACTTACCACAATACAAAACCATAGTATTTTTTAAGTTTAATGACTGACATATTTTATTCCGGAGTCGTACAAGTATTTTTTAACTTTCATTGATTGAAATTAACCAAATCAATAAAGTGTGTTGTGTAGATTTTAAAAAATAGGGTCAATATAAATTATGTACCTATAGGGGATTTATCGCAACTAATTAACCAAGTTTCGATTCCAAGCGCCGCTCATTTGTTTTTTGGAAATCGATTCATAAATTGTTTACTTTCTAAATTGATATAAAATTAGTATGTGAAGTCAGGGTTAATTGTTTATCAAATTATACATAACTAGGGACACGCTCCTGCTTCGCATGGTTTTTTGACAATAAATCGAGATTTCTTACTTTTAGGTACCTAACTTTAAAACTTTTTTAAAGTATTATACACATAAGCCTTCCGGAATAAATTCCCTGAATAATGGTGAAAACCTCATCAAAATCTGTTGCGTGGTTTAAAAGAACAACGCGGGCGTACAGACAACCATGAAAAACGACTTTGATCTTAATCCCAACTAATATTATAAATGCGAAAGTGAGTTTGTTTGTTATTGTTACACTTTCACGGTGAAACGGCTGAACGGATTTGGATGAAATTTGGCACAGGGGTAGACCATGACCTGGAATAGGACATAGGATACTTTTTATCCCGATATTCCCAAGGGATCGAGAATTACGCGGATGAAACCGCCGGACGCAGCTAGCTGTAGAACAATATACAGCAAGAAAATGAGCAATTATTGATCCTATTTCATAGAAGAATCAAAAAACTCTACCGGACCAACTGAGTTTTGAGTACTAGAAAAATACAATAGACGTAGATATATTAAGTATTAAGCGGAATAGTTTAAATATACAGGGTGTTAGGGTAAACACCGTTATCCTTGAAACCAGTAGTTTGGTATCATTCATAGAACGTAAAATCAATGGAAAATTACAACTTTTTTTTTCTTTTTTTAAAACTACATTTTACCACAAAAGACGCATGTTGGTTGCCCTATGCACTAGGGCAACGAACTTGCGTAACATGGGCGGGGGGTGCGGGACGTGACCTGACCGGCCGCGAGCGCGACTGTTCCCTCAGTTAGTCAGCTGTATCGCTAGCGAGCACGGTAACGGATAGAAACTTTTTAAAATCTTTTAATCAAAATAACGTTTTTATTTGTTGTTACTCGGTCATTTTTTACCCATGGTTTGAGTGACAACGGTGTTTACCCTGACAACCTGTATCTACGTCATCATCATCTGCCTAGCTTTTTCCCGACTATGTTGGGGTCGGCTTCCAGTCTTACCGGATGCAGCTGAATACCAGTATTTTACATGAAGCGACTGCCTATCTGACCTCCACAACCCAGTAATTGGGTAATACGATACCCGTTGGTAAGATTGGTTGTCAGACTTTCGGGCTTCTGACGACCCGTAACGACTGTCAAAGATCCACAAATGACAGCCAGGACCAACGGCTTAACGTGCTTTCCGAGGCACGGAGGAGTCTCGGTATGTAAAGATGGTCACCCATCCACGTACCAACCCCGGTAAGCGTAGCTTAACCTGATGGATCGACCCGTGCGGCTGTTATTACGTAGCCACGAGCTCCTCCTACGAACTGTATCTACGTCTATTGTATTTTATAATGGATTTCCGCAAAGTCACAAATTAAAATAACAAATCGCAAAAACATTTTCCTTATATTTCGTAGGAAATGTATATGTACTGCCCCGTTCCAAAACCCTTCCTCTTCCAGTTGCATTATACGAAGCACTTGTTGATTAAGTAGCAAACAGCTAAGTGCTCTAGGGACATGCTTCGATAGTGAAGTTAGTAACTGTGATTGCCTGTAATTACGACGCGGTTCCGCGGCGGTTTGTCGCTGATGCAGGATAGATAAAAGTTTGTGTTAAAAGACTACGTATTGGGGAAAATGTGGTAAATTACTATACTACAAATATATATTATATGTCGGCAATACGTCGCTGAGTTGACTAATCGGGACGCCAGCGCCGCCTAGCGGCATTCGACAGAGTCTCCAACATAACGCTCGACCGGAGTTAAGCAGAGTTGGTCAGTGACTGTCGAGCTATGAACACGTTTAGAAACTATCGCGACTTCCATATAGTTGTGTCGTGTACATTAGTGCGTGAATTGCTAGTATGATTAATTTGATAGTAAATTATAATTTGATCTGAACTGCAAACGGTTTTTCTTTTGCGCAATACCTAACAATATCCACAGTACGTCCACGTTAGCAGAGATATACAGTGGTGATGCAATTACTACGAAAAAACAACACACTAGCCAACATTTTCCAAAATGACTAGTCTTTCAAGTCAAAGTCTACTTATTCTTTACCCCTGCGGCATAGTAACCTCGCCGTCGTGCATCGTGGAACTCCCAGAGTGTAGTACATACAACCCTAATTCGTCACACTTGACCCAAATAAATCTTGTTCAAGAAACAGTCTATAGACGGCACTTTTGAAAAATTTCTACACAAAAATCACCTTTGGCTATACTTTACTATCTTAAGTTTTGGGTAAAATATGCATGAAAAGCTGCATTCTAATTGCGTAACACAATATTAATCATAATCAGAATCATTTTGAAGGATATTGGTAATCTATTGCTTCATATTTTCGAATTTGTCTGCTCAGCAACGTAAATAACGCAATTAATGTACTGACAAAATTAAACAGATTGTGACTGACCGTGTGTTATGCAATTAGGGTACTGCTTGGACTCCAATTCACATAGATTACGGCTAAACGAATCTAAAACTTCATTCTGTTTCTATCAATTATTTGAAGATGTCAGAGACAGAATGATGTTTTAAGTAAAACAATATAACATTCCGCCTATATTCCCCGAAGGGTTAGGCAAAAGTGTAACTATAGTACACCCAGTCCCACATTTTGCTAGATAGATAATTATGTTTGTCCCATGAAACAGTAAGAAGTAAGAATTCGTTTTGGCATAAATGTCGTGATCTGTTGCGGATAATATCAGTGCTGCAATGCAAATTATGTTACTATATGAACATTATATAATATGCGGATTAAGGCTGGCTTGAAACAAGAATATGAAATTTAAAAAATAAATATTTAAAAATATATTATAATAATAATTTAAAAAGTTAAAGTAAAGTTGCGTTGCATTCTCACTTACAATTCCATTGGTAATCTTAATATTCCCGATATATCTTCATATCACGAACACGTCGCATCTCAATTTGCCGCCATTTTGGTTGACGATCCGCGATCTACTTATGCGGTATCTGAAGGCAAAGCCGATTTTGCCAGCCTTGATTTTTAATCAAGGCTGAAATAAATTTGAAGAGTCGTCCATGCATGAAAAGTAGGAAACTTTCATAAGATATTTTTTACGTTAGATACGTTACGTAGCCATATCAAAATAAATATCATTCTCGTGCCTTTATCTCATTTTTTTCTCCCATACAACTCCATTAGCCGTCATCTCAGAATTCGCTTCCTTTTTAGCCATATAATTTTTCACACAATCCATCCTTCTGTCAAAAAATTAAATAGTCGAAAGCATTTTTGTATATTTTTTAATTTGACAATTATACATATAATATTTATTTATTTATTTCAGATCACATGATCCATAAGTTGTTAGTATCGTAATAAAAACCACGCTATATACAAAATTGTAACGACTGACACCTACGCTACGTGTGCGTCTATCACACAATACATACATTTGATACGTGTGTCTCACTGAATCAAATTATTCTTGAAAAATGAAATAGTAATGAAAACAATTGAAAGATTTATATTGAGGTTCAATGGAGATATACGACAGTTTTTAAAATTCATCAATCACTGTTAGAAAGTCAGAAACATTTCACATTTACACGGTGTAAAGTACAAGTACAAGACGCATGACGGCAACTATAATATAATATACGAATGTGTTGGACAAATTATAATAAAATTTTATGATCCATTAGCAATGGCATAAATAAATATTTACATGGTAGGTTTGTGCTCAGACTGCCTCATGAGCTATAAATGGACGACTACTTACATAGTGGCATTGAATAAGTGCTTGGATAAAAAAATATGAATAACCTAAATATAATATTCTCCAACCTATGTACTCAAATATTGCATATCTCTTTCTATTTTACTGTGAGCACATAAATAATAAAATAATGAATAAAAATTGAAAAATCTCGAACATAAAAAATGTGGAACTAAGTTAAACATGGAAATTAGTTGTTTAGCAAAATTACCAACTTAAATTCTCCGTATATTCAAATTACAACACACATTTGCATGAAATAGCTATAACACTGCAAATTGTCGTTGTTTCAATTTGCTTAGCATTTAATTTCCCTGATGGTACTAAATGTTCAGATTCTCGTTAACACTCGATGTCATGGGGAATGTTAACGAGTTTCTATGCCTTTCCAGGTTATTATCCGAAGTTTTCAATTCGAGATACCTACTTACATGTTTGTTTTTCAAACCAATAATTTATGCCTGTCCATGGGAAAAAGGCGTGTATTTATTTATGTAGGTTTGTGTAATTTCCAACATCTTTAAATTAAATTTCCTTCAGTTTTCTCTCCATTGCGCCTCAGCCAGCAATTGACCAGATCCTTCAAACAAGTGTTCATTTGGGACCCGATTCTCCCCATAAGGGTCAGGAGCGCCATAGCACAAACATTAACCCGTATTGGTTTCGCTACAAGCTATTATTGGTTGGGGACTCCGCACGTAATTGACCTCAATTTTAAATCGTCTCCAACCAAATAGACGTGCATAAGAAAGATCAAAAGGCTCAGTACTGTCACATAAAGCCCCTTAAATATTGATATCTCCATTTTTTTTTTCATTCTCAAACATGTACATCATTTTTTGTTTTTTTTTTACATTTTCACTCGCCAAACGTTAAAGTTTGATGGCGAGAAGCGCTTGTTAATATTTACATTAACACAAATAATCTACTAAAAGTAACCTTAAACCAATATCAATCTAATTACCCTGACTGCCATTAAGCAGCCGACAACCTCTTAGGTTGACCTGCGAGATGCCATTTATTATGTAAATAAAAAACAATTTAATTACGTAGACGAAACTGACGTAGTTTTAACGATTTACTTCAAGGCACGTAGGTAGATCTTTCTTAAGGCAATAGCCACATACGCACGGTAGGGATTTTGGACCGTAAATCGTGGATGTCTCATGTCTTTTTATTTTTGGTTCAAGTGGTCATTTACGTTGTTAACCAGACGACTTTTTCAAACATATTATTATGAAGCAGTGGATTAATTAGTATTTTCGTTCAAAATCTTTTGTGACTATTGTGTTACGCAATTAAGAGTGCTCAGCAACACGATGCTGCCATCAAGCAGCCGGCGATGGAATCAGTGTTTTTAATTCCATCGCCGGTTGCTTGAAAAGTGCACACGCTTTATAATGCTACGGCTACACTTCGCGTTATTGCGAAATTTTCTTCGTGCGCTCTCTCTCGCACCCCCCTAGATTACTCACTGAGCAACACAGAGCGCACGAAGAAAATTTCGCGATAACGCGAAGTGTATCCGTAGCATAATAGTTTAAATAATGAAGCAGAACGGCGCGGTGGCGGTGCAGTGCTGGCGTCGTGTCGCCGAACAATTAAGGTGCTAGTTTCGATTTTCGAACTCACGACCAAAAGCGATACCAATAGGCCACCACTGCTCTTGTTTCCGCTATATTTCTAGTGAACCTTCTGTCATGTTCTGTAGCACAGACCACATAATACAGTGAAGGATCTTAGAGTGTCTGTCTAGGCGTCAATTTAACGCCGCCTGACAGCAACGTGATTTTATTGAATCTGTTGCAATAGTTGGAAATCTGTTTCTGACTCAAAGGATTGTAAAGTATTTTTGTAGCATGTGAAATATGGAAAGAAGCTTTATATTTACAGATCAATTATGTATACCTAGGTGACATACCTTATCTTCGTAAATGGTTTGTATAGTATGTTTGAGTACCTACTGCTGTCCCCAACGCCTTTAAGGATTTACCTTCTTCTTCTTCTACATTTCAATTTTAGAAATTTTAAGTTTATTTTGTGCCTTGGTTTTATAAAGATCTCGTTTTTGGTATACGTACTTACCTATTATACCTACCTTTATGCTAGGTTCACATTTGAATACAATAACAAGCTGGCTATAAAATTCTATACGACCGATTATTTTGGCGATCCATATTTTGAACATTTTATTATCATGACAAAATTTTGGGCTGTCTGACTGTTTATGGCTAGTATCATTGTTGGATTCATTCATTCAACATCACGCCTTGTTTCCTCGAAGGGTTAAAGCTCTCACAAGCAGGCGCGATATCGCGAGCGCGACAAAGATTGCGCTGCCTGTCGCGCCCGCAATTTCGTGCCAGATTGCACGAGGCTTTAGGCTACTTACATATAGTACACCCACATTTCACCAGTTAAGTTTAAGTCCTATGTAATAAGGGGTGAGCCTATTGCCGTCAAGCGGGCACAAATCCAAACTGCGAGCTGCTACTGAGAAATTCCAGATGGAAAAACCCAATAACACTTTGCCCGAACTGGCAATTGAATCTAGGACCTCACGCTCAGCGTTTGCGACCACTAGACCAACGAGGCAGTCGTTGGTCACCTCTTCTAATATTGTGCATTGCAAAAATATGATGAACAGTTTGTTTTCCAAGAACCATATTTTGTACCTAATATGTGGGCCTTACGGCTGCATCAGACGGACTGCATTTCTACTGTTTCAACTGCACTCCAACTGCAAAATTGCCGTTTGAATGCAGTTACCAGTTCATTACGAGTATTGCAGTCGTACTAAACTGCATTCAAACTGCAAGAATGCAGTCCGTCTGATGGCAGCCTTAAAGTTACAATCTTCGTATTGGTAAGACGGGCTTGTGCTCCTAACTTCACGTTTAACCGCGTATTTGCGTTTATTAATATCCTAATGCTGGTTCAATTTAGAAAATGCAGAATGTTCTGAAAGAGGAAAATTGACCAAAAATTGTAAAATATTGGTCATTATTTAAATGAACGGTCTCGCAATGTATTTGGCTCTGAAATTCTGAATTGTGCATTTAATCTAGGTGATCGTGGAGAATATACCTAAACCTTTATCTGCATATTGTTCGTGGTATTTTACGAGGAAATGTAATATTTTTCATCGAATAATATGGTATTCAAATGACCCCGGTCATTTGAATACCATATTGTTCGATTCTGATGAAAGGTGTTTTCAATCATGGCAATTCAAACTGTTGTTTTTTGGTAATTGTAAAAATAAAATTGGGTTTAAAATTATTATCTGATAGGCATGTGCTTCAAATAGCTTGGAGATATTTAATCTGTCCAGTCAGCTCTTAAAGCAGTTTAATGTGGGAGTAGTCACAAGGAGTGTATTCCATGCAACAACTCGGTAAGGCAAGAATAATTGCTGCAAAGGCTTTTTCTTTGACGAATTTTCTCATAGCTTTAGGGAATGACCAATTTCTCTTCAATTACACCAAGGTAGGTACCGTATTCTTAAAATAATATATTTAAACAACAAAACATTTTGGAATGTTCTTGTTTATCTACTTCACGAGGAACTCTCCAATGGCGGTGGCTCTGATAAATGTTACCTTTGGTTTCAACCGCGCACTCATCACGACGCCGCCCGCGCCGCCGCGTGATTTATCTCCTCCTGACTAATTCACCTTCAGGGATTGTACTGATGAAGTACTAACACTAACGCAATTTAACAAACAGGGAAGGTACTCGTATGTTAAGTTATTCCAAGCACAGTCTGATTACCTTACAGTCAGTTAACCGTCGAGTGTTTTCGCAGGGCAATCGGGTGAAAGTTCGGGGGGTGAAGTGCGAAGTGGGCGGTGGTTATGCTGTAATCTACCTTAAGGCGCTTAGTCCCGTTTAGTACCGTAACACGGTCACTTTAAAAAGCCTACTCCTCATTAACGGCTTGGTTAAAAGATCTGAAAAAGATATATGTTTGCCATAGATTCATGTACAACATTTTGTATTGAGCAATTTTTTCGTATGACTAATTCTGTTGCCTTAAAAAATATTTAACAAAATGCAATTTTTGGCTAATATTTCCCTACTACTTCTAAACGGCTTTGATGTTTGGAAATATTTTTATACTGAAAAATTGATGGTTAGAAGTACTACAGATTGTATTGAGCAGAAATGTAAATTAAACAATTTTTTTTTTTAATTACCCCTCTTAGTGATACAGGTTCAGAGGTGCTCTGCGCGGGCGCGCGCGGCTGTTGCGCGTTAGCATTGAGACGGGACGGCTGTGTCGCTCGCTGCTCCGCGCCGGCTATTGACCGACTACGTACGTTTGTGTATGTTAGTGCAAATAATCACGAACAAATTAGAATAGTGTGCGTGTCTAGACTAGCTCGCTGCAGAGAGTCTTGTTCGCGTGGATGCTTTATTAGTGCTGCGGTTTCTACGTACTGCAGTATTACCCTGCATAAAATCTTCGAGCCTAAAACTTTTTTACTTCGCTGGCCATCGATGTTGTCGTTTTTAATCGTAAGATAATTTCAATTTTTTGAATTTGAATCTGACGTGAAGAAAGATGAAGAATTTTTTATTGGCAGCCGTCAGTGGCGGTTTTTTCTCATGAACGCAAGAGCTCTAATTCTTCAAATAATTCCCGGCGTACTATGCTGAAAGATTTGCAATATAATTAATTAATTATAGTCTTTATTGTTGTGTCCACGTTTCCTTGTTTTACGGTACGTATAATCGGATTCTATCTGTGCTACTATACTCGCTCTTTCTCCAAGGTATGTCGGTATCCTTTTCGCTAGTCTAAAACCTTCTTATTTGTCATAGGTTAAAAACCAGTGAAAAGGCCTATTTTGGCCTTTATCGGTGGGGTATTGGGATCCCACCTCGTTTCCCCGTTTCGCCATAATCCTGGATCAGGCGCCCCGGCGGCGCAGTTGACTGAGCGCCGTGCTACGTACAAGGAATACCGCCTCTTGACGTACCGTGCGGTCCAGGAACTAACCACCTCGTGACTTATTAACTATTTATTTATCCACTGCGAAGCGTCGTGTTCTCGGATTCTTCCACGTTGCATTGCAAACTGCAGCTGTGGGAAACCCTTCAAGTTCTCCGTTCAAGTTCAAATACGTTCAAGTTTTTTTTTTTTTTTTACGCCTAAATAATCTCGTATGCAAATTAGACTAAGCTGGCATTAGGTCAACCTTCGGTTGCGGTTCCTTATTTGATGCGTTGCGTTTGCGCTAGTAAGTTATGGTTTTTATAAGCTTTTGCAATCGCTGATACACACCGAACTCCCACGCGTAACTAAATTTACCTAAGATTTCTATTCCGAAAGTTTTCCTTAACCTAATTACGCTTGATTCGGCACCACTGTCTCCATAGCCGCGACTAAATTATATTGTATATTCACCTTTTTTATATTTTTTGTAAAAAGTGTCTTTCTATATTTATATTACAAAAATTATACGTGTTCAACGAAGTGTGTTTATTTATTTCGTTACAAATGGCGCCCGAATTAAAAGTAAGTAAATTATGATATCCCTATGCATACTTAAATATTTTTTTTGTCAGTTGGTGTGTGGTGCCCTTTCAGGGCAATTTTAATCTCTATTTATTTTTCAGAGAAATCATTAATTTCTTTTCTCACCACGGATACCTGCTTTTGCTGAACGACTTATGAATATTTGAACGGCAAGCCGGTCAAATGAAGTTTATGTATATTCTTAATGTGATGTTTATGCAATGTTATTTAAAATAATTATTTTGTAACCATATTGAATGACCAATCTTTCATTTCGTCCCATCAAATATATATCAATCCTGAATTTTATTTATCTCTTGTAGTAGTTGTATTTAGTTCCCTGTAGTGTGCGTCTGTGGTGTGAACGTGATAGGCTTCGTGTTCAAGGTAAGCGTTTGTGTGTCTGATTTTTCTGCTAGATGTCTAGCTTGTTTTTTTCTTAGTCCAGCTATCTTCGTTCCGTTTTTTTTTTGTGTGATTTCCGTGATCCAGCATGGCCGACGAGGATTCGTCCATTGGTGAAACCGCCCATGGAGAGAGCCTTATCATTTCTAGGCCCCCCCCAATCCCACCTAGGAGACCTACGACTGCTGAGTCATCAGGCTTACCATCCCCGATCAAATCCGACGAATGTCCATCTTATCCCCGTAAACAAATATCTCTCACGAAGTGGAAAATTGACTTTTCTGGGAACACCTGCGTCCGTGAATTCTTTCTCTCGATAGATGAATGTAAGGAAGCGGATGATATATCTGATCATTATCTGTTGAAGCGCTTCCATGAAGTTTTGTCAGGAGCTGCACTGAAATATTTTAGGTCCATTCGCCACCCACTCCTGTCATATACAAAACGTAAGGAGTCTTTCGTGAAGACATTCGGAGTCATAGATTTTGAGTTCAAAACTGAACAACAGGTTCGAAACATGAGACAGAAAACAGACCAATCGGTCAGGGATTTCGTCATCCAGGTCTCATATCTTAACGATCGCTTAGCCAGTCCCATCCATGATTCTAATTTACTTGATATTATTATGCACAATATGCACCCTAGGTTTTTCCCTTGCTTGTCAATCCACAAATTCCATGATTTAGAGTCGCTTGTTGATATGGCGTCACATTTTGAGAGCTTCTTGCTAGGAGCGTCGAAGTCGGTGTCCAACGTCTCTTATGAGATACAGTTATGTCCTAAATGTAGAAAGGACGGACATTCGTATCGTAACTGTCCAGATTTCCCTGGTAGGCTCTGTTTTAGATGTCGCACTCCTGGTGTAATTACCCGGGATTGTCCAAACTGTAATCCAAAAAAACGTGTAGACCATCGGCGACACGTCTCATCCCGTACAGTGTCACCGGTGATAGCCAACGATTCATCAGACAGCCGACCATTCGTTGAAATATTACTATGTAATCGCCCCATTAGGGCTTTGTTGGACTCAGGCGCACAGATGTCTCTTATTAGTGATATCCTCATTCAGGAACTAGGTATATCTCGGATTTCCAATGTTTCGTGTCCGCGGGTTATTTCCGCCAACAATTCGCCCATCGATATTTTAGGGAGTGTTGTTCTCCCGGTCCAATTTAACCGTACAACTTTCACGCATGAATTTTTAGTTGCACGTTCTACTACGTCTTCAATTATCTTAGGTATAGAATTCTGGAATAAATTCGGTTTAACTTCAGTTTTTAGTAAGGCTTTTAATAAAAATATTAAAGGCAATATGTACCTTCCCGCTTTTAACCATTCTCCGCCTCTGGTTTCTTGTGTAAATAAAGCTCGATATGTACATCCCCGCAATGTCCTATTACCCGACCAAGAGCGAAGTCTACAACGCGTCATTGACGAATTTGAGGCTATTTCGTCTGATAAGATTGGGCTCGGTAAAACTACTTGGCTTTCCCACAAAATTAATACAACAGGAATGCCAATTAGACAAAGATTTTACCCTCTTTCACCGGTCAAATTAAAAATTCTTAACGACGAAATTGATAAGATGTTAGAATTAGGTGTTATCCGTCCCTCTCGTTCTCCTTGGGCCAGTCCTGTTGTAATGGTTACAAAAAAGGACGGGTCTGTTCGCTTCTGTGTCGACAGCCGTAGATTGAATAGTGTAACCATCAGGGATTCGTATCCTCTACCTCGTATTCAAGATATCCTTGACAATCTTCGTGGTGCGAGATATATAAGTTCTCTCGATTTCAGGAGTGCTTTCTGGCAGATTCCTCTCGCGGATAACGAGAGCTGTGAGAAAACCGCTTTCATAATTCCCCAACGCGGTTTATTCGAGTTCGTCAGAATGCCATTCGGGCTCACAAACGCTGCTTCAGAAATGCAACGCCTAACTGATATTATCGTTAACTTCGAATACACTTCTACCAGCGACGACTGTGTTTTCGGATACGTCGACGATTTGATCTTGATATCTAAGGATTTCCACAGTCATCTTGCACTCCTTAGGAAGGTGCTAAACCGCCTCAAAGAAGCCGGTTTATCTATAAACTTAAAAAAATGAGAATTCTGTAAGAGTGAGCTAAAATACTTGGGATACATCGTCAACGAAAAAGGGCTCCAGACTGATCCCAGTAAACTGGAAGCTATTCGCGATTACCCCGCTCCTACTACCGCTAAATCTTTGCGCGGCTTTATAGGATTGTGCTCTTACTATAGGCGTTTTGTAGATGGTTTCTCGTCCATAATTGCTCCTCTTACAGCTCTTATTGGAAAGAGGAAGGGTCGCGATCCTATAAATTGGGACGAGGCTGCCGAACAGGCATTTTTTAAGCTGAAAGAAGCATTAGTCAACACTCCAGTGATGGCTTGCCCTGATTTTGCCAAGCCATTCATATTGCAGTGCGATGCTTCGGCTGTCGGTCTCGGTTCGGTCCTATCTCAAAACGTTGACGGTGTAGAACATCCCATTGCGTATTACTCCCGCCTATTTTCCAGAGCGGAGCGCAATTATAGCACCACTGAACGCGAACTCCTATCTGTTCTGGATTCCATAAAGCACTTCCGCTGCTATTTAGATGGAATGAAATTTTCGGTTATAACCGACCACATGGCTCTGAAATGGCTGCTCACTTTAAACAACCCATCGGGGCGTTTAGCTCGATGGGCCACCGTCATTTCACAATATACCTTCGATATCATCCACCGCAAGGGAACACAAAATGTCGTCCCGGATGCTCTATCCAGGATCTATACTAGCCCTATTACGTTCGACCAAGGTCCTGAACATACTACCGATAGGTGGTACAAAAGGATATATGTATTGCCGGCTGGCGCGTCGTATTGCCGGCTGAGAAAGTTCCCAACGCCATTTGGGAAGTGCACAACAATTTCCCTTCCATACATCCCGGCGTTACCAAGTCTTACCTTAAGATCAAGGAACTATACTATTGGCCGAATATGTTTCGCGACATCACCGAAACACTGAGACAATGCGACGTTTGCAAAGACTACAAAATCGCCAATACCCAACCGCGTGGACAGATGAGATATCCAAAGGAAGTTTCTTTACCCCTGCAGCTTATTTCCATAGACGTAATTGGTCCGTTGCCTATCGCCTACTATGGCTATCGATATATTCTATCAATGGTCGATGTGTTTTCAAAATATGTCTGGTTGATTCCTCTAAAAAAGGTAGACGCAAGTTCCCTAATTAAAGCCCTGGAATCCGGATATTTTTTAACTTCGGAGTGCCACGGGCGATTCTTTGCGACAACGCTACCGTTTTTCGTAGCAACCGTTTTTTAAATTTTCTTAGGTCCTTTCACATCGACTCACCAATGTATACACCCTACTATACGCCACAGGCCAATACCGTAGAACGCTATAACCAAAGCGTCGTCACGTGTCTGAGCATATTGGTTGGTGAAAACCAGAGAAATTGGGCGAAATTATTACCCAAAGTCAAATTATATCTCAACTCCTGTAGTAACTTGGCTACTAATTTTACGCCTAACTTCCTCATGTTCGGTAGGGAAGTCCTTATAGATCCCACTCGTGCGCATAGTCAGACTCGAAGCACCAATTTAGCCGAGAGTCGGTCTCAGCACGCCTCCGGTGCCAGCATCTTCCCTCGCCGAGGTTTATGCTAAGGTCGCCGATAATCTATCCATAGCTTTCCTCCGAAATTCCCGATCTTATAACACCAACCGTTCGGCTATCACCCTCAACCTCGGTGACGTTGTATGGAGACGGAATTTCTCTAGGTCTTCAGGGTCAGACTATTTCTCTGGAAAATTAGCGCCCCGTTTTATTAAGAGCCGTGTAACCAGAGTCATCTCTAGAACCACGTATGTTCTCAAGGACTCTGATTCCGTCCATTCAGGACAGTACCACATAAAAGATATCCAGAAATGATTGCCTTTCCTCTTTATTCATCAACTGAAATACACTAGTCGTTCTATATTTTTTGTTACATAAATTTCCAAAATTATTTCAGAACTTTTTAGGTAGGGACTCATTTTAATCGGCCATGCCATGCGACCTTCATTTCGTATAACGTGACATTTTTTCTTACATTATGTCATGTCATTCTAGTTGCCGTTGTCAATTTATAAAATTACTACAAATAATTAATACGTTTATTCTGAAAATGGTAAGCAGATCCCTTTAAAATGCAATAACTAGCTTAGAACATTCTCGACACGCTATTTTTTTGCAAGGAAGCTTGCGGGGTACCTTGTAAACATTTCGCTTTTATTCTCTATCACTAGAGCTTGGATAGTGCTTGGATAGTGTTTTATCGCCAGCAGTCGTTTATTTCCTCTCTACCCGACCGCGGTGAAGACGAGTTCTGTTCCTCTATTCCATAACATACTTAATTATAATTTATCCGACTGTTACGATCAAGAGGGTTGTTATTTACCTCTGGGCATGTCCCGGAGGCAAAACGCACCTTCTAATCCTACTCATCACACTAGTCAGACTCTAAGCCCTGACTTAGTTGAAAGTCGGACTATGATGTAGACTTAGGGTCATTAAATATAAGGTTGAAGTCCCTTATTTGTTAGACTGAGGTTTTTTTTTTTGGGACTCAGGCTCCTCTTTATAGCTTGATGTTCTTCCTTTTGGACTTAGGTTCTTATTTATAACCTGATGTCAACCCCTGTTGACCTCGATATATATATTATATTTCTTTCAACTAGTGTTGTCCTTTTGTTTATTTTGAATTCTTAATCCTCTTGTTCTATCCTTAGTTATGGTATACCTTTCCCGATAGGTCCTGCGTAGGTTTAGCAGGCACATCTGGAGGCCTTTTGCACTTCGATGGTCTGTTAAGATAGAATAGGTTAGTCATTAGTTTAGGCTAGGTTACCTATAGGTTATTTAGGTGTTAATAGTTTTATTTCTCTTCTAGTTCTCTCAAGTGAGCTGCTCCCTTCTCTCCTGATGCTGCTACCCCCCTCTACCTTCCTCTAGTGACGTCATCCTTATGTCATTCGTTTCTAGGGATGTTACTCCTTTAGTTATTTTTATCGCCATTATCGATATTATTATTTTTTTGTTGGAAAGGTGGTACTGCAGTATTACCCTGCATAAAATCTTCGAGCCTAAAACTTTTTTACTTCGCTGGCCATCGATGTTGTCGTTTTTAATCGTAAGATAATTTCAATTTTTTGAATTTGGATCTGACGTGAAGAAAGATGAAGAATTTTTTATTGGCAGCCGTCAGTGGCGGTTTTTTCTCATGAACGCAAGAGCTCTAATTCTTCAAATAATTCCCGGCGTACTATGCTGAAAGATTTGCAATATAATTAATTAATTATAGTCTTTATTGTTGTGTCCACGTTTCCTTGTTTTACGGTACGTATAATCGGATTCTATCTGTGCTACTATACTCGCTCTTTCTCCAAGGTATGTCGGTATCCTTTTCGCTAGTCTAAAACCTTCTTATTTGTCATAGGTTAAAAACCAGTGAAAAGGCCTATTTTGGCCTTTATCGGTGGGGTATTGGGATCCCACCTCGTTTCCCCGTTTCGCCATAATCCTGGATCAGGCGCCCCGGCGGCGCAGTTGACTGAGCGCCGTGCTACGTACAAGGAATACCGCCTCTTGACGTACCGTGCGGTCCAGGAACTAACCACCTCGTGACTTATTAACTATTTATTTATCCACTGCGAAGCGTCGTTTTCTCGGATTCTTCCACGTTGCATTGCAAACTGCAGCTGTTGGAAACCCTTCAAGTTCTCCGTTCAAGTTCAAATACGTTCAAGTTTTTTTTTTTTTTTACGCCTAAATAATCTCGTATACAAATTAGACTAAGCTGGCATTAGGTCAACCTTCGGTTGCGGTTCCTTATTTGATGCGTTGCGTTTGCGCTAGTAAGTTATGGTTTTTATAAGCTTTTGCAATCGCTGATACACACCGAACTCCCACGCGTAACTAAATTTACCTAAGATTTCTATTCCGAAAGTTTTCCTTAACCTAATTACGCTTGATTCGGCACCACTGTCTCCATAGCCGCGACTAAATTATATTGTATATTCACCTTTTTTATATTTTTTGTAAAAAGTGTCTTTCTATATTTATATTACAAAAATTATACGTGTTCAACGAAGTGTGTTTATTTATTTCGTTACAGTACATACTGTTTTTGTTTATATGGTTTTTATGTAGGTCATCATCTGCCTAGCCTTTTCCCAACTATGGTATGGTCCATACTAGGTAGGTAGGGTAGGGTAGGGTAAGTAGGGTAGGTAGGGTAGGTAGGGTAGGAAGGGTAAGTAGGGTAGGTAGGGTAAGTAGGGTAGGTAGGGTAGGTAGGGTAGGTAGGGTAGGTAGGTAGGTAGGTAGGTAGGGTAGGTAGGTAGGGTAGGTAGGTAGGATAGGTAGGTAGGGTAGGCGACCGACCAACCGACCGACCGATGGACCGACAGACCAACCGAACGACCGACCGACAGACCGACCGACCAACCGACCGACCGACAGACCGACCGATAGACAACGAAGCCTTAGTAATAGGGTCCCGTTTTACCCTTTGGGTACGGAACCCTAAAAACAGTGCATTAATGATAAGATAAAATTACTACGCAGTTGAAAGAAAAGACAAATTATTTATTTTATTATGTAAAATCGAGTAGGTACCAGGGCCAAGCCAGTGCCAAAAACCAGGGCTCGAAATACTTTCAAGTGTTTTCTTTCTGCATTGAAAATAGATCTGTAAAGTCATACAAATAAGGAGTACAATCGTGTATGCAAAAAAGGTTACGTCCAACTTCCAACCAAGACTTGGTGGAAGAAAAATACTTGCATAGAACATTGATCCTCAACTCTATAGAAATAAAGATTACAATAGCGTTTACAAAAAAAAAACTTCTAAACCTACCTACCTAGGTAGGGGTAGATAAGTAGGGTAGGTAGGTAGGGTAGGTAGGTAGGGTAAGTAGGGTAGGTAGGGTAGGTAGGGTAGGTAGGGTAGGTAGGGTAGGTAGGGTAGGTAGGGTAGGTAGGGTAGGTAGGGTAGGTAGGGTAGGTAGGTAGGGTAGGTAGGTAGGTAGGTAGGGTAGGTAGGTAGGGTAGGTAGGTAGGGTAGGTAGGTAGGGTAGGTAGGTAGGATAGGTAGGTAAGTAGGGTGGGTAGGTAGGGAGTGTAGGTAGTGCGAGTAGGTACCAGGGCCAAGCCACCTTTAGACACCAGTGCCAAAAACCAGGGCTCGAAATACTTTCAAGTGTTTTCTTTCTGCATTAAAAATAGATCTGTAAAGTCATACAAATAAGGAGTACAATCGCGTATGCAAAAAAGGTTACGTCCAACTTCCAACCAAGACTTGGTGGAAGAAAAATACTTGCATAGAACATTGATCCTCAACTCTATAGAAATAAAGATTACAATAGCGTTTACAAAAAAAAACTTCTAAACCTAAACGTAAAAAAATACTTTCATAGGAAATTGTTCCGTGCAACCTTACCAATAAGGATCATGATCGCATTTGTGAAAGAGTAACGTGAGTCCCACTGATTAAAAATCTTTGATGCATTGCGCGTTGAAGTAAAAAGTTCGTTCCATTTTCAAATAACACAACACAACAGATAATTCCCTTAAGACGACACACTGACCGCATCGTCATTTGTTTTTGACCAGTACAGCAATTTTGATTTATCTCGAAGAAGTTTATCAAAATAATGCTAGAATTTCCAAGCATGTTTGAGAAAAGATTTTATTTAAATTTCGATTTGTTTTGTAAATAGAGCTGTTTATGGAGCAGTACTTTGATAATAATTCAAGATACCTATGGAGCAGAATGGGAATAAAATAATACGTATTTTTTAATAATACAAATTTCTTGGAGTAACTTGGGAAGTAATGTATGAGATTTTTATCTTTTTAGATCAAAAGAATGGGGTACTTTGGGAATAACCCGTTTAAAATAAATAAGAAACAAATGAACATATTGGCGCGTGAAACATTATCCTTGTTCGTCATTAATTCTGGAAATTATAATTAATTTACTTAGTTTGAAATTCCGCGCATTGTGAGATTGAGAAAAGTTCTATACAAGACTTGGCCGCAACCAGGCATTGATGGACTCACGTATGTGTGCCTCGGTCCACATTTTCACGATCGTCCATCAATGCGTCAGTTGCAGGCTGCGACAGTAATAGTAATGTACTATTGTAATCATCTGGTGAGCGATTGTTTATTCATTCTTTCATATTTGAAGTTAAATAATTACGAATTGTTCTAGAAAATCTAGATCACATTATGTCGAAAGTAGGTAATAACATCAACGTGTGCGGTCGGGGGACCCCCGTCAGGAACGTAGTTCCTTCTCACGTACGATAAACAAAACAAAATTTTCCCAGCCGCCATCCCGGATTTACATTTTAATGGCACTATAGACACCATAAACAATTTTTTTTTTCATTTTGGTTTACCATTTTGTCGGCGTGATTTATTTGTATACCCATACCAAATTACAGCTTTCCAGTACTAAGAGTCTCTGAGCTAAGCCGCGGAGAGACAGACGGACCGATATGGCGAAACTATAAGGGTTCCTTGTTGACTACGGAACCCTAAAAACTGAAAAGTAAAAAGCACCATTGCGAAAAAGTGGCTCTTTCCGCACAATTTGGCTGCCTGGAAAACGCTCTTTTCGAGCACATGCATTGTAAATATATTTTTAACCGACTTCTTCAAAAAGGAGGAGGTTATCAATTTTTTTTTTTTTTTTTTGGTATGTATGTTCCGCGATTACTCCGTCAATTATGAAAATACACCAGCAAAGACACCGACTTCCGAAACTAAAAGTACTGTTGTAAAAAGTTTTCTTCCACATATATGCTAAAAATAATGTCCTGTTCAAAACATAAAATATACATATACGCACAAACATAAGTATCGATCTATACAAATATCAGCCTTGCATCTACCATTAATGAGGCACAAGAATCGTAGGCAAAAATGGCGACCTACGTGCGCATGTCTGCGCCCCTGCATATTCTTTGATCAACATTTTAGTGTAGCGCGCCACCGCGCGTGTCTAGAGTAGGGACTTAAGCTCCGCCCACATGCGCAAGGTCAGTCAGGAAAATATGGCCCTTTGTTTGACCGGCCATAAATCCAGACTCCGGGCTACCACTGAGAAATTTCAGATGAAAAAACCCAATTGAAGAAAGAGAAAGAAAGAGAAAGAAAGAAAAAGAAAGAAAGAGAAAGAGAGAGCAAGAAAGATAGAGAAAGAGAAAGAGAAAGAGAAAGAGAAAGAGAAAGAGAAAGAAAGAAAGGAAGAAATATATAAATCATTTATTTGCTGGTAATGTAGGAAAGAGAAAGAGAAACAAAAAAGAAAGAAAAAGAAAGAAAGAGAAAGAAAGAGAGAAATAAAGAGAAAGAGAAAGAGAAAGAAAGAAAGAAAGAAAGAAAGAAAGAAGGAAATATATAAATCATTTATTTGCTGGTAATGTAGGAAAGAGAAAGAAAGAGAAACAAAAAAGAAAGAAAGAGAAAGAAAGAAAGAAGGAAATAAATCTGCTGTGTTTTTAATAAGTCATCTCTATCAACAAAACATCACGCATTTATTCCCCGAAGGGTGAGACAGAGATGTACACCCACATTTCGCCAGTTATGTTTTAAGTTCCATATAATATTACATGTCTGGATTACCTGTTTGACCGGCCATAAATCCAGACTCCGGGCTACCACTGAGAAATTTCAGATGGAAAAATCCAATTGAAGAAAGAGAAAGAAAGAGAAAGAAAGAAAGAGAAAGAAAGAAAGAGAGAGAAAGAAAGAGAGAGCAAGAAAGATAGAGAAAGAGAAAGGATATTAACATCATGACGGTAGCTTGCCAATATATCTATGAAAACATCATGCACGTAAGAAAAAATTTACATCTTTTTAGTAAAAGAGGTGATAGACATAACTATAGTACTAGAAATAGGGACCTATTAGTTCAACCAGGTTTCAGACTGGCTAAAGTAGACTCATCTTTCATGGGGTACTGTTTAAAATGTTACAATAAAATTCCTCCTCACATACTTCAACTGAACGAGACGAAATTCAAAACTTGTATAAAACGCACACTATGCAGGCAGGCATATTATAAGTTGGAGGATTACATTTCTGATAAAAATGCTTGGCTTAATGCTGGTCCTGCTCCACAACCACAACTAACTAATTAACATTCGTAAATAATGTTGGAGCTGCTGAAGATTGTAAGACCATCTTTGCATTCTATAAACTCAATTTCCTTTGTATTATATAACTGCATAGCACAGGTGTGAGTACTATGTACTATAGAGCCATTTACCGGGTAATTTGTCTTTAATTGACTTGAATGTGCCCTGGCGGCTGGGAATGTCATGCTCACTCAAATGTCTCGCTGATGGTGGCGCGTGTGTTGGATCATTTAGCTCCCTTCAAAATGGTTGAGCTGAATGGTGCTGATCAGTGCGTCATTTTCGTGAACGGGCGCCGTCAGTTGTGACTGGTCATCTCTTAGCTGCCATGGCTTATTTTAATTTTTGATTTGTTTGTTATAATTGCGGACGCTTTTAACGTGCTTTCTACATTGTTCTCACATGTATAATTTCAACATGAATGATGTAACCAATATTTTGTAACAATATTTTGATTTAAAAGAGTGTCCGTGGAGTTTCTTGCCCGTTCTTCTCCATGGGTACCTACTACGCTTTGGAATGGGCAACTAGCTGCATATTTCTGACTGACCGACTCCTTGACAATTCAAAAGTGCTTGTAAATAGTTTAATTGAAATAAAAGTGAGTTTGAGTTTGAGATAGAGATAGAGATAGATATAGAGATAGAGATAGAGATAAAGATAGAGATAGAGATAGAGATAGAGATAGAGAAAGTGAAAGAGAAAGAGAAAGAGAAAGAGAAAGAGAAAAAGAAAGAGATAGAGATAGAGAAAGAGAAAGAGAAAGAGAAAGTGAAAGAGAAAGAGAAAGAGAAAGGGATAGAGATAGAGATAGAGATAGAGGCTCATTTTAATTTTGATTTGTTTTAATGTAAAAATTGCGGACGCTTTTAACGTGCTTTCTACATTGTTCTCACATGTATAAGAGAAAGAGAAAGAGAAAGAGAAAAAGAAAGAGATAGAGATAGAGAAAGAGAAAGAGAAAGAGAAAGTGAAAGAGAAAGAGAAAGAGAAAGGGAAAGAGATAGAGATAGAGATAGAGATAGAGATAGAGATAGAGATAGAGATAGAGATAGAGATAGAGATAGAGATAGAGATAGAGATAGAGATAGAGATAGAGATAGAGATAGAGATAGAGATAGAGATAGAGATAGAGATAGAGATAGAGATAGAGATAGACATAGACATAGACATAGACATAGACATAGACATAGACATAGACATAGACATAGACATAGACATAGACATAGACATAGACATAGACATAGACATAGACATAGACATAGACATAGACATAGACATAGACATAGACATAGACATAGACATAGACATAGACATAGAGAAAGAAAAATAGAAATAAATATATCATTTATTTGCTGGTAATGTAGGAAAGAGAAAGAAAGAAGGAAATAAATCTGCTGTATACGTGATATTACTCTGTTTTTAATAAGTTATTCATCAAACATATTTATCAACAAAACATCACGCGTTTATTCCCCGAAGGGTGACACAGAAATGTACACCTACATTTCGCCAGTTATGTTTTAAGTTCCATGTATTATATTACGTCTGGATTACCAGTTTGAAGAGAAAGAAAGATTAAGAAAGAAAGAGAAAGAGAAAGAGAAGAGATAGAGATAGAGATAGAGATAGAGATAGAGATAGAGATAGAGATAGAGATAGAGATAGAGATAGAGATAGAGATAGAGAGTTCCATGTATTATATTACGTCTGGATTACCTGTTTGAAGAGAAAGAAAGATTAAGAAAGAAAGAGAAAGAGAAAGAGAAAGAGAAAGAGAAAGAGAAAGAGAAAGAGAAAGAGAAAGAGAAAGAGATAGAGATAGAGATAGAGATAGAGATAGAGAGAAAGAGATAGAGATAGAGATAGAGATAGAGATAGAGATAGAGATAGAGATAGAGATAGAGATAGAGATAGAGATAGAGATAGAGATAGAGATAGAGATAGAGATAGAGATAGAGATAGAGATAGAGATAGAGATAGAGATAGAGATAGAGATAGAGATAGAGATAGAGATAGAGATAGAGATAGAGATAGAGATAGAGATAGAGATAGAGATAGAGATAGAGATAGAGATAGAGATAGAGATAGAGATAGAGATAGAGATAGAGATAGAGATAGAGATAGAGATAGAGATAGAGATAGAGATAGAGATAGAGATAGAGATAGAGATAGAGATAGAGATAGAGATAGAGATAGAGATAGAGATAGAGATAGAGATAGAGATAGAGATAGAGATAGAGATAGAGATAGAGATAGAGATAGAGATAGAGATAGAGATAGAGATAGAGATAAATAAATCATTTATTTGCTGGTAATATAGGAAAGAGAAAGAAAGAGAAAGAACGAAAGTAGGAAATAAATCTGTTGTATACGTGATTTTACTCTGTTTTTAATAAGTCATTCATCAAACATATTTATCAACAAAACATCACGCGTTTATTCCCCGAAGGGTGAGACAGAGATGTATACCTATATTTCGCCACTTATGTTTTAAGTTCCATGTATTATATTACGTCTGGATTACCTGTTTGAAGAAAAAGAAAGATTAAGAAAGAAAGAGAAAGAGATAGAGAAAGAGAAAGAGAAAGAGATAGAGATAGAGATAGAGAAAGAAAGATAGAAATAAATAAATCATTTATTTGCTGGTAATGTAGGAAAGAGAAAGAAAGAGAAAGAACGAAAGTAGGAAATAAATCTGCTGTATACGTGATTTTACTCTGTTTTTAATAAGTCATTCATCAAACATATTTATCAACAAAACATCACGCGTTTATTCCCCGAAGGGTGAGACAGAGATGTACACCCGCATTTCGCCAGTTATGTTTTAAGTTCCATGTATAATATTACATGTCTGGATTACCTGTTTGACCGGCCATAAATCCAGACTCCGGGCTACCACTGAGAAATTTTAGATGGAAAAACCCAATTGAAGAAAGAGAAAGAAAGAGAAAGAAAGAGAAAGAAAGAGAAAGAAAGAGAAAGAAAGAGAAAGAAAGAAAAAGAAAGAAAAAGAAAGAGAAAGAAAGAGAGAGAAAGAAAGAGAGAGCAAGAAAGATAGAGAAAGAGAACGAGAAAGAGATAGAGGCTTATTTTAATTTTGATTTGTTTTTATGTTATAATTGCGGACGCTTTTAACGTGCTTTCTACATTGTTCTCACATGTATAATTTCAACATGAATGATGTAACCAATATTTTGATTTAAAAGAGTGTCCGTGGAGTTTCTTGCCCGTTCTTCTCCATAGGTACTGTAGCGTCTTTGGGACGTTACCTAGATGTGTGAGGGTGTGTGGTGTAGGTAATTTCAAAGAGGAGGAGGTTTTCCAAGGATTTATTAATTAGAAGACACGTTTATACACCTGGAGGGTCCGGGCTGCTGTGCCCCTCACAACATAAGAAAACACACCTGTCAATATTTAAATACCGACTGCTGGAGCGTTTGCAAGTTAAGGCTGCGGTTCAACCAGCCAGCCCAACGTGAGGTTGCATATCGCATAAAACCCCTACATCAGCTACGCCCCTTAATTGAATAGATGGATTGGCGCAGACAAACAAACAAGACTTCTTTTCAAAACGCCCCAACAACCAGTCCCTTCCTACCTAAACCTATAAGAGAAATTACCTAACGCCAGGGAATATACATGGTGAGGTCTTTCTTTTGCAGAAGAAGGCTTAAGTCAGGACGGACGAAAGTCACCCCGGCTTGTGACAATTAAGGTAGGTTTAGCCTGTGCCATATTGCACCCATATCAGCACAACGCCTCGTCCTGCTTAAACCTCGTCATACCAAAACTGGCGAAAACGATATGACAAAGCCTCCTAGGAGAAAACACAATGTGACAAGTTCACATCTGCCCGGATGGGGCTTAGAACCACTAGACCACAACATCCAAAACTTTCTAGACGAATAGACGCCACTGAGTCCACGGGTACCAAACTTCTGGATATATGCGCCCACCAAATGAAAACAACATCATGCTCGCACTCCAGAGGGACAAAAATATAAAAATAATCCTACACCCATACAAACTGTGGGCCCTCAATCAAAGATGTACCATAGGCGTCTATCTGACGCCCCTCACAAGGCCAGGCCCGTAAGTGAGGTTGGCATCACCTCTGACTGAGTGGGCACCACCAAACTGTGGGACTTGCACTCATAGATTGGACCAATTGTGTTAATCTAACACACTTTGCAAGGCTATGCCCCGTACGCAAAGTCGGCCTCAACTGAAGTTGAGTGCCTCCATCCCCCTTTTGTAAGAGGGACCATAGTTGATTTCCTCCTAAATCCTCTTGAGCACATTCATGCCACGCTAGCTCAAAGAGAATTCTTAAAGATAAAGATGTTAGGCGCAGGGTCCCCTTGACTCCGTGGCGAAGTGGGAAGTATCACCACACACGCTCCAACGCGCTGTGCAAGTGACGCCCCACTCGTTCCCTGCCGGCGGCCGCGTCTGATGTTTTTTCTCCGCAATATGAAACGCACATAAATAAAAATGTATTAATAACACATTGAGTTAAACACACCAAACTTATTATCGTATTTCCCTTGCGTGGCACTACAACAATAACATATAAAAGATTGTCAAATAGTTATATTTAATAGATAAAAATAAATAAAGTCATTATAATCTGAAGTGAAAGGGTTTTAATCTATTTACATGAACTATGTCTTTGAACCTCCTATTGTGTAATTTCCTAATTACATAATTAACATTTGTTAATCGTCTAACTATTTGCCTTTTTATCGTAAGTAGCCTTTTGTTTTAATTGTGCTTTTCTTATATTATTTATAGCGCAATTAATCAGAGTATTATGATAACTTAGACGCTCTGCGTAATTAGTTGCACCTTCACGACCACCTCTGATAACAGACATGTCAGTGCGAAACAATGGCTCTCTGGCATACAACAACATATAAGGTGAAATCCTAGTGCTTGATTGTTTACTGGAATTATATGCATAACACACTAAAGGGACATAACTACACCAATTTGGCTGGTCCGTAGACACATACATAGAAAGCATTTGTGTTAGCGTCCTATTAAATCTTTCAACCAACCCATTCGACGCGGGATGAAAAGCTGTAGTATGACACGACTTGGCCCCAAAATAACTTATTGTTTCCCTAACCAAGCGGGATGTAAAAACTGAACCTCTATCGGACACTACCTCCCTAACTCCTCCTAATCGACAGAAAACCTCCTCTATCAGAAACTCGCTCACCTTCTCTGCTGTAGCTCTAGGGACAGCCTTACAAATCGCAAATTTCGTAGCATACTCCACACACACGATCACATATCTATTTCCCCGTATCGACCTCCTAAAGGGACCTAGCAAATCAATCCCTACTTTTTCCATCAAACGCGTCACCTCCACCGGTTGCAGCTGAGCTACTTGCTTACATTTCTTCCTCTCCTGACACAACAGGCAGCTTCTCACATATCGAACTACCTCATTCTCCGCGTCCTTAATGAAATAATTTGCCCTGAATTTCGCTAACGTTTTTACGAGTCCTAGATGACCTCCGGACCAAGGGTCATCATGCAGCTCCTGTAAAATATCTCTAAGCAATCGTTTTGGAACCACCACTAATTCCTGCATCCTATTCGATCTTCTAGCCTGTCTGCATAAAATGCCATTTATGACTTTGAAACCATTACAAACATGAAGATTGCTCGACGCAATCCTATTCAACCATCGACTACAAAATTCATCTTCCAGCTGCTCATCTCTCAACCTCGTCACCTCAATCTTGTACACCTGCAGACCATCTTCTTGACACGTCAAGCTATGGTCCTCCTCCTCCTGGTATAGGGGGTTCCTGCTCAAGAAATCTGCTATGACATTGTCTCTTCCTGCACAGTGGATAATATTAAACTCATACGATTGGATGCAGAGAGACCACCTAGCTAACCTTCCATTCATATCCTTCCTATCTCTCAGCCAACACAAAGCCTTATGATCAGTCACAACTTGGAACTTCAGACCCCACAAAAAATGTTTGAAATAATTCAAAGCCCAGACCAATGCCAGACATTCCTTCTCTGTCGTTGAATACCTCTTTTCACTATCACTCAACTTCCTTGACGCATATGAAATTGGATACATGACGTTCAAACCCTGCATGAGACATGCTCCTAGTGCTTCCCCACTAGAGTCGATATAAAGGCGGATCAACATGTTTTTATCACGAGTAAAAATGTAAAATCGGAGGGTTATCCATGTAATTTATTATTGTGTCAAATGCTTCCTGATGCTTCTGAGACCAACTAAACTGAGTGCCCTTCTTTAATAACCTATTCAAGGGAAGTAGCTTTACTTCGGCAAAGTTGTTGATGAACTTGCGATAATAAGAAAACAAACCCAATACAGATTTAACTTGTTTGGTATTGGTGGGGGGTTTTATAGATTTTAAAGATTGTAATTTCTTTTCATCGGGTCCCCGTCCCCTGAGATCTCATGACCCAGTACGGATATTTTATTATATCTGAAACTGCATTTGTTCGGCTTTAAAGTGAGGTTTGCTTTATTAAGTCACACCATCACCTCCTTTAGAGCCTCTCGGAACTCGGGAAAAGTTTTCCCCCATATAAGTACGTTGTCCACATAGCAAATGGCGTTTTTATATTTCATGCCAGCTATGACCTTGTCCATTGTTCTTTGGAAAACAGCTTGACTTGTTTTAAGACCAAATGGTAGGACATTGAATTCGTATAAGCCTGATGGGGTGGCAAACGCCGTCTTGTGTTTGTCTTTTTCCCGTAACCTATATTGCCAATAACCTGAATTTAAATCTAAATCTGCAAAAAAATTTGCCCCTGATAAATAAATCATAATATCCTCGATAATTGGCAGCGGGTAACTATCTGTGATGACCTTTTTATTTAATTTTCTATAGTCAACACAAAAACGCCAAGTTTTGTCAGGCTTTTGCACTAGTACGACCGGCGAGGCGTAAGCACTCTTAGATTCGCGAATTACCCCGTTGGTCAACATTTCTTCTACTTGGGAATTGATAATGTCAAGCTGTTTTGGTGACACCCTATATGGTGGACGATGGACTGGAATTTCATCAATAGTGTTAATATCTACTTCTACTAAACTACAACTACCTAATTCTGAGGCCGTAAATGCAAAGTTCTCTCTATAAGAAGAAAGAAGTTCTTTTATTGACAGCCTATCTTTCGAACTCAAATCTGGATTTATATTGATTTCATCCATCGGATTTGTAGTATTATTTAATGATAAAATAAATTTTTCATCGTTTTCCTGTATTTGTCTTAGGAAAAAAGAATAGTCATTTTTTGACATAATTCTGGAACTTCTTTCTTTGAAAAAAGATTGATCACACGTGTCAGAATTAATCTTTGACATTCTGTCAAGGTGATCATGACAAGTTAGGGTATTCGATTGTGGCATATCATTTTGTGTCGTATGTTTACAAAATTCTGCACGGAAACGATTCTTGAATATTATGCAATGATTAGGAAAGTCGATGACCGCATCGAATTTATAAAAAAAAACCTGTCCGAGGATCAGGTTCAGGTTAATATCTCTTATGACCATAAAACTGTGAACAAATACGCATGAGTCCACTATTAAACTAATATTCGTTTCACCCGTGACTTGCAGCGAAGCACCCGAAATTGACTTCACAAAATGTTTCACCTTGTCGTTGGTATACTGAAGTTCGAGATCCAGCATTAACCGTTCTGATATACACGAAATTGATGCTCCTGTGTCTATCAGAGCTGTGTAGGCCTGTTTAGCTATCAATACATTAATAAGGGGTTTAATATTACTTTGTTTGTTGTCGTCTAATGGGAGCCGTATATTTTTGGACACAGACTGCACCTCCCGGTCATCATTTAGCGTCTGTGTCCTTGGTCGTTTGGGCGGCTCGGCGACGTCGGGCTTCTTGTGCTGGGGGCAAAGGGGGAACGCTAACTCCTGCTCGTGCCCTGGTATCTTGGGCGTAAATTATACCTCGGGGTGTGGAAAGTGTCTCCATCCCTGTGATCACCAGCGGAACGTGGAGGTGTTGCAACCGACCGTGACGGCGCAGGGCTTGACGGTCTTGATGCGAATGGAGGCCTTTGGCTGTCCATGGAGAGAGGATGTTCAATCCTTACCTTGTTCAAGATACCTTTGGGGGCATGCAAGGGTAGGTTAACTACCTCGTGTTTAGCCTCCCCAAAAATTTCTTTTATCTGTTCAAGAGTAGCTTTGAGTTCTTCCTTTGAAGCATAAACTCTGGAACCCAATTTGAATTTGTAATCTGGGGTAACCCCTTTTAGAAATGCTTTTATGAAGCTTCTTTCGTCTTTGATCTCTGCTTTCAGAGCCAAATCCGCTAGCGTATAGAAAAATGCCATAACGTCCTCGTTGGCTCCTTGCCGAGCGTTATAAAATTTTTCTGCATAGTCCACACTGGATGGGAATTCGGCTTTTAGTAGCTCGCAAATCCCCTTAAAGTTTAACTCACTCTTATAAATTAGCTTAAAATATGCTAGAGCAGGGCCTTGCAAGTAGGCTCCTAAGATGAGGGCTAAATCACTCTCAGGCCACTTATTTATCGCCGCGACTTGACGAAATTGCATCAAAAAATCGTCGAGGCAGTACGCCCCGGTGCCCGTAAAATGAACGGCCTGAGACATGATGCCGCTTTGCCGAAACCACTTAGCTGTTATTCCGGCGTCGACTTCGCGTCTTCTTCACTTGTTTTTCGCACTAACGTATTTCCGGTCACTCCGACAAATTTCGAATTTGAAAACTGTGTTACGAAAATAAGCCAGGCCTTCGGCGTTCGGCGCCTCCACCACATGTAACGTCTTAGGGACGTTACCTAGATGTGTGAGGGTGTGTGGTGGAGGTAATTTCAAAGAGGAGGAGGTTTTGCAAGGATTTATTAATTAGAAGACACGTTTATACACCTGGAGGGTCCGGGCTGCTGTGCCCCTCACAACATAAGAAAACACACCTGTCAATATTTAAATACCGACTGCTGGAGCGTTCGCAAGTTAAGGCTGCGGTTCAACCAGCCAGCCCAACGTGAGGTTGCATATCGCATAAAACCTCTACAGTACCTACTACGCTTTGGAATGGGCAACTAGCTGCATATTTCTGACTGACCGACTCCTTGACAATTCAAAAGTGCCTGTAAATAGTTTAATTGAAATAAAAGCTTTGAGTTTGAGATAGAGATAGAGATAGAGATAGAGATAGAGATAGAGATAGAGAAAGAAAGATAGAAATAAATAAATCATTTATTTGCTGGTAATGAAGGAAAGAGAAAGAAAGAAAGTAGGAAATAAATCTGCTGTATACGTGATTTTACTCTGTTTTTAATGAGTCATTCATCAAACATATTTATCAACAAAACATCACGCGTTTATTCCCCGAAGGGTGAGAGAGAGATGTACACCTATATTTCGCCACTTATGTTTTAAGTTCCATGTATTATATTACGTCTGGATTACCTGTTTGAAGAGAAAGAAAGATAAAGAAAGAAAGAGAAAGAGATAGAGATAGAGATAGAGATAGAGATAGAAAAAGAGAAAGAGATGGAGATAGAGATAGAGATAGAGATAGAGATAGAGATAGAGATAGAGATAGAGATAGAGATAGAGATAGAGATAGAGATAGAGATAGAGATAGAGATAGAGATAGAGATAGAGATAGAGATAGAGATAGAGATAGAGATAGAGATAGAGATAGAGATAGAGATAGAGATAGAGATAGAGATAGAGATAGAGATAGAGATAGAGATAGAGATAGAGATAGAGATAGAGATAGAGATAGAGATAGAGATAGAGATAGAGATAGAGATAGAGATAGAGATAGAGATAGAGATAGAGATAGAGATAGAGATAGAGATAGAGATAGAGATAGAGATAGAGATAGAGATAGAGATTGAGATTGAGATTGAGATTGAGATTGAGATTGAGATTGAGATTGAGATTGAGATTGAGAAAGAGAAAGAAAAAGAGAAAGAAAGAAAGAAAGATAGAAAGAAATATATAAATAACTAGCTGCCCGTCCCGGCTTCGCACGGGTAGCACTAAGTACCCTACCTACCCTACCCTACCCTACCTACAATACCTACCTACCTACCCTGCCTTTATACCTACACTACCCTACAACTCCCTACCTACATCTACCTACACTACCCACATCTACCTACATACCTACCTACCCTATCTACACCTACTAAACCAACAAACCTTGCCCTGAGAATAACAAACGCAACAAAAAAAGAATTATCCAAATCTGTCCAGCCATTCCAGAGTTTACATCTCTTCGTAGATTTACCATAGCAGCGCCATCTATTGATGACTTACTCAACCCAGTCGAAAGGTATCGACATCTCTTAGAATCATTTGGAGTTAACAGATAATTGTGACTGTCAAATAATAACAGACAAATAATTAGCAATAAATTAAAATTGCGACTATAATTTGAGATTTAAACTATCCTATCTCTCAAGTTGGATCGAACTGCACATGGTGTGCGAATTTTATTATAATCGGTTAAGTGGTTCAGGAGTCCATTGAGGACAAACATTGTGACACGAGATTTATATATATTAAGATTAGGAAAGAGAAAGAAAGAGAAACAAAAAAGAAAGAAAGAAGGAAATAAATCTGCTGTACACGTGATTTTACTCTATGTTTTTAATATGTCATTCATCAAACATATTTATCAACAAAACATCACGCGTTTATTCCCCGAAGGGTGAGACAGAGATGTACACCCATATTTCGCCAGTTATGTTTTAAGTTCCATGTATTATATTACGTATGGATTACCTGTTTGAAGAGAAAGAAAGATTAAGAAAGAGAAAGAGAAAGAGAAAAAGAAAGAGAAAAAGAAAGAGAAAGAGAAAGAGAAAGAGAAAGAGAAAGAGAAAGAGAAAAAGAAAGAGAAAGAGAAAGAGAAAGAGAAAGAGAAAGAGAAAGAGAAAGAGAAAGAGAAAGAGAAAGAGAAAGAGAAAGAGAAAGAGAAAGAGAAAGAGATAGAGATAGAGATAGAGATAGAGATAGAGATAGAGATACAGATAGAGATAAAGATAGAGATGGAGATAGAGTTAGAGATAGAGATAGAGATAGAGATAGATATAGAGATACAGATAGAGATAGAAAAAGAAAGAAGTAAATAAATCATTTATTTGCTGGTAATGTAGGAAAGAGAAAGAAAGAGAAAGAAAGAAAGAAGGAAATAAATCTGCTGAATACGTGATTTTACTCTGTTTTTAATAAGTCATTCATCAAACATATTTATCAACAAAACATCACGCGTTTATTCCCCGAAGGGTGAGACAGAGATGTACACCTACATTTCGCCACTTATGTTTTAAGTTCCATGTATTATATTACGTCTGGACTACCTGTTTGAAGAGAAAGAAAGATAAAGAAAGAAAGAGAAAGAGAAAGAGAAAGAGAAAGAGAAAGAGAAAGAGAAAGAGAAAGAGAAAGAGAAAGAGAAAGAGATAGAGATAGAGATAGAGATAGAGATAGAGATAGAAAAAGAGAAAGAGATAGAGATAGAGATAGAGATAGAGAAAGAGATAGAGATAGAGATAGAGATTGAGATTGAGATTGAGATTGAGATTGAGATTGAGTGAGAAAGAGAAAGAGAAAGAAAAAGAGAAAGAAAGAAAGAAAGATAGAAAGAAATATATAAATAATTAGGAAAGAGAAAGAAAGAGAAACAAAGAGAAACAAGAAAGAAAGAAGGAAATAAATCTGCTGTATACGTGATTTTACTCTATGTTTTTAATATGTCATTCATCAAACATATTTATCAACAAAACATCACGCGTTTATTCCCCGAAGGGTGAGACAGAGATGTACACCCATATTTCGCCAGTTATGTTTTAAGTTCCATGTATTATATTACGTATGGATTACCTGTTTGAAGAGAAAGAAAGATTAAGAAAGAGAAAAAGAAAGAGAAAGAGAAAGAGAAAGAGAAAGAGAAAGAGAAAGAGAAAGAGAAAGAGAAAGAGAAAGAGAAAGAGAAAGAGAAAGAGAAAGAGAAAGAGAAAGAGAAAGAGAAAGAGAAAGAGAAAGAGAAAGAGAAAGAGAAAGAGAAAGAGATAGAGATAGAGATAGAGATATAGATAGAGAGATAGAGATATAGATAGAGATAAAGATAGAGATAGAGTTAGAGATAGAGATAGAGATAGAGATAGAAAAAGAAAGAAGTAAATAAATCATTTATTTGCTGGTAATGTAGGAAAGAGAAAGAAAGAGAAAGAAAGAAAGAAGGAAATAAATCTGCTGTATACGTGATTTTACTCTGTTTTTAATAAGTCATTCATCAAACATATTTATCAACAAAACATCACGCGTTTATGCCCCGAAGGGTGAGACAGAGATGTACACCCACATTTCGCCAGTTATGTTTTAAGTTCCATGTAATCCAGGTAATCCAGACATGTAATATTACATGTCTGGATTACCTGTTCGACCGGCCATAAATCCAGACTCCGGGCTACCACTGAGAAATTTTAGATGGAAAAACCTAATTGAAGAAAGACAAAGAAAGAGAAAGAAAGAGAAAGAAAGAAAAAGAAAGAAAAAGAAAGAAAAAGAAAGAAAAAGAAAGAAAAAGAGAGAGAAAGAAAGAGAGAGCAAGAAAGATAGAGAAAGGGATAGAGAAAGAGAAAGAGATAGAGGCTTATTTTAATTTTGATTTGTTTTTATGTTATAATTGCGGACGCTTTTAACGTGCTTTCTACATTGTTCTCACATGTATAATTTCAACATGAATGATGTAACCAATATTTTGATTTAAAAGAGTGTCCGTGGAGTTTCTTGCCCGTTCTTCTCCATAGGTACCTACTACGCTTTGGAATGGGCAACTAGCTGCATATTTCTGACTGACCGACTCCTTGACAATTCAAAAGTGCCTGTAAATAGTTTAATTTAAATAAAAGTTTGAGTTTGAGTTTGAGTTTGAGATAGAGATAGAGATAGAGATAGAGATAGAGATAGAGATAGAGATAGAGATAGAGATAGAGATAGAGATAGAGATAGAGATAAAGATAGAGATAGAGATAGAGATAGAGATAGAGATAGAGAAAGAGATAGGATAGAGATAGAGATAGAGATAGAGATAGAGATGCTGAGATAGATTTGCTGGTAATGTAGGAAAGAGAAAGAAAGAGAAACAAAAAAGAAAGAAAGAGAAAGAAAGAGAGAGAAAGAAAGAGAACGAGAAAGAAAGAAAGAAAGAAAGAAATATATAAATCATTAGGAAAGAGAAAGAAAGAGAAACAAAAAAGAAAGAAAGAAGGAAATAAATCTGCTTTATACGTGATTTTACTCTATGTTTTTAATAAGTCATTCATCAAACATATTTATCAACAAAACATCACGCGTTTATTCCCCGAAGGGTGAGACAGAGATGTACCTATAGTACACCCACATTTCGCCAGTTATGTTTTAAGTTCCATGTATTATATTACGTCTGGATTACCTGTTTGAAGAGAAAGAAAGATTAAGAAAGAAAGTGAAAGAGACAGAGAAAGAGAAAGAGAAAGAGAAAGAAAGAAAGAAGGAAATATATAAATCATTTATTTGCTGGTAATGTAGGAAAGAGAAAGAAAGAGAAACAAAAAAGAAAGAAAGAGAGAAAGAAAGAAGGAAATAAATCTGCTGTATACGTGATTTTACTCTATGTTTTTAATAAGTCATTCATCAAACATCAACAAAACATCACGCGTTTATTCCCCGAAGGGTGAGACAGAGATGTACCTTTAGTACACCCACATTTCGCCAGTTATGTTTTAAATTTCATGTATTATATTACGTCTGGATTACCTGTTTGAAGAGAAAGAAAGATTAAGAAAGAAAGTTTGAGTTTGAGTTTGAGATAGAGATAGAGATAGAGATAGAGATAGAGATAGAGACAGAGATAGAGATAGAGATAGAAAAAGAAAGAAGTAAATAAATCATTTATTTGCTGGTAATGTAGGAAAGAGAAAGAAAGAAAGAAGGAAATAAATCTTCTGTATACGTGATTTTACTCTGTTTTTAATAAGTCATTCATCAAACACATTTATCAACAAAACATCACGCGTTTATTCCCCGAAGGGTGAGACAGAGATGTACACACACATTTCGCCAGTTATGTTTTAAGTTCCATGTATAATATTACATGTCTGGATTACCTGTTCGACCGGCCATAAATCCAGATTCCGGGGTACCACTGAGAAATTTTAGATGGAAAAACCCAATTGAAGAAAGAGAAAGAAAGAGAAAGAAAGAGAAAGAAAGAGAAAGAAAGAAAAAGAAAGAGAAAGAAAGAGAGAGAAAGAAAGAGAGAGCAAGAAAGATAGAGAAAGAGAAAGAGAAAGAGATAGAGGCTTATTTTAATTTTGATTTGTTTTTATGTTATAATTGCGGACGCTTTTAACGTGCTTTCTACATTGTTCTCACATGTATAATTTCAACATGAATGATGTAACCAATATTTTGATTTAAAAGAGTGTCCGTGGAGTTTCTTGCCCGTTCTTCTCCATAGGTACCTACTACGCTTTGGAATGGGCAACTAGCTGCATATTTCTGACGAAAGAAAGATTAAGAAAGAAAGAGAAAGAGAAATAAAGAGAAAGAAAGAGAAAGCAAGAGAAAGAAAGAGAAAGAAAGAGAGAGAAAGAAAGAGAAAGAAAGAGAGAGAAAGAGAGAGCAAGAAAGATAGAGAAAGAGAAAGATAAAGAGAAAGAGAAAGAGAAACCATGTAAGTGACGAGCTTCCTATTGAATATGGGGCACCACAAGGGAGCATTATTGGTCCAACACTTTTTCTCGTCTTTATAAATGACCTTTGCAACCTAAGTATCCCTAATTGTAATATTGTTACATACGCAGATGATACGGCAATAACCTTCTCTGCTGACTCCTGGTCAGAACGTCAAATTAAAGCACAAAGTGGACTCAACTCCACCTTTGACTGGCTTCTGGCTCACACCCCTCATAGCCCTCCTCCTAATTTTTATGTTGTTATGCCCGACAGGGCCCACAATGCTCCAAAACGAATGTATGTATTTATGTACGTACCACCTAAGTTCACATTGTGGAATGCAATAAACGTATTGAGTATTGAGTACCCTAACACTCAACACAAGCAAAACTAAATTTATCACTTTTTCTATTAGCACAACATCTCAACCAAAAAACCATTTAAAACTCACAGCTCACACATGTCGTTCTCAAACTGCACAAAATTGTAACTGCGCTCATATAGAAGCTGTGAATAATATAAGATATTTAGGTATCATTTTAGACAGCAATCTAAATTTTAAAGCACACGTGGAAGCTTTGACGAGCAGAGTGCGTAAGTTGATATATATTTTTAAGACTCTTAGACTTGTAGCTAACCAATTTATTATCCGCAATGTCTACTACGCACTTTGTCAGTCACTAATATCTTACTGCATTTCTTGCTGGGGCGGGGCTTCCAAAACCACAATACTTCCATTGGAAATCGCACACAGATGAATACTAAAGATTGCAACATTTCGACCAATTTTATTTTCCACCACTCAATTATACAGGCTGTAAGGGTAAACAGTCTTGTCATTCACACCATGGGTAGTTGACTTAAATATAAAAATAAATGACCGAACACAACAAAAAAAAAACGTCATTTTCATTAAAAGATTTTAAAAAGTTTCTATCCGACACCGTGCTCTCTAGCGAAACAGCTGACTGACTGAGGGAGGGGTCGCGCTCGCGGCCGGTCAGGTCACATCCCGTACCCCCCGCCCGTGTTGAGAAGCAAGTTTGTTGCCCTAGCGCATAGGACAACGAACTTGCGTCTCTTGTGGTAAAATGTAGACTTAAAAAAAAGAAAAAAAAAGTTGTAATTTTCCATTGATTTTACGTTCTATAAATGAAACCAAACCACTGGTTGCAAGGATAACGGTGTTTACCCTAACACCCTGTATAAAGACTGCAATGTTCTTACCGTACGCCAACTGTTTATTTTCCATGCAATTTTGCTTCAACATCACATAACTCCCTACGTTAAACTTAAAAAACGTCGTAAAGACTTAATTTGTTCCCTTCCGCAAGCCCGTTACTCCTTTACGAAAAAGTTTTTCTTTTACCTTGGCCCTTTCATGTACAACAAAATTAACGCTAATATCTCAATATATTGTTTATCAGATCATGAATGCAAATCAGCAGTTCGCTCGTTCCTACAAGATAAGACGTATGATGAAACAGAATCATTTCTTCTTACAGTATCATAAAATACACGCATCACGTACTTACCCTCACTACCCACACACACCCTATCACACACACGCACACCATCACACACACACACCATCACATGCACACACCATCATACACACACACTACACATAAACACACATCACACACACACACTACTCATAAACACACCTACTCACATCTGATACATATACTTTAACGCATTTTTGCTCTTTTCATTCTGATGTAGTTATTAAAATTGTTACTTAAAAACACTAGCTAATTTCTAAACTCTTGAGGGACACGGCACTGTTTCTCTTTACTACTATCTAAGAGGACAGTACCCAAACCATCCATTGTAGTGTACCAGTGTTTATATTTATAAGTGTAACTGTTTTATTGTATTTACTACAGCTCCTTTTACGTAATAAAGATTTGATTATTATATTTTATTAATTAAGGCTTGGGTGTACGCTCCGCTCGCCCATTGGATCTTGCCCCTTTGATTGAAATGTCCCGCTCGCCCCGTTTTTTATTATTTTGGTGTACCGATTCGCCCCTTGCGAAGGGGCGAGTGGAAAATTGACATTTAAATAATTATTTTGATATACCGATTCGCCCCTTGCGGCATTTCCTTTGAAATTTAACCAAAAAAGGTAAAGTCAGACAGAAAAATGCACACATTATGAATAACGCTATATTTGATTACTTTAATAACTCTATCTGTTATCTCACCAAATCGTGACACTTGTGATAGTTTTTGCTATCTGGCTTACCTATTATAACAAAAGGAACCTTTTTCATGGGTCCAATAATCAAATGGTTGGTTTAAATATGTTACCCGTTGAGAGAGTCGTATAATAATGCTATGTTCTCTATGTTCGTATTATAATGTGGAAGGGATGCGTTTTGCGATATTTGCTAATTAGTTTAGTACTGATCTCAAAGTGTAACTAAACGTTAATTTATGCAAGCCTAGTACTTTTTTGTTAGTTATAAACTATTAGTGTGCCTTTCATCCAAATCTTATTAGTGGGATTAATACTAATGATTGTAATACTATCTTGAATTCATGCAAGCCTAGTACTTTTTGTTAGGTTTTGATTGAAGTTTAAAGAATACTTGATGATTGTAATATTATCTTGAATTTATGCAAGCCTAGTACTTTTTGTTAGTTATAAACTATTTATGTCCCTTTCATCCAAATTTTAATATTGGTATTATACTAATGATTGTATACTATCTTGAATTCATGCAAACCTAGTACTTTTTGTTAGGTTTTAATTGAAGTTTAAAGCAAACAATATTTATTTTAATATTTAAAAACTTAGAGTGCTGACTGTACTTTTAACTTACTAGCAATCGGGGGCGACCGGGGCCATCTAATATTTTAAGGGGCGAGTGGGTACACTTAGGTAATCAGGGGCAAGATCCTAGGGGCGAGCGGGGCCTACACCAGTGCTTGCTTGGGTACCGCGTTAAGGCGCCATGGTTACACGCTGTTTCCCCTCACTAACTAACAGTGAATAGAACACACAAGTATACAGAGACTTAAAAATTCTCCCGCAACACACTCGTAAATGGCAAAAAGGATTGTGTTTCCTGGGTCTTGCTGAAAAATAGGTCAACTGATATGAAATGCGTGCTACCTTCGTTTGTCTTGAGGTCATGAAACTTGTAGGAGGTGTACTTTTCTGCTGAATAACTAAAGTCTCGTTTTCATGTGTTGTGCAACATTGTTGCAGCAACTTCTTTAATGTTTCCAGATAACATACAAAGTGACAGTCAATCTGATGGTTATTTAATGCATATGGATCTGTGGAATACCACCGGCATCGATGTGCGTCGTCATTCCATCAAAGTTGGAATACCATGTTCGCACTTTGCATCATAAAAATGGCGCATGGTTACTAGCAACACAAAATCATGTTGCTGCAACAATATTCCGCAGCTTTTGTTTATACCTTTTTAGAAAAATAAACTGTAAACACTATTTCTATAAATCCCCTTTGATTGGAACTTGAAAATATAGTTTTCTTCGTCTAAACTCTAAATGTAAGATTGGCTTCGTCTGTTTGGATGTGAAATATGCTGTGATTTGATTGGAAAATCTCGTTTAAATCAAATAGAAAGCAACGAGTTACGAAAGTGGAGCGCTAAGTTTTATGGGATTTGATATATCTTGTTTTACCGTAACATTATATGTTTATACAGAAGATTATGTTTTACTGGTGTTTTATAGTAACGATGCGTGTATGTTACTTATAATACAAAATATCGCGCCTGTATTCCTCGAAGGGTTAGGCAGAGTTGCACTTATAGTGTACCCACAAAATCTTATAATAAATCATCATATCAACTATTATGTACGACATCTAGCACAGCTGATTCCGTGTTACACTGTAGCAAAATATTCATGAACGTTTTTATATTCGAGGAATACTAGGTAGGTGCATACTTACATCACGCAAAGCCAGCCACAATAGGGAATATGCATGAATTTTTTTAATATTTTTATTCGATAGTTTGCATCGTCAAAATTAAATAATAGTGAAAAAACATTCGACGGCAAAAAAGCAATTTAAAGTAGTTAAAAAAATGTTTAAAAATATCCAACCAATCCGGGCTATTTAAACGCCCTCCATTTGGTGCGCTTGGTGTGGTGACGTCACAGTCCGTGAAAACAGACAAGCAACTGTCAAGTCAACGTCAAACACTCCTTTTTCTATGAGCGTTTGACATTGACTTGACACTTGTTTATTGACTTGACATTGACATTTTGATTGTTATCCCGGACTGTTACGTCACATCCGCTCTTAACCTTTTCAAGTATTTGAATTACCCACAGTTTTTTGGGACTTTTTAAAAATTAATTTCTCGCTCATAAAGAAATTTTATTCAAAAATATTGATGAAGGCATAATTCTGAAGTAACATAGTTTATAAAAAAAAATATTTCACCCATATTTGAATCACATGCATATTCCCTATTGTAATTACAGAGAGAAAAACCCTTATTTCTCTCTGCGTAATTACAATTGTGGCTGGCTGTCACATTAAGATGACAAAAATAGTGCGTTCAACGCAATTTCGGCGTGAATTTTATTAGTACTTTACAGGTGTGTGGAACAGGGTGTAAAGTTCACTCATCCTCTATAGAAAAGGGAAGATCCTCCGATCAGACGGGTGTCATGTCAACTGCCCAACGATTGATGTTGAAATCTTGTATATTTATTTATTTATTTATTTATCACAAACACAACATATATGTTGATGTTGTTGTTGTATATGTACCGTCACGGACTTTAATTGATGAGCCACCTGGTACTGTTCGCATTTTAGCCGTGTAATGCAAATCGGGTTTATTCGGTTCCCGACACGCAAAGTCATATGTCTTCGTATTAGAAGAAGAAAATTATATTTCATATCTTTACCGGTTGGCTAACCTGAGAGCAGAACTACAAACTTGACAGCAGTGACTACTCAAAGTCAACCAATTGCAGGTCTAGCAACAGTAACCTAGCAACGATAAACAATTGTTGCTAGGTTACTGCTGCATAGTAACGTTAGCGTACGGAGAAATTTTCTGACATCGATATTTCAACTGTCACTGTCTTCAGTTAAGTTTCCAGAATTATTGAGTTAATGAGCTATGATTCAAAAGAGGTCAGTATCAAATAGAGTGGATAAACTTAATGCAACATTGTATTTATTTTTATCATTGAGAACTTATTAGTCAACCTCTATGGATAAGACTATTTCCGATTAAAAGTAATTTATTTGTCATCTTGATATTTCAACTGTCTTGATGTCTTCAGTTATGTTTTCATAATTATCGAGTTAATGAGCTATGATTCAAAGGAGGTCGGTATCAAATAGATTGGATAAACTTAATGCAGCATTGTATTTATTTTTATCATTGAGAACTTATTAGTCAACTTCTATGGATAAGACTATTTCCGATTAAAAGTAATTTATTTGTCATCTTGATATTTCAACTGTCACTGTCTTCAGTTATGTTTTCATAATTATCGAGTTAATGAGCTATGATTCAAAGGAGGTCGGTATCAAATAGAGTGGATAAACTTAATGCAACATTGTATTTATTTTTATCATTGAGAACTTATTAGTCAACCTCTATGGATATTTCCGATTAAAAGTAATTTATTTGTCATCTTGTTTACGAGCTTGCGATTTGAGTTCGTGTTTAATCGTGTAATCTCGTGAATGTATGAAACAGCAAAATTGAAAAGTTTGAAGGTGGCTCATCAATTAAAGTCCGTGACTGTACATATATGTTGATCGGACGGTAAACCCTAATTGCGCGATGCAGGATTTTTGTGTGACGTCATGATTTTATGTGACGTCAGGTCGTTGATGCGTAGTTCGCATGTTCCGATGTAGATGCCGCCACAGTACTACCGTCTCTGTTAGGCGCTGCCGGCGCGGCGATTCCGCGTTCTGTGGCCTGTGAACAACTGTTTTTCAGGAAACCCTATCTATTTTTTCTAACTTACCCTCAGTATTCGTCTCTCTGTGGCTTGAAGCTTGATACAGGAAAAAAATAATCTAATAAGCCGTGAAAGGCGGAAAGCCCGCACTTTCCCTGCGTTGTCATGGCGATCATTAATCATTGCTCATTGTAGACAAATTGTAAGGGGATGCAGCCCATCCCTTACAATTTCTCTCTATTATAATTCTGCAACAATTTTTTATTAAATAATACGTACACATTATTTACAAAAGTATTATTTACCTAAATGTTGTTTTCAAAGTTGGTAAAAACAGAATTGCACAAAAAAACTAAATTATACCTAGAATACTGAAGATTTTTTTATTACTTTTTACTCCGAATTGCTTAATAAATAAGTTACGGAATCCTGCCGTTTTGCCGAAAAGATTCTGCCCAAATTTCACTACCCAAACAAATTTTAGCAACCTTTTTTTATACCAATGCAATGTTTGGAATGATTTTAGTATGCACATTTTCATTTGGTCAAATTTTTACTTGGCAGAATATTATCAAGGATAATGTCATTTAGGCATTTGGTCTTTAATCAAATGATTTATTACAGCAAACATTCTTTAGATAATAAATGTTTAATGTTTGGTCAAATGATTTGTTAGGTTAGGTTAGGTTAAAACTGTGACCTACTACGCGCGAGCCGAGCGAGCGAAGCGAGCGGTGCCGCGGCAGCGGCCGGCGAGTGCCAGAAACGACTAGATTACAAAGAAAAAAAAACAGGCTACCCGAAACTGACGACACTAAACATTTGGCAAATTTTATTTTGCGCCAACTGAAATATTTGACTACATAAAAATTGGTAAAAGTACTATTTGTTAAACAAGTTATTGTTTAAACGTTCACTTGCCAAACATTAGGTTTGCGTTACAATTATTTGTGATGAGATTTTTTGCTAAGTAATATTTTGGCAAATGAAATTATGCGGAAAATTGTTTGGGAAGTGATAATTTGGCAATTTATTTTCGATGAAACAAGGGAGACCCATAAGTTACAGTTAGTTAAATAATTGCCTTTTTCATAAATATTTTATTGACTAATGACAACATTGTGTTCTGAGATACAAAGTGATAGCACAAATCCAAATAATTAATTTCCTGTTTCTTTGAGATCCATAGCTATTGAGAATTTATTAAATTGATCAGAAATTGTGTTTCTGAAACAATTACGTATGTCCAATGTTTTACATAGAAAATTAAGGGCAGGACTCTCAGAATCGACCTATTTTTGATTCAAAATTAAACAATCAAATATTATTTGTTTTGATCTGATAAAAATACATGTTGTAGTTTAATAAATATTCTTGATTATTCTATGGTTCAAAACACGATTTATACAACTTCACTCGATCAAAAAAAATCGAGAAAACTCCCTTTTTTCGCGATTTTTTTGATCGTTTTTTTATTTTTACTTGTAGTAGAACCCGAAAAACATGTCAAAAAATAGGCAATGAAATTACAAAGAATATTGTATGGTTCATTTTTCTCAACACAGTTTTTTATTGTTTTTAACAAGATATTATACAACGTGCCGCTACCATGACGACATTAATTTAACACACGTATCCGATTTCGCGTATTCGTTTTAGGAAAATATTTTAATTTCATTAAATGTTATTATTTATTGATTTATTTACAATTTTCTAAATTACCATCCTGGAGCAACCTGTACTTAAAGAACTGTAGCGAAGAGTTCATTTGCCGGGGTCACGGATCATATGTAGGCGAATAAAAGGAAAGCCGCGCAATTTCCTAGAAATTATGCCGACAAAGGATCTTGACGGATGGAACGTAAGCCAGCTGGTAGGTACCTACATGAATGAATCTTTTACAAAGAGTGATCTCAATTTTGGTTATGTTTTTATTATTTAGTTTGTTTGAAAATTATTTTTTTTTTCAATTTACGAATTATTTTATTTTATTATAATTTTTATGGTTACTGGCCACTAGCCCTACCCGTGTGTTAAATTAATGTCGCCATTGTAGCGGCACGTTGTATAACAAGGTGGCCCGCGCGCTTCGTTTCAGTAGCCGGCCAGGCGTCTTTGAGGTAGGACCTGTGCCGCTGTTGCTAGCTTACTGCGTTCCCCGCAAAATATACGAGAAATTATTGTTATTTTCCGTGTGTGTTAGTTTTAAAAATCAGTCTGTATAAACAATAAGATGAGTTTTCTTATAATTTTTCTACGTATATTATAACTACCTACTCGTTTTTAATATTACAGTTTACAGAAAGAACAGTAGCACAACTACACCAAAGATCATTTTTGCAAATAAAACTTTTTATCTTTGCAGTTCAACTGATTGTTCAGTCGAACTGACCTACAACTCGATTTTTTGAATGGGATTTAGAATGGCGACGCTACGATTTGACGGCAGAATTTGCTTCTCGCTCAGGCGCAATAGGTAGATTCTATTACGTGAGCGTCAGACATGTACAGTCACGGACTTTAATTGATGAGCCACCTTCAAACTTTTCAATTTTGCAGTTTCATACATTCACGAGATTACACGATTAAACACGAACTCAAATCGCAAGCTCGTAAACAAGATGACAAATAAATTACTTTTAATCGGAAATATCCATAGAGGTTGACTAATAAGTTCTCAATGATAAAAATAAATACAATGCTGCATTAAGTTTATCCAATCTATTTGATACCGACCTCCTTTGAATCATAGCTCATTAACTCGATAACTATGAAAACATAACTGAAGACAGTGACAGTTGAAATATCAAGATGACAAATAAATTACTTTTAATCGGAAATAGTCTTATCCATAGAGGTTGACTAATAAGTTCTTAATGATAAAAATAAATACAATGTTGCATTAAGTTTATCCACTCTATTTGATACTGACCTCCTTTGAATCATAGCTCATTAACTCAATAATTCTGAAAACTTAACTGAACACAGTGACAGTTGAAATATTGATGTCAGAGAATTTCTCCGTACGCTAACGTTACTATGCAGCAGTAACCTAGCAACAATTGTTTATCGTTGCTAGACCTGCAATTCGTTGACTTTGAGTAGTCACTGCTGTCAAGTTTGTAGTTCTGCTCTCAGGTTAGCCAACCGGTAAAGATATGAAATATAATTTTCTTCTTCTAATACGAAGACATATGACTTTGCGTGTCGGGAACCGAATAAACCCGATTTGCATTACACGGCTAAAATGCGAACAGTACCAGGTGGCTCATCAATTAAAGTCCGTGACTGTACCTAGTGTACCTACTGCATCAATTCAACTCGCGCGCCTACTGTAGGTATCTATTGTACAAATTATAATAATAATGCAAGGTTGTTGATGTTGTTGTACTTTCACACAAAATAGTGACTAGATATCTGTTATCTCATAACATACCGACTGACTTACCGGCTGCGGCTGACTTACCGGCTGCGGCTGACTTACCGGTTGCGGCTGACTTACCGGCTGCGGCTGACTTACCGGCTGCGGCTGACTTACCGACTTACTGGCTGACTTCCTGCGGGAAATTGCCTGCCATACCAAAAGTCTATAGATTATAATGCTTGTTTTTAGGGTTCCATACCCAAAGGGTAAAACGGGAACCTATTACTAAGGCTCCGCTGTCTGCCTGTTTGTCTGTCTGTCTGTCACCAGGCTGTATCTCATGAACCGTGATAGCTAGACAGTTGAAATTTTCACAGGGGATGTATATCTGTGGCCGTTATAACAACAAATAGTAAAAACCAGAATAAAATAAATATTTAAGGGTACGCTTGTTGTATGGGAGCCCATACAACAAACGTGAGTTTTTTTTTTGCTCGATATTGAAAACGACAACAGGTGAACGCTTGAAATATTCACGGAATATTTAGTTACATATTCACTTTCAAAATAAATAATTAAATTAAAATAAAACAAATAGTTAAGGGTGGCTCCCATGCAACAAACGTGATTTTTTGCCGTTTTTATAGATAATGGTACGGAACCCTTCGTGCGCGAGTCCGACTCGCACTTGGCCAGTTTTCTCTTTTCAGTTATGTTAATATAATAATTTGTTTTTATACTTCGTTTTTTAGGGTTCCGTACCCAAAGGGTAAAACGGGACACTATTACTAAGGCTCTGCAGTCTGTCTGTCTGTCCGTATGTCACCAGGCTGTATCTCATGAACCGTGATAGCTAGACAGTTGAAATTTTCACAGATGATGTATGTCTGTTGCCGCTATAACAACAAATACTAAAAACCAGAATAAAATAAATATTTAAGGGGGCTCCCATACAATAAACGTAATTTTTTTTGGCGTTTTTATAGATAATGGTACGGAACCCTTCGTGCGCGAGTCCGACTCGCACTTGGCCGGTTTTATTATTATAAGTAAGCGTAGTGCGGTAGTAAGCGTAAGCGTAGTACGGAAGCGCTGTAACAGTCATGAAAGAAAAGGAAACTGTTAGTGACATTAAAAAAAAACAATGGTACGTAGGTAATAAAATAAATTGTGTTGCTTATATTTCCCTAAAAACTAAACACCCGAAACATTAACATGAATTCCGTAAAACAAAGTTAATTGTACTTACTGCTACAATTTTATACAGTGACGCAAAATTTTTGCACAGCGGGGTCAGCGAGTTCATTTAAACTACGTGTTCGCGCGACTGGCTCGCAGGGATTGAGGTAGCGCTAAATGCCTACTACGCTCGAATATGGTAGCCTTAATTGAAAAAAGAACTTTTAGCTAAAAATAGTAACGAGGATCTCGTCTACGTCGATGTAGTGTTATACCTTCAGAAAATATACTAGGCCGCCATTTTAAGGCACCTGTCCCGCGGCCGGCGGTTAACGAGAACCCAGTAGATACAGCAACTAAAAACGAAAATACAATAGACGTAGATAGATTTAGTAACTTATTCCGCTTAACTATTCCTCAAGAGCCATAGAAATGGTCTGGTCAATCATTGAGAGGTGAAACACGTGTCGTTCTTACGGCGTTTTTTATGACTGTTGAGGAATAGTTAAGCGGAATAGGTTACTAAATATATCTGCGTCTATTGTATTTTTTAATGGATTTGCGCAAAGTCACGCCTGAATCAATTAACTAACTAAAAACGAGTTAGCGAGCAACGACTGTGTAACGGCGAAAGAGCGATTACTCGTTAGTATATATATGTACTATGTATCAAGCGCAAGTCTCTCACCGATTGATCTCTTTTACTTACACGGGACCTATGCTATAACAAAATGCCGTTAGTTTCAAAATGCCGTTAGTTTAAAATGACAATTCATACATTATCTCTGAAAGCATTTTCGAGCGCATTGTATGAGTACATTCTTTGAGAAAATCGATATCCTTGTCGGCGATGGGACAGGTGCCTATTGAACCTGAAATCTGCATTTCGCACATTAAGGATGAGCTCACTGACCTGAGATATTCGGTTTTCAGTACCGAGTTTACACATGGAACCCGAGAATAACGATGCCGCAACCACAAAATTGGAATCGCTCAACTAAAAATGTAATTGTTTTCGCAGATTTTTTGTAACCTTATCACACTGCTCTATACGGGCAGATAATTCCTCCGCCATAATAAGGCATTTGTGATTATAGGTACCCTTGTTTCCATTTCTCGGTGTCTAGTGATGTTTGGTCTTCTCAAAAATTCGTCTACCAATTTTATACCAACAAAATTCGTATACCAACAAAAGTGTTTTAAGAGCCTGTTACTAACAATTTATGGATCTCCTTAGTTGTCCGAATTAAAATAATTTTATTTATTTTTTATTTATACTCAAATGGATAATGACGGGATTACGTCGTGAAACAAGAATAAGAAACCCGGAATAGCGTAGTGAGAGGAATGCCGCGAACGCGACCCCCGGGATCTTTCCGTTTGCTTTTAAAAAGTACTTACAAAAAGCGTTCGAGAATGCTTTTAGAGATAAAAAATATACGAAAGGTTACTTCAAACTGACGGCATTTTGGAATAGGAGACGTAAAACATTTAAGTGCTTATTATTTGGAATTCTTATTTGTAATGCTTTCGGGAAAATCTGCAGTCAAACGTGCCTTCTGATCAATGTTTGAATTGAACAAGATTCGATCTCCCGGACATTATCGAATAATTCGGAGCGTTGTTTGAATTGGAGATTTGTCTTTGATTTTATGAAAATCTCTTTTATGAAAATATTGAAATAACTTCCTAGATAACTAACTTCTTATTAACTTTAATTAACATAGTAGGTAGGTAGGCTTGATTTTAATACGAATCACCAAGTCGTTTGTTAAAAGTGATTTGAACAGATTTTTCTCTTAAATTAGTATGAACGATGGATTTTCAGATAGGAAAATTTTAATCTGGAAGGAAAAGAAAGAAAAATAGTTCTAATAAAAATAGAAAAAAATATTTATATAGTAAAATAGTAATAATAATAGAAGTATAATCTCTTTCTCCCTTTGCACTACACCGATATTATAACGATCTGTGTCAAAATAAAGGTTATTCTTTCTTTCTTTCTTATATCAGCAGTGGACTTTTTTATGAAAAAGTACCTAACGATTTTCAAAGGTACATTGAAGTAGGTAACTAATAAAGCAGTAGGTGGTGTTACATATATATATAGGAGTAGCATATTTAGTAGCTTAGGATACAATGGTATACGATCTGATATAAAGATTTCCAACTCAGTGAATTCAACTTGCTTCAACAAATCAAAAGTTTTATCTACCATCTAAGTTTCAAATCCAATTTACCATTTTGTTATGTCATCTTTGCCCAAGACTTTTGCTGGTATATCTTGAAAACTAAATACGAAACTATTATTGTACGAACGAACATAATTTCCTTCTCATATCTTTCTACGTAAATTGAAACAGTTCATAGCAGAAGAAAATTGTGGCATAAGATTTTCTTTGCAACATACTTATGAGCTGGGGAAAGTTATGGCTGTATCTAGGTACAAACTAAACGTTTAGGTATGTTGGATTAAGTTCAGTGGTAGGATGTACGTAAAATAAACTCATCTGATTAACCATTTCCCAACTATGTTGGGGGTTGGCTTCCAGAGCGACTGCCTATCTGACCTCCACAACCCAGTAACTAGGTAATACAATACCTCTTGGCAAGACTGGTTGTCAGACTTTCGGGCTTCTGACGACCCGTAACTACTGTCAAAGATCCACAAATAACAGCTGGGACCAACGGCTTAACGTGCTTTCCGAGGCACGGAGGAGTCGCGATATGTAAAGATGGTCACCCATCTACGGACCAACCCCGGCAAGCGTAGCTTAACCTGATGGCTGTTATTATCCTCCCTCAGTACGTAAAGAAAACTGCGCTATTTTATTAAAAAGGTGCTGAAAACAATGTTGTCAGCATTAAACAAATATTGTCAAATTAGCCAGAAATTTGATTTATATGATCTTATCCCAGGGCTGAACTTACCCCAGCATACGGGAATAATCCATTTTCGAAGTTATTTTATTACCTGCCTACTTCATCCGGCTCAGTGATAGCAGTTAGTGGTTATTGGTAGAGACCCTCTAGTTGCGTTTACGGACACTGGTTATAAGCGTGTTTTTATAAGAAAAACTATGCTTTCCAAAATTTTAATAAAGAACTCATATTGTTTTTGGTATCCGAAAGTTTGTCTACTACCATTTTTTTTCTTTAGCAAACTTAAGGTAATTACATATACAAAAAAGTAGGCAAGGTTAGAAACATAAGTTATTAAAACCGTTACTTTTACATATCATCAAAATTTACACAAATCGTATTCATTATGTAGTAACTTTTACTTTCATTCCTGAATAAAATATTTTACTCAATAATCAAGATTAAAAAAACGAAAGATACCCACCATCGTCTACCAGCTTTCAAACTTACCAAGTTATTTAAAAAGTAGGTATTTTATCAAAATAATTTCTTATTAATATTTTACCTATCTACAAGGTGCAAATCAGACAATTTAATTTAAGCCCCATTGAGCCGTAAATTGAGCAATTATTTACAAGAACGCCTGATATAATGAGTATAAACACAATACTCAATTTGAAGACACGGTCTTATTGAGATTTAAGTTACAGTAGGTGCTTTAGCAAAATATATCGTTAAACCGATTATATAACATCATTATAATATACAATCTTGCATAGCCATAAATGACAGTATTAAATTTATATTTCTTACTAAATAAACTTTTATAATAAAATGCTCTACAGAAAGTTTCAGTTTCAACACCAGAGTAAACTGGATGGACAGTTTAAAGCAAAGATTTTCAATATTAATTCTTCACTTCGAGGAACTTATTTCGAAATATTAATTGAACTTGCCGCTTTTTGGTCATACTTTGAGTAACACAATAATAATTATGGTTTTAGTATTTCTGGAACGAGTCTGTGTAACATTATCGCAATGTGTTTCGTTCGGTTTTACAATCACTATGTTTGGAAAACTTAGGGATTCCGCGCACTAGACGGCTACGACTCCGGCCAGCCGTGGCCGGCTAGTGGTACTTATTGTATGACGTGCGGCTAGTTGGCCGTTGTGCGCGATTCGTATCGAGTTCTATAGTGTACCTGGTCACTGCGACCACTGGTCGTGGTCGTGGCCGTCTAGTGCGCGAGATCCCTTAATGGTGTTTGCGCATAGTGCTTAATAGCACCTACAATAACTATTGTTGCGAGACCCCATGGAGTCTTGTCACTTCGAGGATTTATAATCCCTTTAGAAAACAAACTAGCTTGTTTTGCCAACCGTAGTAAGCAGTGTATAGTCTGTTTACGATCGAAAAAACCAACAACATTTGAAGGCAAAGCAAAATAAACATGTCTCATGCAACAAGTTTTCATCCCGAAAAAATTACATTTAAAACTGAGCCATAAAATGCCTCCACATTCTCAGCTAATCTATGTACAAAGCGGGCACGCTAGGAAGCGGTAAATATATAGCGAATCGATACGATAACTAAGTTGGTGGTGGATATTGCATCCGTCGCGCGGCTGCGGAGGCGGACGTCGAGCCACACTGCCGGAAAATTTATATTGCCTCGTAGAAAAGCTGGCAAGTTTCTTATCTGGGGTAGTATTATGAAGTATTAACGCCATCATTATTCCACTGCGAAAACGGGATGGTGCTACCGGCGTTGTCTAGCTCCGTCTCTCTCTCACACTGGAAAAATGGTGGCAATGATACTTCATAATACGGCACGTGATCCGAATCTTACTTGGGGCGTTGCGAGTTCAAACCCCGCAAGTACCAATGTGACTTATTCAAAGTTATATGTACTTTCTAAGTAGACCATTGACTGACAGTGAAGGGAAAAATCGTGAGGAAACCCTGGACTTCGGTCTGAAATCACCAACCCGCACTGAGACTGCGTGGTCATCAGGCTCATTCCTTCTCTGCATGAGAAGTGGCCTTAGCCCGATACCCGAGACATTACAGGCAACAAACCCGTAGAAAAGTTTGCGTCTTCGTTTCACTCGTGGCGTTTGTTTGTTGAGAGTTGTATCATTTTGAAAGGAAATTTATTAGTGTGTCAAAATTTTCCAAAACAACCCAAATCCCGGAAAAACAGGTATTTTTAATTTATTAAATTCTCTGCTTAAAAACGAGTCCTTAGCTTAGCATAGCTATTCACAACCAATCGACACGCTTCCGTGCCGAATCGAATATCCGAAATTCAATTAATGTTATCGAAGGAATCCTGTAAACGCTTTTCACAAATCCTAGAGCAGATAATTTTGAAAATAGACGACTGCTTCTTCCGACAGTTATTTGTTGTTGGGGCCAACGCAAATCAGGTAGCAATTTTATTTTCATTTTTGACACGATATCCTGTCAAATAGTTATGAATGGCTATGCGTAACCTCACATACAGAAGCTCTCCTTTTATTAAATCCTTTTTTGCGCATCATTTGGTTGGTACCTACAGCTACCTACAGTTGATTAAAGTTAAGCCCATAATTTACAATCTCTACCCGTGCTCTGCTCTATGTAGTTTCTTCTCACTTTTTTCTTAATCAAGAATTATAAAAATAATAAAATTAAAATGACGTAGTATAAACCGCCCCCGAAAATAAAGTTAGGTCTTGCATTTTTCTCCAGAGTTAGAAATTATATTTTATGAAGGAGATAATGAACTTTACTCGGAAGTCTTTTAGTTATGCTTTAACAAGTTTTCGATGTCTGCTAACCACATCAATTAATCTTACTTTCGAGCTTTTGTTGTCTGGACGAGTTTTCAATATTGACGCGGGGATGGGAAGATGGCATTAATAAGTAAGATAAATGATTTATGATTAGAAGCTCTAATTAACTGGGTTGTAGAAGTCTGATAGGTCTTCAAGGGTAATCAGAAGCCCAAAAGTCTAACAGCCAGTCTTACTAAGGGTCTTACCCAGTAACTGGGTTGTATCGCTCCATGTAAAATACCTAACATAGAACCTAACATATTTGGAAAAAGGCTACTGAGATTGACAAGAAAAGATTATAGAGTTATAGGCTATTGTTACGATATTTTTGTTCTAACATAATTCCATGCTAATAATCATTATAAATACGAAAGTAACCCTGCCGTCTGTCTGTTACCTTTTCGGTCCTCAACGACTGAATGGATGGACGAAATTTGGCACACTGGTAGACCACACCCTGGGTTAGGTCATTGGATTTTTTGTCCAGATAGTACCTACATTTACCTGGGATAATTTCCGAGCACCGCACGGACGAAGCCGTATTATTGTATATTTGGTATCAATGTTGTGAATAATATCGTATGCGACTTGATGCTGTAACGACACTACTCACTGAAAAGTTTTATAGGATATCATAATTACAGCAATAAACAACTGTTGTATAACGACTTAATTTACTGATGAATTTTATTAGTTTTAGAAATCACTAATACCGAATAAAAAATTTTTTTTTTTAACTATCTTTGAGTCCCATGACGTCAATATAATAAAACTTTCAAGTAAAATAACTAAAGTTAATGTGTTTGTAATAACAGATTTTATATTAATATTTTCTACTACCTATGAGTCTCATGAAGTCAATTTATTAAAACTTTCAAATAAAATAACTCAAGTTAGTGCGGTTTTAATTACAGATTTCATTATCACCAATTTTACTAGCTAATAAAGAAAGTTTTACTCCTATTAAATCTTCCTTTAAACCCACACCCAAGAGTCCAACGACATCCTGCAAGTTAACTATCCCAGGCAAGCTCCATTCATGCTACAAGTTCCTAACATCGTTATACGACATGAAAGCTTCCCATAACACTTTTAACCTAGTTTAAAATAATTCCCTGCCCTCTATAAAACTTGATATCGAGTTACATCCCCGCTGACCAAGATATGCCATGAAACGCTTATGATAAAATGGAAAATGACTGTTTGGTCTAGTGGGTCCCAAGCGCTACTACTGAACATGAGGTCCTGGGTTCGATACATGATCATCATCATCATCATTTCAGCCGAAAGACGTCCACTGCTCGACATAGGCATCCCCCAAGCAACGCCACTTCGACCGGTTCTGTGCTTCTCGCAAACAGCTCATTCCCGCGGCCTTCACCATGTCATCAGTCCACCTTGTGGTTCGATACCCGACTCCCTAATTCCGTAATCGTTTTGAAACAGATTGCTAACAGATTGGTTATAAAGTTCGAACAAAAATCTGGCACAACAACGTAAATAACGCATTGAATGTTGTTGAACTATCAAAATGAAACAAATTAGTCTTAATCGTGTACGAAAATGTGTTACCCAATTAGATAGTGATCGGGTAGAATGTTATTGATATGCAATTTCTAAATAGCAGCCCGGAGTCTAGATTTGTACCCGGTTGTTGGCAATAGGACCATGAAATGGGGGGCCCCATTTCATGGGACTTTTAAACATGGGGAAATGTGGGTGTACTATAGGTATGTCTCTGCCTTACCCTTCGGGGATTACAGGCGTAATGTTATGTATAAAATTGAACATAAAGTTTAAGGCATTAACTTGGAAGTTTTCTCCTTGACAGGAGTTGAGTATTTGCTATGCGAAGTGAGCACACTTCAAACCAGTGAAGGATGTCTCTATGAGAGGACTTGAACTGTATTGCATTCGGACAGATCGATGTATCTAATAATGCTGCTTGTGTTATTTGTCGAGTAGTGAGTTTCATCTTATATAAATATTATTATATTAATAATTTATTCTATACAATAAAGCTGAAGGATCTCTGGAACTACTTTTTCGATTTTTACGATTTTTCTTGAGGAATATTAAAGGCTATTAACATCAAGCTACGACTCTTGGGAGCCGAGCAAAAAGGAAAAAAAATCAGAAAAAACGCTAAGTGAAAATTAAGTAATAGCGCGGGCGGGCAATGCGATGTGACGCGGTGGGTTCCAGGTCCAGGGAGATTTTATAAAAAATTTAGTGTAACTTACGACTAACACGCGAACCAAGTCGCGAGCAGAAGGTAGTTTCAAAATATGAATAACTATTGAATTCTAACACGAGTTTGTGTATTTTTGATTGAAGATTGAAGTGGATTGGATCCACTTCAATTTTCAGAGCAATTTTTATTAATTTGTTACAACTATTCTAACAAGTTGTAATGTTTTGAGCTCTAAATATCGTGGTAAGGTAATAATTAAATTGCATATTCAAATCTGAAAATAAATAGTAGGGGTATACACCTGAATACGAGTACTCACAATAACACAACAAAACCCTGAAAAAAATTAAAATATGGGTTTGAATAGATAGATAGATAGAATACTCTTTATTATGTACACCATAAAAATTACAGACATACATTATAAATTTTACACAATGGGCGGTCTTATCGCTAAAAGCGATCTTTTACAGACAACCTTTGTTGGTATGGTTGCTTGTGGAGGTATATATATACCAGTAAGAGGGTTTCAAACTGCGGATGCTTACTCGAGGAAATAACATTATTTTTGCCAGACTTCCCTCGCAGAGGCATTCAGGTACGCTGACGCAAAGCAAAGGGTGCTAATGGACGAAATTGAACGGAAACGTAATTTCAAATCTCTTACGACCCCCGTACGAGCCTGCTCGTGCCCGTTCGATAACTCAAAATGGACGGCTACGAGAATACGACGGTGTATTTGACGTGAGCTGAGATTGTCATCATAATAATATGCTTAATTGTTAAAATGTCCTCGTTTGTGGAACAGAATTGGTAATAATACTTATTAATACTTAGTAATACTTAATATGTCGATCAGATTTTTTTCAGAGAGTTTTAAAACTGAAACTGAAATCCTTTAAAGAAAAGCTCGATTTTAAACTCCTTTTGCAAGATCATTACGTTTTATTTCAATTAAACGCTCCACAGTGAAGATTCCAGATTGTTTCCAGAAGTACAGTCCTTGACAAATGATCTTAATAAAAGCAATGCAAAAGTTGTTTACTTTCACCAGCTGAATAAATACTGCAAAGTACCCACGAAGCATGCAATTGAACAATACTTACAGCCAGAAATTGTTAAGCTTATATATACTTGACTTAAATCTAATAATCTGATTCATTATCATCATCTGCCGAGCGCTTTTCCAACTAGGTATGTTGGGGTCAGCTTTCAACCAGGATGCAGCTGAACCAGTATTTGAAATAGAGCGACTGCATCCCAGTTACTGGGTAACATGATACTCCTTGGTAAGACTCTTAAATCTAACGTTACTATAGATTCCTATTAAAAATACACCTAAATATTCTCTTATGCTTCATTAATTCGACAACATGTACTAGGTTTTTATGATGATCGCAAATCAAAATACGTCATCGATATTCGCAATAAACTCGGCATACCGTATCCAGTATCTAGTAAATTATTCTATCAATTGTCGTTAAGCGCCTGTCAGTTCGAAATCGGGTCGCTGCGGTACTTATTGCTTGTCGAAATGGACTAGTGAACTGTCAAAATACAATTTAGTACCATGATCCAGCTTAATGATCCGAAATCTGGCCTTGATGTATAGGTGTAATGAATAGTGAAGGATTTTAGACAAGAAAATAGATGATAGAGAGTTTGGTTTAAATCATTGTGTCCCAAAAACATAGAATACAATATACGTAGATATATTTTGTAACCTATTCCGCTAACTATTCCTCAAGAGTCATAAAAAACCTGTAAGAAATTGCCACGCCGAGCGCTGGATGTAGGCTGCATCCAAAGCGCAGCAAAACGTCGTGTTCTGGTTTGCGACTGCTCAATCGTAATCCTGAGGATGCCTCGTTGAGAGGTGAAACACGAGTCGATTTTTTACATAGTTTTTTTATGACTCTTGAGGAATAGATAGCGGAATAGATTATTATCATTAGGTATTCATCAATTATAGGCCTCTCATTGATAGGAATTTGAGGTTGTGGATAACATTTTAGGCAGTTTCGTTCGGGTCCCTATAGCCCAAGGTGCCCGTATCAAGTCAGATTTTCTGTAATACTAAATGAATTCAAGAGCTAGAGAATTCGACCTCGCCTGTAAGTTTAACGTTAATTTCCATAAATTATCATTAGGCATTCATCAATTACAGGCCTCTCATTGATAGGAATTTGAGGTTGTGGATAACATTTTAGGCAGTTTCTTTCGGGGGCCCCTGTAGCCCGAGGGGCCCGTATCATTGTTAAAGGGCTAATGGCTGATACGACAACGACGGTAGCTTCGCCCTTGGTGGTTGAGCTGTTGAGCTAGATAATTCGGGCTAAACTGAGTACTTATTCACCTCGAGGTAAATGAGTGAGAGAAAGTTCCCACTATTTACACACTACACTAGAATAATTAGTTCGACTAAGGGCGAATTTCACCAAATCTTTATAACGAGTGTAAGTCTTATGCTGCGAATAAATTTTGTATTTTTGACAGTTTTTCCATACAAAAACTGTCAGACGACAATTTTATTCCACGGATAAAAGATATCTGACTTTAATGAAATTAGCCCTAACCCGATAACTCGTAGAAGCAAGTTTGGTACACGTAGGTAAGTTTTTTATTAATAAATTATTCTGAAATTGAGCGGGTCTTTCTGTTCAATATTATGTTTTTACAGCTAAATTAGTGAACCAATTTTGATTAAAGGCACAGAGGTAGAATATACTGTTCATAGTAAGAAAAGTAACATTGTTAGTTGCATATTTTTTTCTTTATAAAACTACCCCTATAAACAGGGTTAGTCTTATAAAGTTTTTAATATGAAACTTAACTCTCTTGTGATCTAGTCAAGTTTATTATCCAGAATTCCCTGATGCTTCGGCCTTAATAAATGTTATAACTTATAAGGAAACTCATTTTTCATACCAACTAGATGGAAAGGATTCTTGGATATGAAAGTAATGGAAATGAATTTGTGAAATGGATGTGAGAGTACTCATATCAACCAATTTTTCAGATGTTATTATGAACGTTTTTGTTTGATCTTTAGAGGATCTATTTGCTATTTCGTTTCCTAGGTATGTACTTTAGCTAATACTTATGTACTCGCCTTACCTACTCATAGTGCTACTACTCAACCGTAGCTTTTCAATCGACTTTAAAAAGAGGAGGTTATGCATTCGGCGAGTTCTTTTATACATTGATTTCTCTGTGATTACTAAGTCGATTTTACGTGATATTTTTTTCGTTTGGTAGAAGTTCGCGCGTTAGTCTCATAAACATTTTATTAATTTTGCTTGTGTATATTCAAACAAAATATTTAGGAGATATAGTGTATTATATACGGTAGCGGATACCTATTACAGTAGGTAAGAGTGCTGCCAATAATATTGACCACTGCGCAGTCCAAACGACGCGTATCAATAAAAACTTGACACTTGTTCCGAACTGCACTCAAACATAAATGGCTGCTATTTTACCCAGATTTATAGCTTTGGGTAAATGGCAATATTGATGGCACCAATTTTTGGCTATAAATTAAATACCGTGAAAACGTTCGAACCACACAGTAGTTTAAGGCTTTTATTACTTTTCTTTCAAAATTCAGCTAAAATTTTTGATATAAAATGTGCGTTTTCATAATCTCTAACGTGACGATATTGACGATAATAATAAACGATCTATTTAGTCATAGTTGGTTCCCATTATGACTAAATAGATCGTCACGAATGAAAAATTCCAGATGATAATAATATACGATTCATGATGACTTTTTTATTTCAAAAGTCCCCGTGTGACAGAAATACCTACAGTTAACCGGCCATACATTTATATTGCAGCGGTAGTTTTAATAGTTCAAGTTGCACTGGTTTTTAACTAACTTTACAAATGCTAATAAAATGTAGGTATACCTACCTAGGTCATAGTCTGCGTCCAGCAGTACTAATTTTCGTTTTAAATTCTATCTATTGGAAAGATCTGTTCTCAAAGGAAATACTTGGAACGGAGATATAACAGAAATAGAATAAAATGAAATGACTTGGCAAAGGAAAATGTATGGATTTCCGGACAGACCATTTATTACTGTACTTTTTTTTCTAATGGGTGGGTTTCTTAGGTAACTATTTATTTATGTGCGTACTTACTTAATGAAAGGAATATACCTACCAAGCATTGTCCCCACGGCTTCGCCTGGGTGGATGTCGGAAATATTCCACGGAAAACTTACTAACGATAACGGGATAAAAAGTATCCTATAAACTTATCCACGTCATGGTCTATCCGTGTGCCTATCCAAATCGTTCAGTCATTAGCTGGCATGATAAGGTGACAGACAGACAGATAGAACACTTAATATGAATTTTTAATATTGGCATGGATGGCAGTAATACAATGTCTGTTTTGGCGTAGCCGTGAAGCACACACTATTGTTGGTAAATCATAATTTTCACTTTTTAACCGACTTCTTCAAAAAGGAGGAGGTTCTCAATTCGTCTGTATGTTTTTTTTTTTTCGTATTTATGTTACGCGATTACTCCGCCAATTATGAATCGATTTTGATGATTCTTTTTTTGTTTCGTAGGTCATGCTTCAGAGGTGGTCCTATATAAATTTTATTAATTTCGCTAGCGTAGTTTTTGAGTTAGCTTCAATAATGATGTATGTTTACCACTTTGCGTATGTAGACGATATAATTATGTCACTCTTTCACTGTTATTTACAGAGCAGGTGCTGGTATTCGAATTTGTGTAGGGTAGGTACCACAACTAAAAAGTGGAAAATAAAAACAACCGACTTCAAAAAATAACACTAAAAATGTGAAAAATAACTGTAATTTCGGAAGTCGGTGGCAAAAAACGAAAATTGAAAAGCATAGACACCAAGTCGGTTGTTTATATTTTTTTATTTTGTTCTTTGTATTTTTTCCAAATAAACGTTATTCTTTCTTGCTTTCTAATAGTAATAAAGAAAATGGTTAATACATTTTAAGTAACGATCCTGAGTGCGGCGACTGTTACAGTCACTAACCAGATTTTATAGGTCTTGGCAATACCATGAACTAAATACTTACCAAACCAAAAGTTTCAAGTACTTTTTGTTCATCGTTGGTACCACCTCTACATACCCACTTGTATGTGATCAACTGGGGTCTCTCTACAATAACTTTTCCGATAAAATATATAATGGCAAACTTAGACATTTCGCAGGCCTCTAGTGGGTTAGTTTATAGGTAATAGGTCTTTACCTATGAAATTGCCGTTCTGCAGTACTGGCCATTTCAAATCAAAATAATTTTTGTTTGGCTACGAATTCTAATCTCAAATTAATTTTATTTTAAAAACATGGAATTCTTTTTTCAAACGAAGTCATTTGTTTAATGATTAGTGTTACATTTTCATCGCATTTCAATCTTTTTCGTCATCATGGATACGTTAAAAATTCGAGTAATTATGGAATATGAGTACCGTCGTGGCAGCATCGCGGCACAAGCGACACGCAACATCAACGACGTTTACGGAGCTAACACTACAAACCAACGCACCACCTGTTATTGGTTTGCTCGCTTCCGTTCTGGAAATTTCGACCTGAAAAATGAACCTCGCGGTCGTCTGAAGACTTTGGTCGGCAATGACGAATTAAAGGCGATTGTGGAAGCTGATGATACACAATCTACGGCTGAATTAGCAGCAGCTTTCGACGTTAGCGTCAAAACAATATTGGTCCATTTGCGTCAAATTGGCAAGGTAAAAAAGATTGACAAATGGGTGCCCCACGAACTCAATGATCGCCAGCGCGAAGTACGCGTCGAGGCGTGCATTGCACTGCTCAACAGACACACAAATAAAGGAATTTTGAACCGCATTGTTACCTGCGATGAAAAATGGATTCTGTTTGATAACCGCAAGCGCTCAGCAAGTTGGTTGGATCCTGGTTCAGTACCTAAACAATGCTCTAAACGAAAAGTTACCCCTAGAAAAGTGATGGTCACTGTTTGGTGGTCACTGTTTGGTGGTCGCCGGTGTGATTCATCACAGCTTCTTACCAAACGGGGTGAGCATTACTGCAGATGTGTACTGTGAAGAACTGAACACAATGATGGAGAAGCTGGCACATCTCCAACCAGCATTGATCAATCGCTCGTCTCTGCTGCTCCTGCACGACAATGCGCGACCTCATACTGCACAGCAGACGGTCTCCAAGTTCCAAGAACTGGGGTTGGAAGCTCTCCGTCATCCGCCCTACTCACCAGACCTTGCGCCTACAGACTACTACTTTTTCCAGAATTTGGATAACTTCTTGGCGGGAAAAAAATTCAATACCCGAGAGGCAGTACAAAATGCCTTTGAAGAAATTGTGCCTCCCGTCCAGCTGATTTCTTTAAGAAGGGCATCAATAAACTGCCACTGCGTTGGCAAAGATGCATTGATTGCATGGGTGATTACTTCGATTAATACAAATAAAAAATACATGAAAAAATTCGTTTAAATTTTTTCATACAAAACGGCAATTTCATAGGTAAAGACCTAATATATTTAGTAGGAAACTCCCTAGTTTCCTACTGACTGGACTGGCACGTCCCTACGTGCCAGTCCTTGCAATCAATCACCACTAATTCGTGAGACGATCCCTATTTCCGGAGTGCGGTTGGATCGAGTTGTCTAGAGTACGGTGCGATCATTAATATTTGATGCGAGATGGGCCAAACTATGATGATGAGCTGCAAACAAGGAATCAATAGATAACTAGTTAGAATTATTCTACAAACGAGAAAAATCAAATGAAAACATGTTATAGACGAAAAAAGGAAATCTAGCAATTTTTTTTCTCTGGAAAATTTTATGTTTGTTCGATTAATGGTATAGAAAATACCTATTTAGGGGTATGAGGAACAGGCTGTAAAGTTCACTCATCCACCATAGAAAAGGGAGGATCCTCCGACAGACGGGTGTTGTGTCTGGCGGGCCACTGCTCAACGATTGTTGTTGGTTTCTTTTATATATGTACATCACACGGTAAACTCTATTTGCGCGATGCACGATTTTTGTGACGTCAGGATTTTTGTGTGACGTCAGGTCTTTGCTGCGACGTTCCCATGTGGCGATGTAGATACCGCCACACCTACGTATTTTACAAAATAAAATAGGTAATTTTTTAAATAGATTATTTTCTACAGGAAATCTTCCAGTAAATATATCTCGATGTTCTGGCTCGATTCACTCGTATCCGAATGTCTTTACCAGACGCCGATATTGTAAAAGTTTTCTGCCTACGAGTGTGTTCCTAAACTTAATTTAAAACGGCGAAATATTAGATTGGGCTGTCTGCCCATTTTATTGATGCCTACCGAACTTTATAGGCGTGAAGTTTTTTACATTTATTGCGCAGTAAAAATAGAAACATAAAATATATCGCCCCTGTAAACATCACTCTCTTTGCACATCACTCAATAAAAATCTACGTATAAAGTATTAGAGGGGACACTTTGTAGATAAAAGAGAAAATTAAATACATTAAAAGAAAAATTCAAGTGGCTTATTTTTTTAGAATAATACAGCTAATAATACAGCAGCAGGGTTTTAAAAAATTTAGTACGGATTTTACAACAAACCTGTCAAAAAAAAACTCAAAAACTTTGTTAAATACTTATACCTATATTTTTTATTATATAATTTTTCTTTACAAAAACATCTCAGAAGGGTTGGACAGAGGTGCACATATAAGTAAACAAAAATTTCGACAGTTAAAAGAGGGCGCGCCATCAATCGGGAAAAAATCCAGACTCCGGGCTGCTCCTAAGAAAATTCCAGAAATATAACCCCAATTACACTTTTCCCATCTGGGAATCGGACCCCAGATCTCTAAAACTACAGGAATATTACTGTATGAATGAAGGCGTTAGATATACCGTGATGTCATCATTTTCTTTGATTTACACTTACACATCTCTTAAAGTTAGTAAGTTGTTCAGATATGACGTGGGTAGGTTTTACTGTTATTCTTCAATGTTAAGAATAACAAAAGAATATTGGTTATTTATTCATTTGAGATGCCTGAGAAGTTATGTATCATGTCAGAAACTACCATAAAGGCAGGTGGATACGTAATGTGACAGTACAGTAAGTCAGTCCAGCGCTGACTTCGCGCCTTCAAGTCAGCCTAGTTGACTAACCTACACGTCTATTTTCGGGCCTTTAAGCTCGAGTGGCTATTCTTCATTTTCCTATTTGGTGGCTCTTAACATTTTCCCGTAAACGTTGAGAATAGGGGGTTAGTGACGTCATAAATAACTTTATCAGTTTGTGACGTTATTACAAACGTTTGTATCAATATTAGTCAGGACGTGAAGAAATATTATTGACAATATTTTATTGAATTATCGAAACGTGGCCTTTTATAATAACTCACTAGCTGCGCCCCGCGCTTGCACCCGCATAAGTCTCGATCCCGTGGGAATATCGGGATAAAAGGTGTCCTATGAACTTTTCCAGGTTATGGTCTACCCATGTGCCTAATTTCATCCAAATTTGTTCAGCCGTTTAAGCGTGAAAGCGTAACAAACAAACAAACAAACACACTTTCGCATTTATAAATTATATTATAGTTAGAAAATAGGAATATTTAGGATAGTTAGGATAATTATATAATATTTATATTAAGTTAGGATTCCTAAACGGAACGCAATAACTTTTAAATTCTATAAAACTTTATAGCCGATAACCGTCTTATAAGGAATGGCTAAAAAAACCTTTTATACAAAAACACATTGTTGCAACTTTTGACTGTTTTTGTTTTCACATTTATTTCTTGATCGATGAATTTTGATCCAAACGCCAAGATGTCAATTGCGTAAGATTGTGATTATAAATGTTATTTGAGTTTTTTGCCAGTAAGTAAAGAATTGCTATTTTATGGTTTAAGTTAAAAACGTTACTTAGGTATGTATAATAAACTATAATTTCCAAGAAAGCTGATGAAATTTCCTTTAAACTTTTTTATTTCAAAACTCTGGCTTCTACAGTTCAGGAGAAATTGCAAATTTTAAAAGTGTGGGTACTAAGTTTTGAAGGTTAGTGTAGATCACAAAAAGCTGTTCAGTGTATGAACACTATAGAACACACTGAAAAAACACTGAGAGTGTATACACTATAGAAGCTTAAGTTTGACTTCAACGGTCGTTTAGGACCGTTGAAGTCAAACTTAAGCTTCTATATACGTCAGACGATGAGTAGAATTTGGTTCCACGTGAACAAAAGGTATTATTCTAAAGAGACTTCCTTCTATATAACTTTGATTATTTATGATTGACACAAAAAGCAAAAAGGCGCAGGTAACATTTGAGCCTAAAATCCCGCTTCCAACAAGAAATATTTAAGTACAATGTCATCGTCAATTACTCACTTATCTAGGCACCTGCCCCACCGCCACCGCTCCGGTGAGGAAGCGACTATTTTAGAGACACATATATCCCGCCAAAAACATTTTCGTGTAAAATGTTACCAAGACGAGAACTTACGGCTCGCAGTGTCAAAAAGTTATCAGATCTCATGTAGAGTCGAGCTTCTAAAACGCCCTAAAAGTTCTAAGTTTTATATTTTTTTGTTTTTTGTGTACTGATACTAGGTTACATACCTTTCAGCTTTCTAGGACTTCAGGAAGTACCGTAAGAATTTTGATGATCAGTGAGTCAGTGAGTGACGAAATCGGGTTTTTTTAGATATCATTAAAATCTAAAGTATAAGAGCTATGCAATTGAAACTTTAAATGTTTAATAAGTCTACTATTGACATCATATCCCGAGCATTTTTTGTATAATCCAAACCCAGGTTATGAGGGTTAAAAAAAACGACGAAGCGCTTCGAGTAAAGGTAGGTAGTGCCCTTGCGTTTTGCTTGCATCGTCTTGGCGGGGGCACTCCCGTGCCCCCAGATTAATAGTTGATCGCTGACTGGTCACACCGCCGGCGAGTATTCGTTGGTCGCAGCGACAAGAGCTATCAAAGAGAATACTCGCTCAGAAATTCTCGCTGGGCGGTTATAACACTCGCTTAGAGTCTCATGCTTGATACATGTACGCATTCGCTGTTCGTTGCTCGCCAACTCGTTTTTGTTGCTAGCTCTTTTTATCATCATCATCATCATCAGCCTATAGCAGTCCACTGCTGGACATAGGTCTCTCCAATTGCACGCCATTCAGCTCGATTCTTGGCAACTCATCCAGTTGCTACCAGCCACCCTGCGAAGATCGTCGCACCACCTAGCCTGAGGGCGTTCTACCTTACGTTTTCCGATTCACAGTCTCCACTCAAGAACACGTCTACCCCAACGGTCATCGGTTCTACGGCTAATATGGCCGGCCCATTGCCACTTCAGCTTGCTTATTCTGTGAGCTATGTCGACAACTTTGGTTCTCTGCCGGATTACCTCATTCCGGATTCTATTTCTCAGAGATACTTCAAGCATAGCACATTCCATAGCTCGCTGAGCGACCTTGAATTTATGGACCAGCCGTACCGTGAGTTTCCACGTTTCGGCTAGCTCTACTCGCTTCTCGTTAATCGCCGACGATGGGACAGGTGGCTGAGTATTCTACAAAAGGGACAAGGATAGTTCCTTGTGTAAAGCTTTTATTATAAACTACAATAATATTGCTATCTATCGCGATGTTATCATTTTCTTTGATTTATAGAGAAAATATAGCGTTAGAGGACTTTGGCTTGGAGTTAGTTTATTGTTCGGATATGATGTGGGTAGGCTTTATCTAATTCTGCTATTGTTAAGAAGTTTAGGTAGGAACTGTTATAGATGAGGAAGGTTTTGTCCACTTAGTTGTTTATTTTGGGCTTGAGTGGGAGACCAAAATTGAAGAGCGTTTTTTTATATTTGACAAATATCTATTCAAACTTCCCATAAAAGTGACGGGATCAGACTTTGGCTTGGCTGACCATCTTTTGCATAGACTTAATAAAAGCCCACAACAATAACGATGCCCTTTACTCTTGTTAATGTTTTTTTTTAATAGGCTATAAAGTGGAGCTACTTTCCGGAATCTGTCCTCAGTGCAACACCATGATCCGCGATTTTGCGGACGGACACCGACGAGCCCGGACGACGGACCGTGGGAAGGTGTACGTGCGGGGTATCGCAGACATCAGAAGTTCCGAGTGCGTGGAGCGTGGCGGTCTGTGATCGTCTGCCGTGCGTGTCTGTCTGCAATATTGCCAATCGTCGGATTCCACCATATTTGCAACTCAGTAAATTCATTAAAGCGAAGTTTCATCGTTAAGAGCGTTATCAGTTACCAAATTATTAGCGTCACACAATTCCATCAGGCTAAAAGCGTGTTAAGAAACACGTGCTATTACACGTGTTACCTACGTGATGTATCACCAATAAGGTCTCACGTCAGTGGTAGGTTTAAAAATATTGAACCTACCACCTCAATAACCTACTACTGTAACATTAGAGACGTTTTACGACCGGCTTAGTAAATAAAATTGAACGATATATGTTACTAAATGTCCCTAGTCATTATCAAGATTAAATTCAAGGTAAGTATGTACATGTCGTTTTTCGTTCAGACTTTATGTCCGTGTTAGGGAAGATAAGTTTAAATAATTGACTTTTCACCTTTCTTTTTGTGAGTTCTGCTTGGATAATACCAGGATTCCAAGGTCGCATTTATCGCAACAAAAGTTTTCCTTCGATTGAAGGGTTTAGATTTTTGAACATATAGGTACCTAAGAGATAGCAAGAGGGTCGTGGCTAAATGATAACAGTCCTACAGGTCGATTGAACGTTAAGCTACGCTTGCCGCGGCCGGTTCGTGGATGGATGACCATCCATTACATAACTAGACCACACCGTGGCTCGAAAAGCATGATAGACCGTTGGTCGCGGCTGTCATTCGTAGATCTTTGATAGTTGCTACGGGTAGTCAGAAGCCCAAAAGTCTGATAACCAGGCTTACCAAGGTATCAGGTATCGGTATCGTGTTACCCAGTAACTGGGTTGTGGAGGTCAGATAGGCAGTCGCTTATTTGTAAAATACTGGTTAGACTAGTTAGATTCAGCTGCATCCGGTTAGACTGGAAGCCGACCCCAACATACTTGGGAAAAAGCTAGGTGGGCAGATTGTTTTTTTTACCTTAAAAGTGTTCGTTTGGATAATGCTTCCCGCATTATCCTTCTGATATGGCCAAAAAATAGAAAATCCTTAGAAAATCATTGACGCGAAGAAGACTTTTCATAATACACCATCCTGAGCGTGCTCAGCCATAAGTTGGGGCACGGGGTTCAAGCACAAGTACGTGTGTCCGGGGTCTCAGATGGCAGCAAATAGGTAGGTACCAAAAATAAAAAGTTTTCTGGTGTCTTTGCTTTTCAATTTTCGTTTTTTGCCACCGACTTACGAAATTAAAGTTATTTTTCACTGTTTTACTGCTTTTTTTGGAAGTCGGTTGTTTTTTTTTTGTTAATTTCATTAAATGTACCTACTAACATAGTTTTTAAGTCGTTCTACTAACAATATTATGAACCAAGTTATGTCTGAAATAATTTTTTTTTTTAAATAATATTTAAGAGCTGCAAAACAAATGGCTTTTCTTTTTCTCTAGTTTTTTGACTGTCTGTAACTGTGTAAGTACCAACTATAAAACTGTAAATATTTTAATGACTTGTGGCTCTATGAGTTCAGAATTTAATGACTAGAGAATTTTCTTATCTAATTGTCTCGTCACTCGTTAGATAAAAGCGTGTAAGTAATTTGAGCAAAATCTTGAAAACAGCTGTAAAATGGTGACGTCACAGTGAAATTCCATCATGTTAATGATTACGTGTGGTATTCTTAAATCAGCATTTTATCATGATTCCCAGTGACACTTGCGATAAAGGATGTTTCCTAATAAAAGCGGTTTAATAATGGGCACAATTATATTCCTATGGACAAAAATATGTAATATTAGGAACTGAAAATCATCACTGCTACACTCATATTCTGGAAAATTGGAGCAGACGAGTCGGCAACCATAGCGTGAGACGCCCCCTAGCTAAACGGACGGAGCTTCAACGAAAGTGGCTGGAATTAGACTGGATGCGGAAGGCGGAGGACAGGGTGTTGTGGCGCAACCTGGAAGAGTCCTATGTCCAGCAGTGGACTGCGATAGGCAGAGTTGATTGAAATGATGGACGCTTTTTTAATAATTGAGCCTCTTTTTCACTTTCTGGCCTTTTCTTACAGTTGGTCGTAATTTGTTCTTAGTTCAACCAATAGATGAACTACGGCTTAGAAAAGCTACCTAGTTTTGCTTATGTTATTGGTCCTATGCTTGAAAAAGAAGATTATTTTTTGTGGTGAGTATTGGTACATAATGCATGCTTAATGGAATACTGACTTAACTCAAAAAAGACGATTTTTGGGAAATCGCTAGAAGATCTTGCTATGAGGACTTATCCTACTTATTGATACATAAAAATAAAACTGATTTATATTAATTATGAATGCTTGTATTTTGAACTTCTATGATTAACTATTGATGAGATGTGAGTTAAAAAAAAAACGGGAAATAATTTCTATCTATTTAAAAAAAATATTTTAAAAAGTACATTCAATGTTAAGTCAGTTTTTTTATAAAAAGTAAGGCAAATATTTTAAAATGCAAATGTTCCATTAAGTTTTAAGCCTTAGAGCATTAGAGATTGGGTCATTTTATTCAAATTGAATTTAGTCGTAAACACACTCGACGACGATAAGGTCTTCGTTCTATGAAATAATAATAGTCTCACTACACAGATGTCGGACACAAACGTGCATGAGTCGCTATTCGATGAAAACACGATGAGAGATCCCACAAGAGTGAATGAGACCGATAAATCATTTGGGTGGCAATAGTGCTTAATCTCAACGTTATTCGAACGGTAGCCGGTAGATGGCCCTAAAAGAAGCCTGTATCTGTACGTAACTCAATTCTGACCTATCTATTAATGGGTCAGTATTCCAATCAGAATGCGAATTATGTCACATGGAAAAAGCATTTTATTATCCATAATATAAAATACTTTTCACAGAAACATAATCAAATCTGACTATATAGTAGGTGATTACTAAAAGATCTGACTGTGATTAACATAACAACTTAATTATCTCGTCAAAATATTCTAAAACGATGAGCTCACGGGTTTTCACAACAACACTAAGGCTGTGCACAGACCTTCAGAGTCTTTCGGAGAGACTGCATATTTTATTTAATAAATAAATTGCGCGCAGTTTGGTCTATCGACAAATTTTTCTTGTGTCTAAACAGGTTTCTCAGCATTTATTTAACAACGTTGGCTATAAAGGCACATCGCATTTCAATACAAAAAAACGCGATTTTTGCGTTACGGTGCGGTCCACCTAAATGTGCATCAGCTTTGAGACTGTAGGTAATGTTGCGTTGCGAATGTGCGGCCAACCATTTTTTTTTTTCATTTAAAGCATTAGTGTTTCATAACGTTATTGTTTTGACATTTTATTTAAAAAATAATTGTGCAACTTGATCTCATTTTCGGTCTTTTATTAATCAGTCAGTATATCCGTGCACAATTTATGTAACTGATCTCATTGTTATATGTAACCACCTATACCTGTTTGAAAATTAGAATTTGTTAATTAATATTTTTATTATATTCTTAAATAATTATATTCTAGTCTCTGTGATAATAATTATGGACTGTAAATTGTAATGTGTAACATAGTCTGAAATAAAGATTGATTTCATTTTTGAAGTGATAACTGCTTTAGGCGCGTTGAGCTATTTTTGGTAGGGGGTAAACTTATGGATTCGCGCCGTAGTACTGTAACATAGAACATAGATGGCGCTACCAGTTTTAAGTTTTCATTTCGGTCGGCAGTCCCCATGATTGCCAATTTTTTTTTTAAATTAGTTTGGCTCATTCTACACTCAGCCTTACTCAAACATAATGGCGAATAATTTCGACTAGACTGTAGCTAATCTTCACCACTCTATGTATTTGCCAACAGATAATAGACCATTGAACTTCTCATCTAAATAAACATAAGACTCACATCCAAGATAACAAAACGTATATTTCTTAGAGATTTCCTTTTATAATAATTGTTTAATAATAACAATTTACAAATATAACATAGCACAGTCTTAGTATATTTACTTACATACATTTTTTGATCAAACATTACACTGAATTCTTTACCAAAGACATTTTTTATGAATTAAAATTATGTATAGAATGACGTAAGTAGGTACCTACTCTACAAATTAAAAAAGTTTTTTTGTGAGATTTCTGGAACTTATAAGCATAAGCATAATCAGCCTATAATGTTCCCACTGCTGGGACATAGGCCTCCTCTCTTCGAGAGGGAGTGGGCCTACCACGTGGGCCCAGAGCGGATTGGTAGATGTCACATGGTTTCGAATTTTTTGGTTCTAGGACATGCCAGTTTCTTCCAAATCTCTGGAACATATGGCTTATTAAAATCTCTCAAACTAAAGTAAAAGGGGCGATTTTACTTTAACATGAGAAGTTCTATCTATCCTGTTTGTCTCTTTTTATGTATTAGAGTATTTTCCAATTTAAAGGTAATTTTTTTAATATTTCATTTCATTAAAAAGTTCTATTCAGAAAAACAGTAATAAAAGTATCAAGTCTAATAGTTCGCAGTTTCAGCTCCAAAAAATGCATTTTCCTAGTTTATTACTTTTATTGCAAACAAAGACGGTCGAATGACACCTCGATCCTTTTTCAGCAGTCCAGATGCTGCCTGTAATTCCAGTCTTTTCCTCCTGTCACAAAGCAACCTTGGCGAGATTGGAAAGAAGAAAATTAACATCAATCCTTAGGTATTTTATGTCAAAACTTAACTATATTATAAATGCGAAAGTGAGTTTGTTAGATACGCTTGTAAAACGGCTGAATGGATTTGGACGAAAGTACACACAATTTGGCACATGTGTAAACCTGGCTTTGGACATGGATAGTTTTTACCCCGTTATTCCCACGGGATCAAGACTTATGCAGGTGAAAATGCGGGGCGCAGCTAGTTTATTTTGATTGTGGCACGTTCTCAAACAATAAAATCATTTCTTTTACGGTCAGATAATTTTTTTACGCTAATTAAAATCACATTAACATTAACATTACAATAGTTAAAACCGAGACACTTCATTAGATCTGGCGAATTCTTCCTTTTTACTCGGATCTGTGACGGTGGCTCTCATTCTCCGCCTCACCAGTATGTAAATGAATCTGTAAAATGAATAAAAACATTGTTAGAAAAATAAAACAAAATACTTAGGTACCGTACGCAAAAAAATCAATTCACTTAAAAAAAATCGTTATTACATAATTTATATCTTATTATGATAACATTAAGCATAATCAGCCCAAAACGTTCCCACTGCTGGGACAGAAACCTCCTCTTTTGGGAGGGAGTGGATCTACCACACGGGCCTAGTGCGGTTTGTTAAATGTCTCATGTCTTCGAATTTTTGGCAAATACTTACAGTATTTACCAAAATATTATAACCTTATGGGTAACTACAGTTTGGGGTCGAAACGCTGCTCGGGTCATGGGGCCCGAGTGCACAGGGCTGGTTTGATATTGGTCAAACAATTAGCATTGCCATTCAACGTGACACGTCTTCTGGACACGTTTCTTGATGACAGCGTTGCGGAAGAGTACTTACTAAAATGACTAACTAAAATGCAAAAACAAAAAAAAGGCGTCGTTTTTTTTGTTTTTGCATTTTAGTTAGTCATTTAATTTATTACGAAGACGTTTATAAATGTAATTATTTATTCTGTTATTGTTAGCTGGTAGTCATAGAAATGGGCATTGAGATTATATGAAGATAAAATAATCTATTTGCTAAGACTTATCATAAGCCTCTCAAATAATGTCAAAACAGGCAGTTAAAGTTAATCTGCATCATTTGACGTCGACACCATAATAAACTTGTGCATTCCAATAATTCGGAAATTCTGTCAGTTAAAAGGCTATGGCTATAAATTAATGGAAGAACATCGTCACGAAGGCCTTTCAGTAATGAAGTACGCGACCAAGAAGAAGAGGAAAGGCTATGTGCAAACCTGTGTTGATTTGTAAAAGATTTGCAATACAATATGTATTATATAACCTACCCTTTATTTAAATATTAAAATTCGATTTCAGGATAATCAAAGAAAACTAAAAAAAATCTAAACAAAATGATACTTAAATGAGTTAAAACATCAAATAAATAAATAAAAATAAATGAGTTAAAACATCTTTTGTTGCATAAGCAGGTCATGGTAATTAAGGAAAAACAATATTATGTACGTTTTTTCTGTATTTATTTACATTTATCTGTACAGACCCGGATGTGGGTGCATTCGTGTGTAATAATGCGCATGCCCAAACACGTGAACCTATGTCTATTTGAGATTTTGGTAGGTAGAGACTTTGAGAGTGAAGGAAAACGTTTAAGGATATTATACTAGCAACAATCCCAGTACGGTTTTTTGGTCTATGAGTTAGAGCAGGTCTTAGAGTCAGAGAACGTAGAATAAACTTTTGGCGAATCTGAATCAAGTAGAGACACATGACGCGATTCAGTTCAATTGAACTACTGCGGTGTCGATTCTATGGGCGGCAGAGGTGTGCTAAGGCGTTCAATAAATGAACCAATACCGTCAATGAAGAAATGTTGTACAATAGAACATGCCATTTCAGAAATAAGTTTTTTCATAGTGTATGCCTAACAATAAAATATCCATACTGCATTTTTTCTTAATTTGAAACAATATCAAACGCCCCTATCGTTTTTGCCAACTTTTAACTATTCAGCACAGTTTTTATTCCGAGAGAGAAAAAAATACAGTCTTATTTATTATTCAACCGCATGCAGTTACATAAGTGATAAGCATTGCTATTTCAGTTCAGTTCGCAACTTACGAATCCAAAAACATGAATGGATAATACTATAAAAACATCAACTATCGAACTTGATAAGTTATCAACGAGTAATTTCGTTTGTTAAATAAGTACCTAAGATTTTGTTTTATTTACTTATCATCGATACAATAAACATGGAATATATTTTTGAGGCTTAAAAGGTGATGCAAAAGCCGTAGTTTATCAATGCACCAAAAGACAATTTAACTTAATTGAGTCATAATACGCAAAAAATTGACGCGTAATTTCGAAAAGATTTTAACAAACTTATACATAACATTGATCTTCCAACGCTCTGTCTACATTTTCTCGGCAACCATTCCGTAAGGGCTCTGCTCCACCTGTCACTACCACGCCTAGCCAAGAGTCCTGCCCACCTCCATTGCAGAGCCGCTACCTTTTACGTCTTGAACCTTGGTACACCAATAGCCTGGCGTACGGATGACCTAGAGAAGATCGCGGAAGAGACCTGGGTAAGACTCGCATAGACCCGAAGCATGCCACGAAAGGAAGGAATCCTATACCCAGCAGTGTATGGAACAAGGCTGCCAATGATAATGATGATGAAAGATAAAATCACTCCTGTATTCTCCGAAGGGTTCGGCAGGGGTGTTTACCCACCCAGTACTATAGTACACTCACATTTCGCCAGTTATGTTTAAGTCCCATGTAATAGAGGGCGAGCCTATTGCCATAAATCAGGCACGATTAAAATATATTATAATTTGATCATAATGTCCTAGATCGTAGTCTATGTTTTATCCCATGATGTTAGTAATCTATCTAGATTGTGGTTACAATATAATTTAAAAGGACGGTTATTGTACATTACTGTCGCGGCTTGCAACTAGCACATTGATGGATTATCATACGTGAGTCCATCAATGCATGGTTGCGGCTAAGGCTTGTATAGTACTTTTCTCAAATAATTCGCGGAAATTCAAACTAAGTAAATTAATTATAATTGATGGACAACGATAATTTTTCAGGAACAATTTTTATTGTGTTATTGTATTTGTTCATTTGTTTCTTTATTAGGACAGCTTTGTCTGCAAGCCATGGACTTATTGTATAATAAGTCCATGCTGCAAGCCAAATAGAAATTTAAATAAAATCTTTGATAAGTTCTCCTTGGTTGCCATATTGCCATGTTGAATTAAAAAGTTTGTTCAGTTTTTAAATAACACGACAGATATGAGTTTTCATAGTAATTTATTTGGCCACATCGTCAACTTGTTTTTTACCGGTACAGCAATTTCGATTTATCTCGAAGAAGGTTGTCAAAATAATGCTCGAATTTCCAAGCATGTTTTTGTAAAATATTTTAAAAAGCCTTCATTCTTTACTTTCAGAGCAAAAAAAGTGATTTCTTCTATTGGATAAAATTACTAAATAAGGCCTTCTAAAACATTTGTATAGTTTTATTCATAGATAAAAAAATCAATCTTACAATCTATTTTCTGAATTTTATTTCAGGCACGTTTCTATCTCTCCTGAAAATAACCTAAACCATTTAAGGTTTTCATCAATGTCAACGTAGGTCCCTAAACGTAAATCTAAGACTGTAGTAAGTAACAAACCCATTACATTCCTTTTTAACTTTGGTATCTAAATGGACGCTATAATAGAACTTGGTTTTTGTTTTCAAAAGATAGTAATATTATAATTACGACGCGACAAATATTGCTTAATTTTTAATCTAATTGTTTACCTACCTACATATGCAATCTATTACACCATGATTTCATCGCTATATAAATGTACTTCTTTTGTGCTTATGTACCTACTTTATGAGGAAAACTTCGATGCGAACACCTGTTTCAAAATAAGATAAGACTTCGTAATTGCTTTTACTTATCAATGTCATATTTCACCATCGTGGTATATCAATTAAAAATTACAGAAGGGTGAATCACCAATATCTTTCATCTTGCCTGTGTTCTTAGAAGGGGTATGCAGACAGTAGGTATATCACACCTACATTTCGTCAATATCCGTGTAAGTACCCTGTAGAGGGTGAGGTTATATCGAGCCTTTGAGTTTCTACTGATCCAATAAACGCTGCCCGACCCGGTCTCGAACCCAGGTCCCGAATTATCAGTCTCGTTTGCGACCACTTGACCAAAGAGCCAGTCTTCGACATTGCAAAAACCAAATGCCAAAATAAGTAAGTGTGTATGCCCGGCAAAAATGAAAGTTCGTGAATTTCATACAAACTTTAATCCCATAATTAATCCCATTAGGAGAAGATTTCAAAAATCATTCCTAGTGCTCAATTTTGGGATATAAGGAACTCTTGTGCATTTCATGCTTCTGGACCCAGAGATTTAAGCTGTGTGTTATCCGTCAGTAAATAAATTTAAGATTTTTAAGAGGAGAAGATGGCTGTAAAAAAATATATCTCACCCGAATAATCCTAAAGCAAGCACAGTTAAGGCGGCGTCGAACATGTAGAAGGCACCAGGGAAGTGGTCGATGGTCATCATGTAGATGTAGCTCGTTGCCGGCATGTATATTGACGGCGCTATTGCCTCCGTCACTCCGATCAGAGCACTCAGCTTTGCTGTAAAAAAGTTAGGAAGGGTTAGAGTGTTGCACTTTACGGATTACCTTCAGTAGGCATTACATGTTCAGCCTATAATATTTCCACTGCTGGGACACGGGCCTCCTCTCGAAGACTGGGTTTGGGCTGTAAACCACAACGCAGGTCCAGGAAGGATAACTAGATGTTACATATCTTTGAATTTTTGGTTCTGTAGGACATTCCGGTTTCCTCGTGATGTTTTCCTTCACCATTTTAAGAGCAGTAGTGATGAAATAATTACACGAAGTAAAAGTGCCTACCTGGGTATTCCAATCTACGACCTGCAACTCTAAGCTGGGGCCGTTACCACTGGACCATTGTACTTAGTCCTATTGAAAGTTTGAGACACATTTATTTCTTTCTGTAGCCATCTTGTTCAACAGACATTGGGAAATAAAAGAACCAGGACTAAAAGCTGACGATGCAGACGAGCCAAAACGAGCTTGTGACTGTGACGGACCAAGTTTTAGGAAAACATTATACTGCTATCTATTTTCTTAGTAGTAAAATTATACCATATTTTCGCCAAGAAAACAAGATACATGTCCGTACCCCGAAATACGCACGAATCTGTAAAATAAAGATCTACTAAAGTTCATGAATTTTGAAGTACAAACTTCGCAAAGCCAACAAGGCCGAAACAAACAATTCCTTATTTCCATGTTTCTCTTGATTAATTTAGTGGGTGCGCTAACGCGAAGAAAATTTACGGAAAAACGAATCCTCTGACGTAGCAGCAACAGGTGCTAATCCTTTGAATAGGCATTTCTCTCTTGTACAAACTGCTGCTTTTGCCTTTTTCGGGAAATTTTGTCTTATCAAGTCGTAACGTTATATTGAGCAATTTCTTCCCTCATTTATTTTGTTTAAATGCTTTTAGACGGTTTGCTTCCAGATAAATAGAACAATCAAAGTGAATCCACGGATTTTCTCTTAACAAACGAGATTCTGAGGTGAAATTACTTACAAATCATTCCAATTCAATTAAGGTATTAGACTTGTTTCTATAACGTTAGTCTTTTGTTGGTGGAGTGAATTGAATTTTAGTGCGATGTCATGGGTGGAAGTTCACTAGAAAATGATTTTCTTGCTAGGAAAGCTACTTACAGGCCAGTAGCGGTAATAAGCTTACCTGCAGATTAAAACTGTTAATAATACTCGTGGACTTCTCGGAAAATGGTTGTAGATTATAAAATGAAGCCAGAACTATCAAGAACTCTGCGCTTTATACATTGCGTAATTTTTGACGATTTCTACAGGATGTTAGGGTAAACACCGTTATCCTTGCAACCAGTGGTTTGGTTTCATTTATAATACGTAAAATCAATGGAAAATTACAACTTTTTTTTCTTTTTTTTAAATCTACATTTTACCACAAGAGACGCAAGTTCGTTGTCCTATGCGCTAGGGCAACGAACTTGCGTCTCAACACGGGCGGGGGGTACGGGATGTGACCTGACCGGCCGCGAGCGCGACCCCTCCCTCAGTCAGTCAGCTATTCCGCTAGAGAGCACGGTGTCGGATAGAAACTTTTTAAAATCTTTTAATGAAAATGACGTTTTTTTATGTTGTGTTCGGTCATTTATTTTTATAGTTAAGTCATCTACCCATGGTTTGAATGACAAGACTGTTTACCCTTACAGGCTGTATACAAACTTGGTATTGGTGTAAACTCGGTGTTGCCGAGACGTCATAGTAAACCAAAGTTATCAAGCATTGCGGAAATTAGTTGCTGGAGTAAGAAAATCTTAATAAAATGACTAAAGAAATAAAAAAAAACAGCTTACCAACTTCTTCAGTAGGAACACTCTTGGTAGCTAAAGACCTGACAGCAGTCAGACCTGTATGGCTGAAGATGTTCAACAGCGGAGCCGAGTAATACCATGGTCGCGTCGGCGCAAACGCAAACATGAAGCAGCTAGCTATCCTGCTCGCACCTGCAAGGGCACCAATAGCGCTGTCCTGCACATTCAGTCTTTTGCTGAGAACTGATATGCAAAAGACAGTTCCTGGAGAAGAGAAGTAACGAAGAATTAGCAACATGTCTGACCTGACATAGGCTCATTAATATAATTAAAGTATGTAATAATGACACTATGGGTGCCCATTATAAACCTACTAGCGGCGCCCCGCGGTTTCACCCGCGTAAGTCTCGATCCCGTGGGAATATCGGGATAAAAAGTATCATATGTGTTAATTCAGGTTATAAACTATCTGTTTACCAAATTTCATCCAAATCCATTTTTTTTCAATTTTTTTTTTATAACCTAGCCCCGCACTAAGAATTTCTTCCTGTATCGGGGGTGCGTTTACAAACATAGAAACTCACATACACTAACACCCAGACCCGGAACAACTACTTGCAGATCATACAAAATATTTGTTCCGTGCGGGGATCGAACCCGCGACACGTTGCGCAGCAGTCCATCATCGCTCAGTCACTGCGCCAACCGTGTCGTCATTCAGTAGTTTTTACGTGAAAGAGTTACAAACATCCATCCATCCATCCATCCGTACTTACAAACTTTCGCGTTTATAATATTAGTTAGGATTAGGAGTTGGTGTAGTTACGATATGTAAATTAAATGGGACTTCAGTGCGAAAAAAAAAACCTTTGATTATGTTTCATTAACATAAATAAAAGAATGAATGGTCAATGGAACAATAAAGATTTCAGAGTAAATAGAAACTGTGGAACCCAGTGGTTTTTGGTTTTTACTTAATTAGAAACTGGCATCGTAATTTTCTATAAATATCCACACATTTTAAGGGATTTTAACCAAAGTTGCGTTTTTATCCGGCATTCATTTTAGGCTCTTATAAAACGTACAAGTTATGACCTTATTTAGTCCTGTCTTGCATTTTATTCGAAGAAAACATTACTTACATAAACATTTATATTTTGTAAGTTTTTTTACATTCATTTTACCAGATTGTAAGTAAACGACCTGAGAGTTTATTGACTTGTCGCAAAAATGTTATGAAATACTAATAATACCCAAAACGTGATGTAAACAAAACGAAGAAGGATCGTTATCGTTAGGAAACCGGCAGCTCTTAAAACAAACAATTCGAGGATATTATGCGACATCCACCAATCCGCACGGTAAACGGTTCATTCCCTCGAGGATATTATGCGACATCCACCAAGCCGCACGGTAAACGGTTCATTCCCTCGAGGATATTATGCGACATCCACCAATCCGCACGGTAAACGGTTCATTCCCTCGAGGATATTATGCGACATCCACCAATCCGCACGGTAAACGGTTCATTCCCTCGAGGATATTATGCGACATCCACCAAGCCTCACGGTAAACGATTCATTCCCTCGAGGATATTATGCGACATCCACCAATCCGCACGGTAAACGGTTCATTCCCTCGAGGATATTATGCGACATCCACCAATCCGCACGGTAAACGGTTCATTCCCTCGAGGATATTATGCGACATCCACCAATCCGCACGGTAAACGGTTCATTCCCTCGAGGATATTATGCGACATCCACCAATCCGCACGGTAAACGGTTCATTCCCTCGAGGATATTATGCGACATCCACCAATCCGCACGGTAAACGGTTCATTCCCTCGAGGATATTATGCGACATCCACCAATCCGCACGGTAAACGGTTCATTCCCTCGAGGATATTATGCGACATCCACCAAGCCTCACGGTAAACGATTCATTCCCTCGAGGATATTATGCGACATCCACCAAGCCTCACGGTAAACGATTCATTCCCTCGAGGATATTATGCGACATCCACCAATCCGCACGGTAAACGGTTCATTCCCTCGAGGATATTATGCGACATCCACCAATCCGCACGGTAAACGGTTCATTCCCTCGAGGATATTATGCGACATCCACCAAGCCTCACGGTAAACGATTCATTCCCTCTCACTATTACCATACCATTACTGATTGTGCGTAATTGGATTTCCTCGATCATGATAAAATGTTGTTTTTTTTTTTTTTTGTTTCTCTTAAAACTTGAATTTATGTAACTATGCTTTTGCGTTGTGTCTTCTATGTTTGTACCGAATAAATGTTTTATCTATCTATCTATCATACTAATAATATAAATTCGAAAGTCTGTTTGTCTGTATGTTACCTTTTCACGCCTAAACCACTGAACGGATTTCGATAAAATTTGGCAAGGAGATAAATGGCATCCCGGGGAAGGACATAGGCTTCTTTTTATCGACATACCACGCGGGCGAAGCCGCGGGCGGAAGCTAGTATTATAAATGCGAAAATGAGTTGTTTTGTTTGTTAGGTACGCTTACACGTTAAAACGGCTAAACGGATTTTTTTTTTTTATTTATTTATTTATTGGCCTATCTACAATTGTTACACTGTTTATCTTAATAATACAAGCCATAGGATACAAGCATAGTGTACAATATGATGCGATAGACACAGCATGCAAAAAAAAAAGTTTTAACAGCAATAAAATTACATTAATAGTGCAGAAATAACACTTTCAACAACAGTGGGTAGCTTTAGAAACAAAGTAAATACAAACATGACAAGATAAAAAGTCAATATGGTGGTTGGTTTTGTTTGACTTGGCGCTTGAATTTATGAAGTGTTGTGGAAAAAATATCTATTGATTCGTCGCAATTATTAAGAAGCCTGCAAATTCTGGGGATGGGAGAGTTGGATCCTGACACAGTTTTGCGGAATGGGGGACGTAATAACTTTATGGGGTGACGCGGATACTTGTGGGTTAGGTTAAAATTAAACTTACTTAACAACTGGGGGCAATCTATTTTACTCTGAAGAATTTTAAAAAGAAAAATTAGATCTATATTATCTCTTCGTTTTTCGATTGGATTATTATTTTGGTTATTTGGATTGAATTTGGTACACGGGTAGGCCATGACCTGAAATAGGACATGATACTTTTTATCCCGATATTATCGCGGGATCGAGACTTCGCGAGTGAAAATGGTTAATTTTTAACACCTTACCAGTAATATACAAGGTGTTAAAAATTAACTTTACAAACTTTAAGAGGTGCTTTAGACCATTAAACTGAATAAATTTTAATATGGGACCAATTTTGAAATCGCGAAAATAAAATCAGTCGTTCCATATATTTTGACGAGATAAGTGAACATAAATGTAGGGAAGACCAGTTTTTTTTTTCGCCCACTTCTGGGACACAGGCCTCCTCTGTGAGAGAGAGTGGGCCGTACTCCATCACGCGGGCCCAGTGCCTGTTGGTAGATGTCACATGTCTTCGAATTTTTCGTTCTAGGACATGCTGGTTTCCTCACAATGTTTCCGTTCACCGTTTTGTGAGCAGTGGTGATTTACACAAAGTAAAGTGCCTGTCTGAGTACTGCCGCATTTAACGTATACAGTAATGAGGATTTCTATGGGTAATGCGGTAGTGGGGCGCGTCATTTCAGAGTGGAAAAGCTATATACTTTAGAGTGTTCTTACATCAAACAACATTGCCTATGCTATCGAAACAGCGTTCTGTAACCCTGTTTATACTAGGACTAGTAAATAAACAGTTGTGCTGGACTGAGTCTCATGTATTATGCAGTACGGAACACGATTTACACTAGGTAGGTGACGCAGAAGGCCTCTTTCATGCAATACGCGATACGGCGTGAATTTAGGATATACAGTATGCAAGGGTAAACACCGTTGTCACTCAAACCATGGGTAGTTGACTTAAATATATAAATAAATGACCCAGTAACAACAAAAAAAAACCTTATTTTCATTAAAAGATTTTAAAGAGTAAATATCCGTCACTGTCCCGATACTCATGGATACGCGTTCGAGAGAGTTGCAAAACAGCTGACGGCCGGTCATGTAAAGTCCCGCGCGCCCCGCCCGCCCCCGCTAACCGCCGTGTTGAGACGCAAGTTCGTTGCCCTTGCCTGTAGGGTGAAATATTTTTGTAGAAAAATGTAGATTTTCTTAAAAAAAATAAAGTTGTATTTTTCCATTGCTTTTACGTTCTATTAATGAAACCAAACCACTGGTTTCAACGATAACGGTGTTTACACTAACACCCTGTATAGCATTAGATAACAACGATCAATTAACTAATGTTCTATTAAGTATACCTTTCATTCAAGAGAAAACCAAGTCTAATCTAAAGGAAAACAACATTTCGGTTCTATATCTGTTCGTTTCATCCATACTAATATTATAAATTCGAAAGTAACTCTGTCTGTCTGTCTGTCTGTATGTTACCTATTCACGCCTAAGCCACTGAACGGATTTCGATAAAATTTGGCATGGCGATAGGTGGCGTCCCGGGGAAGGATATAGGCTACTTTTTATCGACATACCACGCGGGCGAAGCCGCGGGCGGAAGCTAGTAGATTATAAATTCACAAATATAGAATACTAGCTTGCGCCCACGGCTTCAGACAAATAGACAAACAGACAGAGTTACTTTCGAATTTCTAATCTTAGTATGGATTATTTCCGTTAGATTATTATAAACTATCGAATTTTGAACTGGGTGAAATGGGCTAGGTTAGAAAATACAATAGACGTAAATATATTAAGTAACCTATTCCATAATACACCCTGTATTCAATGAAACACGTCCTGTTCGGGTTCACGACTGGTCAATCGTCATCCTGAGGATGCCTCGTTAAGATGGGAAACACGATGTCGATTTCTTACAGGGTTTTTTTAAGACTCTTGAGGAATAGTTAAGCGGAATAGGTTACTAAATGTATCTACGTCTATTCTATTTGATAATGGATTTCCGCAAAGTCATGCCTGAATCAATCACTCGGCTAGGTTAGGTTAGAACTGTGACAAACCGCGCACGAGCCGAGCGCCAGGCGAGCTGTTTAGTATTAGCGCAAGGTGCGTTACGTCGCAAGCAATTTTGATACCAGCTCACAATTTGTCGGTTTTCCATGGATAGATTATATACTCTCGAAAAATAATGCGTTCAATTGTAAATGGTGTGTTGCAGTTCACAATTTTTTTTATACTACCGGAAATAATACCGATATAAATGCATGATTATCGAATCATTTAAGTGATGATGATCACTTCCTGCATGCATCATGACATATGAGCTTAATAGTGTTTTTTGTGTCAATAAAACAAAACCTAATTTATGAAAATATTTTTTTAGTTTTAAGCTTTTGGTCCCGGCTGTCATTGGTTGATCTTTGACAGTCGTTACGGGTTGTCAAAAGTCCGAAAGTCTGACAACCAGTCTGACCAAGGGATATCGCATTGCCCCTGTGGACTGTGGACGTCAAGCAGTCGCTCCATGTAAAATACTGATATTCAGCTGCATCCGGTTAGACTAGAAGCCGACCTCAAAATAGGTAGTTGGGAAAAGGCTAGGCAGATTGTTTTTTTTTGCTATCTATTGGACCTTCTGTAAATCCATTTTACAAATAGGTTGCGGAATATAAGTTACGCTACGATTTCCAAATGCTGTTTTAGACTCGATTGCTCAAATTGATTTGTAGAGCATAGATAAGGATTGGGGTAGGTATGTAGAGTAATTGCAAAAAGGGACGTTTAACCGATTCATTGCCAATGACGCCCCAGGCGCGTCATAAACAAATATCACGGGAGGCCATTGACGCACCTGACACGTCACATCGAACTTACTTAAAAACAGATTTTAAATAATTGAGATAAAGAGAACTACAATTTTTATCGTAAATTAAACATTGAAGTTAACAATACCCTTGGCCATTAATTTAGAATACATATTTTATAAGTCAGGGATAGCAAACCTTTGGTAGCAGTTTACAAACTCCTACGGGGTGGAACACACCGACGCGAAAACGGTTACCATCCCGTATACAGGCTGTAAGGGTAAACAGTCTTGTCATTCAAACCATGGTTAGTTGACTTAAATATAAAAATAAATGACCGAACACAACAAAAAAAAACGTCATTTTTATTAAAAGATTTTAAAAAGTTTCTATCCGACACCGTGCTCTCTAGTGAAACAGCTGACTGACTGAGGGAGGGGTCGCGCTCGCGGCCGGTCAGTTCACATCCCGTACCCCCCGCCCGTGTTGAGATGCAAGTTCGTTGCCCTAGCGCATAGGACAACGAACTTGCGTCTCTTGTGGTAAAATGTAGAATTAAAAAAAAGAAAAAAAAAGTTGTAATTTTCCATTGATTTTACGTTCTATAAATGAATCCAAACCACTGGTTGCATGGATAACGGTGTTTACCCTAACACCCTGTATTGGCGTAATAAGGTGGATTATGCCTGGAAAATTGTTTTAGAATTCACCACAATTATTTAACTATGTATGAATGTTTTAACTGACTGTACTGTGAAAACTCATACAAAATGTTTTATAATTGTGGTGAAAAAGCTGGTTTTTGACTATTGGGCGACTTAGGTAGGAGACGAGTTTGTCCCTCTTCGCCGTGGTCTGCCGCGATTTCGTCTAACATTGAATGGCACCCGAACAGTAGTTATTTTAGCCCAAAGTTCATGTGTTGTGCGGCAGACATGTCTGGCCCAATGCTACTTAAGATTGAATCTTCCTTAATTAGGCAAAAAATACAATGATCAAAAAAATATTATTATCTATCTTGTTCTACTTTCAAAACGCCTCGCTTCCAAAATAATACATTATAATATCAAGTGTATGCATGCATGTCGAATGATGAGTAGCAATTTTATTCCCGAAACAATCCAAAAAACAAATTATTAAGTACGACAAACACGTCGATGCGTTATTGTCATATTAATCACTTGTATACAGGCTGTTAGGGTAAACACTCTTGTCATTCAAACCAGTGGTTTGGTTTCATTTATAGAACGTAAAATCAATGGAAAATTACAACTTTTTAAAAAAAAATTTTAGATCTAAATTTTACCACAAGAGACGCAAGTTCGTTGCCCTATGCGCTAGGGCAACGAACTTGCGTCTCAACACGGGCCGGGGGTACGGGATGTGACCTGACCGGCAGCTAGCGCGATCCCTCCCTTAGTCAGTCAGCTGTTTCGCTAGCAAGCGCGGTGTCAGATAGAAACTTTTTAAAATCTTTTAATGAAAATAACGTTTTTTTTTTTGTTGTGTTCGGTCATTTATTTTTATATTTAAGTCAACTACCCATGGTTTGAATGACAAGAGTGTTTACCCTTACATCCTGTATTATGTATTATCTTATACATGCACTATTAATGTCATTATCATATAAACTTTAATTCGCGCCTATGCCGCGGTAATACTTATTTTCTGATAACTTAACAAATACTTGGAGATAATAAATTGATCTTGCGTCGACCTTTCCGCATTGAAAATATGCAATTAAATACCTACTGCGTTTTTATAAACCATTATATTTTTTATACGACGCAATCACTGACTTAAGATATGAATACTTTTTCGACGTATATAAACAGCATGTAACAAAAACTCCCGAAAGGGGGCGCCAAGGTACTGCAATAAAATTACCATTTGCATAGATCTGTACTAAGAGTCGCTGAAAAATTCTTCCAAAAATACTTCAGTTTGTTAGCATAGCTACTAAAGCCTAGATAGGGGAATGTTCGAGAAGTTGTTGGAACCTTTATCTAGGTACTGGTGAATTTAGTTCAATGATCTCAATCCAATCGAATCAAACGGGATCTGTAACTCCAGTAGATACCTACCACAACTAAAGGCACCCAGTGAACGACCGAAAATTAGGTTTAACATTGAAAGTATAATGATTTAAGTTAATTTGTAGAACATCACCTGCTCAGTACTTGAAACCTGTTTTGATAAAAATAATTAGTAAATTAATGAACGTCATTGCATGTAGAGAATACAGGACTTTAAGACGCTGGAAATAAAATTCATTTTCAGAAAACGGAAAATCAGTTGCGTGATAAATGCACGTCTCTATCACGATCCGCAATCCTTGACCTAGGTTGATAAAGATGGCGTTATACCGACTCACACGCAACGAGATGCGTTTCTTAATTCATGGTAAAAGATAAAATTTACATATTATACTACACTCAGCCATAGAAAAGGTCACATTGTACTGACAAACAATTAAACATGTTATGCAAATAAGAGCAATTTATCTGATTTCATTTGACCAAAAATAAAATAAATGTGCATGTTTATGTAGGTATATAACTTAGATGTATTGTAAATAATTCCTGATATTTTTAATGACTTATTTTTTATATAACCCCTGGAGGTGAAGATAAAGGATCTGTTTTTGTAGTCTATTTACCTCTACCTACGTATTATTATGATCTTTTTGTTTAATTTTTATCCATGTTTTAAAATAAACAAAAAAAGATCGGTAAAACCCAAGCTCACTGAGGTCTCTCGATTTCTTACTGGATCAACTTCTTAAAGCGTGTCGGATAATGTAATAAATACGATGGCTTTGATCATTCAGCGTTTCAGCTTCTATTTATATTTTTTGGTATAATAATAACTCCCATTTACATTTATATTTGAGGTATTGTGGTATATTTAATGCCACATACGAATTATGCATTTCATCTGACGTCAAATCCTATATCGCGCAAGCAGGGTTATCTGCGCGATTAACATGTTCAAAAACCCGACAAACCTGTGCCCACTAGACACGACAATTAATGTTTAGTCGGAGGATCCTCCCTTTTCAAAGGAAGATGAGGAACCACCTGTTCCTCATACCTCCAAAGTACTAATACATTCAATCATCAAAACTTGATCGTTAAATCCAAAACGTTTTAACGACCCAAACTTCTGTCTCTACATCTAATTATACATTTTATAAGTCAATAAAATCGATCCTTTGACAAATAATAGTTATTTATGCAACTGATTAACAGTGGCATAAATAACTAAGTATCACATGAGTGTTTTAATACATAATTATATGCAGTTGCATACAAGATTTTATCTACACCCATGGTATGAATCTTCTGTAAAAGTTTCTTTGCAATACCAATAGCGAACAAAAATGGCGCGGTACGACGTGAATTCGAATTTTTCGAATTCGAATGTGTTTTGTTTTTAAATTACGGTGCTTTGTTAGTGAAACGCTCGTGAATGATAATGTTCTTTTTTTTAAATGAGTTGCATTATGAAATTCAGTACAACATTATAACACCCGTTTGGAGGATATTTTGGTAACTATGACACTGGATGTTTTAATGTTCGCTATAAGCTAACTGTTTCAGAAACTTTTAGAGAGGTATTATAGCATGGGTGTAGATAAAAGAAAATCAAGTGCCCAATCAAGAATAACGTTTTATGACTGAGGGTCTTACCCAAACCTTATACAGCGTGCATCAGGAATGTGTGGTCATAATATTATAGGGGTGTGAAACAGACTATCAAACTGACCAACTGTGTCCATGGGACCAACATCGTAATCGCGAAAAAAATATCATCTGATCCATACATTTGGGACGAGTACGTATGGAAGTTTGTATGGGACAGTTGATATTTTTTCGTGATTACGATGTTGGTCCCACGTAGAAAGTTTTTCAATTGTATGGTCTGTACCACTGTCTTAAATATGACCACATATTTCTGATAGAACACGCTGTAATGTAAGTAAGAACTGCTAGGTACTTACCTAAGATACCCGGCTATCTAACTGCGTAAATTATTTTCGTAACCGATTAAGACTAATCTGTTTCATTTTGACAGTTCAACAACATTCATTGCGTTATTTACGTTGTTGAGCAGATTATTTTTCCGAAATTATGAAGCAATGGATAAGACATTTGTTCCAAACCGATTCAGGTTGTTATAGATCGTGTATTACGCAATTAGGGCGCAGAACGATATTAAATATGATCACATATTTCTGATACACACTGTTTATATGTAAATATGTAAGAAATGCAAGAAAGTTTTAATTGCACTTACCAAAGAGACCCAGGACGATGTTTATGGTACCATAAACGCTGTATTCAACCTCCGTGAACCCGAATTTGCGAATCACGTAAAGATACGCCACTTGCGAGTCACCTGAAAAAGAAAAAATAAATGTATTGTGTATTCTTTTGTTTCAACTCCTGGCTCAAGGAAAAGATGGCTGGTAAATAAATAAAGGAAACAAGGATAAGTAGGGGGAAATGTGATCAACAATAAGTAAATAAGAACGTATTTCGCGCCTTAAGGATGGCAGCACTTGAGAGCAGTATCCTCCATTTTCGCTGCTTATAAATTCACTGTAAGTAATCTGTTGGCACGACAGTTCATTAACAGAGGAAGTACAAATCCAGAAGGGCGTCTGTTATCTAGAAGGTCTTTATAAATATTAAATTGAAGTTTACAACATTAGTTTTTGTTTATGCTAAACCTGAAAAGGGGTCATTGTACTCATCATTTTGAACAACTTTTTCTAAGGGACCAAACTGCATTTTCGCGAAAAAAAAATCTGCTGTTCGATACATTTTGTCGATTTAAGTGAACACAAATGTATGGAACAGCTGATTTTTTTCACGATTTCAAGGTTGGTCCCATAGAAAAAGTTGTTGATGAGTACAATAACCCCTTTTCGGGTTTCCGGCAAACACCTGGGCGTTTCCTCCCGCCTTATCCGAAACAGGAACCTCCCGAAGCAACCGTGTCCGGTGAGGACCTGCGTCAGGCGGAAGGTGAGGACGCCGTGGCGCCTCTCTAGCCACTCCTCAAAGAGGGGACTTATCGCCGTAATTGTGGCGTGCCCAGCACTGGGTTGCGACAATCGCACTCTCCATGCTGCCATGAGATCCTGCCGGAGCTCTGTCCGCTGTGCCACGATTTCTCGCGGCAGCGGAGTTACGCCCCGGCGCTTCATCTCCAGATTGGGCAGGAGGCGTTTGGACCCCCCAGATTGGGCAGGAGCCGCCCCAAGGCAGCTCCAGCCTGGTCCAGCCTGGGAGCCAAATGTCAGAAATGCTCCACGATGTTCCACCGGCTGTCGAGGACGAGTCCTAGGTACTTCATCGTCGACTCGACGCCGATGTGAACCCCTCCTATCGTAATTTGGGAACCTGACGGTGGCGCGTTCCGAGGACCATGAAAACACATGACCTCGGACTTGTGCAAGGCCACCTCGAGTCCCAGTTGCCGGATTCTATAGACGATTGTCGCAACCCTGCGTGTCGCTAGTTCGGCCGCCGCCTGGTGCGACCTCCCCTGCGTCAGGACCAGCGTGTCGTTAGCGTAGCAAACTACACTGACACCACTGGGGAGGTCGGCGCGCAGCACCCAGTCGTAACCGATGTCCCAAAGATGCGGCCCCAGGACCGATCCCTGTGGGACACCGCACGACATCTCTCGCCGGTTCCACACTCCCTGATGACCGGGGTAGATGACGGCCCTGCCCGTCAAATAGGCCTCGACCACACGACAGAGGTAGGTCGGCATCCGGTGGTACCGGAATGCCTCCCTTATGCAACTCCAGGGCAGAGTGTTGAAGGCGTTGGCGATGTCTAGAGACACCGCCAAGACGACCCCACCCCGGGCCACAGCGTCCCCCATCGTGAGGGCCCGTACGCGCATGATGGCGTCCACCGTAGAGCGCCCTCTGCGAAAACCAAACTGGCTCTCCGCCAAATCCGGCCCCTCTCGCACCAGCCGCCCGACAAGGCGGTTTGCAATTACTCTTTCAAAGAGCTTGCCCACTTTGTCGAGCAGCACGATGGGCCGATAAGCGGACGGAGAGTCCGCAGGGCGCCCCGGCTTCTTAATGCAGTTTCCACGTCTTCCAGCGAAGTAGGAACTAGCCCCTCTCCATGCATGCGCTTAGGAGACCCCTTAGTCGAGGCCCGAGAGCCTCCATGGCCAGGACCCACGCCTTCCCAGGCAGACCGTCGGGTCCTGGGGCGGTATTCTTGGCATTCAGCCTTCGTACCGCCACTCTCATTTCTACCTCGGTCACCTCCGGAGCATCGTCGTCATCGTCGGTGGTGTGGTTCGCTTCGAGTACCGCAGTAGGCGGAGCCATGGGCGGGAAGGCATGTTCCCCTCTCGAAGGGAACAGAGCGCTCACCACGTCCTCCACAAGCTGAGGCCGAAGACTCTACGTCAGCGGGGGAACCCATGGGCGGAGTTTCTCCCGCACTATCTTGTATGGGCGTCCCCAAGGATCTCTGTTCAGAGTCTCCAGCGTCTCCTCGCCGGCCAGTGCCCTAGCCCGCAGGATCTCCGCCTGGAGAGCGGTCTTCGCCGCTCTGTACCCCTCAAATGTAGCCTGTATTGGCAAATAATTCATTCGCGCTGTGAAATCGCTAATTTTATTGTGGGTTAATACAGCCAATTGGTTAATACGGCTAATAATAGCGTGAATTAAATCGATTTAATGCTTATTACACGTAGTAATTATCAGGTTCTTACACTAGGCTTGTTTTGTCTAAAAAGAAACTAGATACTTACATAAGTGTTTAATTATTCATTAGGTAGAACGGCTTAATACTATAATGACTTCTAAAAATGAAGAAATGCTACATAGAATCCAAGTAAATCAGGATATGGGTAAGATGATAATCAAAATCATAGGTGGATGGGAAAATGAACACGACTTTGGGTCAGATAATTTTTACGTTGATCTTTTTAACTTAATCCTACTAATATTATAAACGCGAAAGTTTGTAAGTATGGATGGATGGATGGATGTTTGTTACTCTTTCACGTAAAAACTACTGAATGGATTTGGATGAAATTTGGCATTTATAACCTGGATTAACACCCGCCGAGCGTGGGATACAATTTCATTTTATACCATGTTACTCGCCTACATTTGGGGGGCTCTGGGAAGCGACAGTAAAGAGCACAAAGTTCCATTTAAAAGATACTTTTTATCTGTATAATAATAAAATGAAATGCTGTTTTTTGTAAGCGCAACATCATTGTTGGACCCATTTGGCTATTTTTTGTTTTAAAATGATCCTTAGTCGGAATTTTATGGAAAGAAAAATTTGAAGAATTTTCGGGATTTTTTTTTCAAATTCGGGAATAAGAGAACGTCCTTTTTCTATGGGATTTTTGTAGGAATTATTGCAACGTCTTGTCTGTCAGGTCAGGTAGGAGTCAATATTTTTTACAACGTATTGTGAACGTCGCGTCGTCGTATTTCGTTTCGTTCGTCATATGAAAGCCGTGCCTTACAGTAGGCACCTGTAATAAAGACTAATAAGTAGAGTATTTTTTTATCTAGCCTTAACGCGAAGCACTTAGGATGGTGTACAGTGACACATTATGGTAAAACAACACCATGCCCTCTACCACCAGCATAGGACACAAGATGGTATTACTTTTATGATAGAACACAAAGAATTATGACGATGTCGGTATGTACGTTTAAAAAGACATTGTTTACCGGGCATAATTGTTTTTTTTTGTGTTTCATGGCATCAGTCAATGAACTCCTGAAAAAAAATGTTTCAGATTCTGTTTGTCTTTGAAATAAAGCGAGACATATTTGACCTTCAGAGATTACCTGAAGGTCCTTTAACGGACCTTACCATACTTATGCATACTTTTGAGTGTAGGGCTACCGTCAAAGTTGAAAGTTGTAATTCTGATTTTGATTTTGTCAGATTATGTGACGTGTTTCTAAAAATTGGTTCTTAAGGCGGCATCTTTATCAGGGCCATGTTCGTTCCTTTTTGTTTTATTCGTTTGAGTATGTAAATAAGACACAGGACGGTAATATGTAAAAATGCTATACAATTCAGGGTACCGTAAATAAATAAATTAGTTAAATATAGAAAAAACACAGATTTGCCGGTAAAAATACCCTGGTACTTACAAAAATTAGTTGTGAATTAATTAGGTACCTACTTTCTGTATTTTCCAGGTAGAATCAATTCTGCTGCTATAATGTCCCTACAACTACAGATTCTAAGTACTTTAGATACAGATGAAAATAGAGCAATAAAATTCTGTATCCCATAACTATGGGATTTACGAAACTTTTTTGTATATTTATGACATGAATGTATTAACATTTTTGGTACGTGTACGAAAATTTATGTGTGAAATTGTGAAATTGCCGGAATCATTATAAAATTATGGTTAAGTACCACTTCATAAGTGGATGTTTAATATTCACAATGTGAATATTTAATATGATGTGCCTACAGTTTGATATGTCATATCAAACTGTAGGCACATATTACTCTGAGATACGGACGTGTTTACAAGAACAATTGACTGCACTACGCCAAGGCTGTGAATGTACCGTCCGCAAGGGGATTTTTAATTTTATTTGGTTAAACATAAACGAGTTTAAAAAACAGAATGAAATTTGTGTAAACTTTCATTTTTGGTGACTTCTCATTAGGCTGTATCGCATTCTAAAGGCGGTCACTTCTTATCATAAACTTCAATAATTGGCCCACAAACCATAGGAATTGAGGATCAAGATGTGCGTTTACAGCCCTGATGACGATGTTTTACCTTTATTTACGTGTTTGTACCGCGATGACATCAATTGTACCTTTTTGTAATAGATGGGGCTAGTCTTCCCCTATCGGTCAAGGCCGTACGTACAATGATTTACCGATGCGGCTCTGTAAAATGCACGTGGCGAAAATTTTAACTATGGTTACATCTCTAGATCCAATAGTGGTCCAATCAAGGCCAGGTCAAACTATTGAGTCCTGCGTGATAGTGATGTGATTGACACGTAACTACTACTGTTAATGTAGTTGTAGCTAAAGTAGGGCAAACAGTATCAGGCATTTACTTTTAGTGGCTTGCGGTGATTGGAAACAGAGCACGTCTTTAGTACTCTTTATTGACGCACTAGGATTTGTGGTTGCAATGTGACTAAATGAATGAATAGTGCATCTAAGGAAAAAACGCTAGAAAAATGGTAAAGGTCAATATACGTAAGCGTCTATTTTGAGATAGCAGGATTTAAGTTACACTGGATAAAGCCCGACATTAGTACCTTCTAGTTTTTATGTGTATCATAACAACATTAGTTCTCAAAAAAAATCAGCTGTTCCATACATTTTTGTCGATTTAAGTGAACACAAATGTATGGAACAGCAAATTTTATTTCGCGATTTGAATTTTGGTCCCATAGAAAAAATTGTTCAAAATGATTAGTGCATTGAACCCTTTTCGGGTTTAGCATAAATAAAAACTAATGTTGTATATACATTATTTTCAATGATGGACTCGAAGTTTCTTAGGTTGGAATTATGGACATTATGGGGCTGCACAGTTTCATGGTCATGAATGGTCATCTTTTGTGTAACATTGAAACGTTTTAAATGCTATGGTTTTGAAATAACATAATATTTAACTTATTGATTCTAACCAGTCTTACCAAGGGTTATCGTATTACCCAGTAACTGGGTTGTGGAGATTAGATAAGCAATCGCTCCATGTGAAAATATTGGTATTCAGCTGCATCCTGTTAGACTGGAAGCCGACCCTACCCAATAAAGTTGATAAAAGGCTAGGCAGATGATGAAGTAACTCATTGATTTCTACGGTAAAATTTATTATGCAACATCTCAATAATTTGACATTTGAGAAATCTTATTTTTCGTCATTCTCCTGCCTTTGTTACACAACACATGAGATGCCTTAAAAAGCTTGTGAAAGTGGGTGTGATTTCGTGATTTTTAGGGTTCCATAAAATGTATTGAAAAGGGTACTTAAATGTATTTTCTTTCTTCTTTCTTTACTTTTGAGGAATAACTTCCTTGTGAATGTTTCACTGGTGTTAAAAATTAAATAATTATTTAATAAAATAAATAATAATACAAAATATTAAATATTATAATAAATATTTAATAAAAAATACTTTTATATTCTGTACATTACCTATTCAGTTTTTTCTAAATATCTCTAAGTACTATAAATAACTCTATCTAATATAAAATAATTAAATTATAATTACATAAATCTTACACTGATTTACTAAATCTGTGTAAGATTATAAATATATACGTTTCTGAATTTTCTTTCAGACAAATAATAAAAATAAATTGGCAAGCAAAAATAAAAGACGGTTTATTAATAATAGGTCTTTACCTATGAAATTGCCGTTCTGCAGTACTGGCCATTTCAAATCAAAATAATTTTTGTTTGGCTAAGAATTCTAATTTCAAATTAATTTTATTTTAAAAACATGGAATTCTTTTTTCAAAAGAAGTCATTTGTTTAATGATTAGTGTTACATTTTCATCGCATTTCAATCTTTTTCGTCATCATGGATACGTTAAAAATTCGAGTAATTATGGAATATGAGTACCGTCGTGGCAGCAACGCGGCACAAGCGGCACGCAACATCAACGACGTTTACGGAGCTAACACTACAAACCAACGCACCACCTGTTATTGGTTTGCTCGCTTCCGTTCTGGAAATTTCGACCTGAAAAATGAACCTCGCGGTCGTCCGAAGACTTTGGTCGACAATGACGAATTAAAGGCGATTGTGGAAGCTGATGATACACAATCTACGGCTGAATTAGCAGCAGCTTTCGACGTTAGCATCAAAACAATATTGGTCCATTTGCGTCAAATTGGCAAGGTAAAAAAGCTTGACAAATGGGTGCCCCACGAACTCAATGATCGCCAGCGCGAAGTACGCGTCGAGGCAAAAACGAAGCAAATGAAGGAATTTTGAACCGCATTGTTACCTGCGATGAAAAATGGATTCTGTTTGATAACCGCAAGTGCTCAGCAAGTTGGTTGGATCCTGGTTCAGTACCTAAACAATGCTCTAAACGAAAACTTACCCCTAGAAAAGTGATGGTCACTGTTTGGTGGTCTAGCGCCGGTGTGATTCATCACAGCTTCTTACCAAACGGGGTGAGCATTACTACAGATGTGTACTGTGAAGAACTGAACACAATGATGGAGAAGCTGGCACATTTCCAACCAGCATTGGTCAATCGCTCGTCTCCGCTGCTCCTGCACGACAACGCGCGACCTCATACTGCACAGCAGACGGTCTCCAAGTTGCAAGAACTGGGGTTGGAAGTTCTCCGTCATCCGCCCTACTCACCAGACCTTGCGCCTACCGACTACTACTTTTTCCAGAATTTGGATAACTTCTTGGCGGGAAAAAATTCAATACCCGAGAGGTTGTACAAAATGCCTTTGAAGAAATTGTGCCTCCCGTCTAGCTGATTTCTTTAAGAAGGGCATCAATAAACTGCCACTGCGTTGGCAAAGATGCATTGATTGCATGGGTGATTACTTCGATTAATACAAATAAAAAATACATGAAAAATTTTTTCATACAAAACGGCAATTTCATAGGTAAAGACCTAATAGTTACAATATAAATTAACAGTTTCTGGAAAACAAAAGTGGGGTTCGATCAGCAACTTTTTTTCTCTATAAAGTGTTAGTGTTAAATGGGTACGGAGCCCTCGTTGCGCGAGGTCCAATTGCACTTGACCAATATTTTTTAACGATACTCAATTAATCAGCACAGTGTTGTGGGCATAAACGGAAGTCTTGAGAGATCGTCCGTTTAGTCAGATTGCTACATATTAAATGAGTACTACTAAAAGTCTGGTGCGTTTTGTCATCGAAAATGGTCCTTCATTGATTTTTGGCCCGGTTTTTGTTATTAAGGAGGTATTTTTCAGTTTCTCGTGACAAAAATCGAGGGAAAGAGAATAAATATATTTCGCTGCTGATACGAAAAATGAAATATAAAAAAAAATGGATTAAAAAATATACATAATTATGCATAAAAATAACTCAAGGATGTAGGTGAACGAACCGAATATTACTTGACATTTTATAGATGTATTATTACAAATGGAAATATTTTTAGAATCAAATATCTTCTTTGCAGAACCGGAATCGCTTTAAAGTTTAAACAAAAACCAGAATTGTGTTGTTAGGTAACTTTACATCAAAACACATGCTAAAAATTGAGTCCGTTACTATCAACCTTACCTCTTTTCAGTTGCATAATTCAAGTACCTATCTACATAACTTACAGCGAAGACTGTCTTATCAGTATCACAGTTTCAATAGGTACCTCGGTACGTAAAAATAATAAGTAGCACTTACGTTTTTTTTTCGAGCATGTGAAGTAAGTGAACAGGAAAGCAATGGAGTCAAGGCTTGCTAGTTATTTACCGGCTTGCCTTCTAGATAGTGGGCTAGTGAATCGGGCCGCGTGCGCACCTCACGGATAAATAATGTTCGATTTAATACCTGAACGATACAATTGTATCTACATTGAATATTGTCCAGGTATAGTTTTATTTTATTTTTACAGGTGGTACTGTTTCTTCCGGAATGATTTTGTTTTGTTCTTATACTTCAAGTGTTAAAATTAATATTGCAACCTTTTGAATTCGTGCAACTCTATGAGCGGTTTTATTATATAAATTTTAGTGTCTTGAAAGTAATAAAATATGGCTAACTCATCGTTTATGACTATCTTTAGTACCTACTAGTTCGCCATTTCTCACGATCTAAGATTTATCATGTTCATGTGAAACCACTGAAGCAATTTTTTGTTTTTATTCACTTGCGACACACAAAAGACTTCCATTTTTCTCGGTAAACCAAGAAGGATTATTAAGAGACAAGAAGAATCATCACAAAAGTTCCCCTTTACAAGTTTATTCAAGACGTGCACAATCCATTAAAAACAAACGAATGGCAAAAGGGCCAACATCGGTCAATGTATACACGACTCTTAACGAAAATTTATTAACTGAGAGCCAAGAACAAATCCAGACGGAGTAATGAGTTAATGACCCACTTTCGACGTTTCATTGTGACAAGCAGTCATTAGTATTTTTACCGCAGTGTTATAAAGGAAATTAAATATTTTCTTATGACAATTTTGCAAGAACAATTTCATATTTTTAGAGCAATGATTAAAGTTACTAACCGTAAAGTGGTCCCACCATCAGCAGGTACAGTAGCAACACACAAAATATCTGAGTCCTGCCCCTAAACGCACGAGGCCTCACAGCCACCATCACAGTGTTGCCAACTAGTTCAAACACGTCCTTCAACACATTCCGTTCCTTGACCTTTTCAGGAGCATTAAAACTCTTCACTTCATCAGGAGGCAGCATATCCTCAAGTCTGAACACACCGTATAAGAAGGATAAAGTGTACAAAGCTAAAAGTAAGGAGAACACCCCATAATATCCCATAGCACGTAACAATATACCACTCAAAGCTGTCCCAGTCGGCGTCCCCGCCGTCACACATATAGTTACGAGCCCCAGTCGGAATGTCCTATTTTCTATAGTAGTCCTATCGGCCATAAAACTGTACATTCCCATAAATATGATTATGTAGCCGCCAGTGAACGCCGCAGGCAACGCTTCGATTAAAGCTGTCGCTGTCAGTGACAATTCATTAAAAAAGTACGTAGCAAATAACAGTCCAACATTGCAAATAATCTCTCCAATAAACGGAAACAAAATGCATATTTTTCTCCTTTTGTACTTATCGCTCCAGGCTCCTACGAACAGCACCATCACTGCTGGTATAGCCGTCTGAAGAGGGAACTTCCATGCGACCACTCCTGCAACCAACGATTGAATTTCCTTATCCTCCTGGTCCAGATCAGTCGTATTTCTTCTCGCGATGCGGTCACAAACGTCCGATCCATAATTTAAATTAACCCTGCAGGCTTTATCCAGGTGCATGTTCATTACAGCTAAAGAAGATATAGCAGTGCACAGCATGTAAATAAACAAACACGGCTCGACCGTGGTCTCGCGGAAAATACTCTTGACGTATTTTATGATATTTTTGGATTGCTCCTTCCATGTCGTACATTTTTGGGAGCCTGTGAGACGTATGTTTGATCTGGTGAGCTCGTTGACACTGCTAATGTTTTCAGTGCTCGTAATCATGTTCGCTTGGCGCCAGAAAAGTGAGAGTCAGTAAAAGTTCTCGGGCTCTCGGCTTATATCACACACTGCACTGTACGCCACCGGCACCCGAAGGTGACTATACTTTTAATCCGTGGTTATTCGTCTGTAGTTTCCAAAAACCTGAGTAGTAAATGTCAGGTTGTAAAATTAAGCGCGATATGAGAGTGCGTCGCCGCATACGAGTCGCTCGCATCTCGCCCGATACGATAACACAGGTCTCACTGTCGACGACACCACTTTTAATAAATATGTAGCTCATTTATCTTGTACCTTGAGTTACGCATCGACCAACATTGTTCCGATAGCTCCACGACTCTGACGCTTAAATACCAATTAGTATAATCGGAACGGCTATACAAACAGCACTAGTATGGCTAATTTTTATTTATTTGTTATTTTTATTTAAAGTTATAACTGTAGAAAAAATATTAGTTAAATCGGTTGTATCACTCTCGTCAAGAAATGTATCGACTTATCTAGTCACAGATTTTGTTAGCATAGTAGTGGCGTAAACTTGAGGTTGTTGACCTTTTTATGATTTAATAACCGTCTCAGCGAGTCGTTTAGTGCTAAGCCGACTATTTGGACGGCTTATGAAGATTTTTTTTAACCTAACGTCTGATCAGAGTCGTCAGCGTGACCGGCGCTTTTCTAATAATAAGTTAACTGACTATCAACAGGGTTTCTCCCATGATTAAATCTCATTTCTGTCTTTTTCTGTACTGCCATATTTACATAATTTAAAAATGGATCTTATTACTTATAAAGTTTCTTCAAAATAATCGTAACATTCCTATGTGTGTAAGTCTAACAAATAAATGGATGGTGTATTTTTCTTAAATTATATCAGTCGCCCTCGATTGTATTTTGGACACCATTTAAAGAGATTGGAAGCATCAAAAACGAATTGGCGAATATAAACCCTTACCTACTTGTATAATGAGTAATATTGGCTTAATTGCCCGTCCCATTAAATAAAAACAGTGTTTTATGTTAACTGAATAATAAACAATTATTAAATCGATACCAGTTCTTTTTTAAATAATATGTTTACTATCTCACCCTTACACACCCCCGATTTTGTGAAATAAAAATATGCTTTTAATTCCCGCAACATTATGATCTTCTTAGCGTTTCGATGGCAAAAATGTCGAGTGTTGTTAAATTAGTTTGGCCCAAAACTCAGCCACGTGAATACCGTTCGCTGACGCAGCCATTAGGTCCTCACGTGTGCAGGTGACAGGACTTGCGGGGCAAGATTGGAGGTGAGCCATTGTCTGTGGAGAGGCGTCGCATACACCAGAGATCTGAGCCGTCCGTGATCCCCCGTGAACATTGTGATGAAAGACGAGTTCTTCCTCGGAATAAGAACGTAGTAAGTGCTGAAACAGTTTCATTGCAATAAGTAAAAATCAAGTAATAAAAACTAAAACCCAACTACGACTTAAAAGGTATAAACAAGACACCACAGACAGACAAATTAAAAATCCGGAGTCACACGTGTTAGGGAACAGATTACGTGTGACTCCGGATTTTTAATTTGTCTGTCTGTGGTGTCTTGTTTATACCTTTTAAGTCATAGTTGGGTTTTAGTTTTTATTACTTGATTTTTTTTTAAATTCTTTTGGGGTTATAATATATATATTTTTGAAATGTGCTCATTAAGCCCTTTCATTTGATACCCAACATGGAACGATTAAACAATATTTTTTTTAAGTTCCTCACTTTATGTCCTATATAGGGCGCCATTTTTAATTTATTGTGACTTCACATAGCCTATAACTAGCGGACAATCACAACGCTTCTAACGATACCTCATTTGTCAAATTGTGATTAGTGGTTTGGAAGATAGGAGGGAACAGATGAACATACATACATGCATACATACATACATACCGGTCAAAATCATAACCCTCCTTTTTTCTTCGCCGTAGTCGGGTAAAAACTAAAAGGAATCTCTAGTATCTTGTAATAATACAATGCAATTAACATTATTTATTCGCTTATCCCACCAAAAAAAACGCTTCACGCTTTCACTGTTAAAAAGCTATCAGATGTAATGTAGAGCCAAGCCCCTAACTCTATAGGGCCTAGCTAACTCTACAAACATTAGACTTTATCGAGAAAATTTCATTATTTTATGTTTCTGTTCCACAAAAAGTTTGGAAATATCATATAGTTACTTATATTATTTTTATTTTATACCTTATATATAAAAAATGATTTTTTTTACGATAGACAATACTCTTACGTTATGATTAGTTTCTAATACCTCTTCAGACAATCTAAAACTTAGGTATATTCTGAAAATATTGTATGGAAAAATCTTACTGACGTTGTGACATGGAGATGGTCCTATTATTGGTACCAACTCCCTGTTTTTTATATTTCTGTGGGTACTCCCTAACTGACACAAATAAGACTTGACAAAAAGCTATATCTTGTAACATTCAATCTTCACTATGATTTCCTTGTATGAGGAGCAAACATTAAAGTGATAGGTACCTCTTTTTTTTTGTTTTCTACTGAGCATTAGCTCCTTGGGTTTCGGTTCCCGGGTTGGGCAAAGTGATATTGGGTTTTGCGGCTCGCTCTCTGTTACATGGGACATAAACATAACGGCGAAGTTTAGGTGCTAAAGGTACCTACACCGCTGTCTAACCCTTCGGGGAACGCAGGCGTGACGTTAGAAAGACGAAAGAAAATACGTTTATTACGTTTACACTATGTGTCATGTTTCTAGCTTTTTATTATTTCTACACTAGTGATGTTAGTAGGTGTTGAAATGGAATGGAGCAATAGTATATTATAGCGTTTAAGATAAAGAGAAAGACAAGTAAAATGCCGACAGTTAAAGATGGTAGTAATTTTGCTTAACCATGACTTCTAACGAATAGTATTTAGTACAGATGCGCCGAATATTCGGCCGAATATTCGTATTCGGTACATTCGGCATATTTTTTCATTGCTCGTATTCGGCCAAATATTCGGTACGGTACATTTTGGACCGGATATTCGTATTCGGTTGAAAGTACATTCGGCGCATCTCTAGTATTTAGTCAACTGTTTGTTTTAGTAGGTATTCTAGATACTTACCTAATTAGACTCATTAGCATTCGAAATAAATGCAAAACTTAGTTTAGTTGTCAATCCGGTAGGCACGTATGGAATGTCGTTAAGAATGCAAATTCTCGAATCTTGCTGTAAAGAGATGCCAGTACCTAAGAGGAAATGTCAGAGGGAAGGAAACCTTTTAGGTTACAATTACCTATACTTACCTGCCTAGCCTTTTCTCAACTATGTTGGGGTCGGCTTCCAGTCAAACCGGATGCAGCCGAATACCACTATTTTACATAAAGCGGCTGCCTATCTGACATCTACAACTCTGTCACTGGGTAACACGTTACCCCTTGGTAAAACTGGTTGTCAGACTTTAGGGCTTCGGACGACCCGTACCGACTGTCAATGATACACGAACGACAGCCGGGACCAACGGCTTAACGTGCTTTACGAGGCACGGGGGGATCTCGGTATGTAATGGATGATCACCCATCCATAGACCGACCTCGACAATTATAGCATATCCTGGAAGACCGACCCGTGTGACTGTTCTTAGCCAGGAACCCCACTGGTTACAAATATCTACAAATTGGATTCTTCACTCACGGTGGTGACGGAAGTAACTGGTGCTTATAGCACAGGAGTCCTAGTTAAAGCCCTGTTGCACATGTATTGTGTCTAGCCACTAAATTATAAGGAATAATTTAAGGTACAATAATTGTAATAGGCTAAAGTCTTAAACAAATAAATATTGTTTATTGTTTATTTAATGATTGTAAGGAGTTTTTATTTTTTTGACAGAAGACAGAAATTTACGCCTTAGACGACACAGCCATGGAGTGTAAATGTGGTTTTGTTCTACTAACGATGGGACACTAAAGCCCAAAACACACACAGAGCGGGTGCGGGTCGGGTTGTTTTCACCGCGTGAGTCGCGCGGTTCATCGTGTTCAAGGAGCGCGGGCGCGGGGCGGCAGCGGGTCGGGCGCGGGACGGCAGCGGGTCGGGCGCGGGACGGCAGCGGGTCGGGCGCGGTTGTACTTTGACAGCCGGCAGCGGTTGCAGTGTGAAAATGTTGGGTGATTCTGACACGGACGAAGAATTATTATTTTTTACTTATTTTAAAGAGAAGAACGCGAAAATGGAAAAAGTTGTAGGTTCTTGACATTAATAAAAAAGAACATCAATATGGAGAATGTCATCGATACGTGTATTGCAACGAATGTAACGCCGCTACACCCACATTGGTATTCTGTAACCATCTTACCTTGAAAACTTAGGTGAAGTGAGAGTGGAGTGAGTCATTATCATCGATACCTACTGATGCTAAGGCAGTGACAGTTCACTCCAAGCTCACTTTGATATTTTACTACACTTAGTTTTCACGGAGATATTTTTACAGAATAGCACAACCGCTCCCGACCCGCTCCCGTCTCGCGCTGTTGTGTCAGCGGGCGCGGCTCCCGCGCGGCTCCCGCTCCGCGCCCGCGTTCTGTGTGTTGACATCCATATAATTCCTTGAATTACAATTTATGACACCCGCCGTACTCCCGCGCCTGACCCGCTCCCGCCCCGCGCTGTTGTGTCGGCGGGCGGCGGGCGCGGCTCCCGCGCGGGTCCCGCTCCACGCCCGACCCGCGCCCGCGTTCTGTGTGTTGACATCCATATAATTCCTTGAATTACAAATTATTATACCCGCCGTACTCCCGCGCCCGACCCGCTCCCGCCCCGCACCCGCTCTGTGTGTATTTTGGGCTTTAGTATCGTGTCCGGCGTGTCCTGTCATCTGCAAGTTACAGGAACTGATGGCGCAACTCGTGGCCGAATTCCGGCGACTCCATTAAGATGACCATCGACAAGCTATGAAGATAAGAAACGTCTTTAACAGAACGCCCTTTTAATTTACTTTAGTGTTTGGAAATGCCATAGGTGCCACTGCAAGTCGTGGTTGTGGGTTCGATCCCAAGTCGGGCAAAGCTATTCATTAGGAATGTCTTAGTTAAATACCTAGCATTCTACTCTGAATGTGTGCCTGGTAAATGAAAAGACCTAGCAAAAAAAATTAACATGGCAATAAGTGGGTCTGCCAGCCCCTTTATGGTTTATAGTCTTATGACGATATCTCTTATATTCTTCTCTCTTAATCACCACATATATAAATAAGTAGGTATGCATTAAACACATGCGAATCTTTAATTCTGTCCCAATTGTTGGTAGCCTTGTAAAGGACTCGAATCCGTCGCGTCTGATTTCATTTGTCACTCGGGACTGCAATAAGAAGAAATAATTTCATAAATGAGATCAAGGCCCACGACTGAATCGTTACTTACATTATTAGGTATTATTATTGGTGGCTGATGCACATTTGGTTTGGATTCTTTTGATTTTATTTTTGTTTTGTGCGTTTTGCCGCGAGAAATGTTGTAGGCGGTTAAGTTCACCAACAGTGTTCAGAAGTAGGTAGGTGATTTTGGCGCGAGGCCAGAATTGAAACGCCACCATCTTGTTTTTTGAATATTGAAAAAAAAATGCACAAATGTTTACCAACAGCGCGTCTCTAGCAACGTAATTCGAGTGCCAAAAGATCACCTGCTACGGTCCTTAGACACTCCTTTTGGTTCCTTCACACTCTTTTTGATTCGTTCATACATCATCAGAGGGCCTAGACAAGCGACAATCGCTTCGAAAAAGATCCAGAGGGGCTAGACAAAGTGACATTCTATCAGCGCTAGCGCTGAAGGAAAAGGCAAAAATATATAGGACTGACATAAGCTATCGAAAAACTTATGTCAATTCTGTTCAAAGTCGTTGTAGAACTTCGAAACGCTTTCGAAGCGATTGTCACTTGTCTCTGTTCAGTCCAGTTGCAGTGTATGTTCATTTGTTTATGTAGACATAGAGGATAATATGTGAAAGGGCTAGAAAATTTCTAAAACAAATTAAAGAGTGTAGCATTTACCCAAGTGACTGTTCAAAATTAGAACTCTACTTGTGAGAATCTTTTCTGTCTAAATAATGTAACAAACGACCGAAAAATATGTTTTTTTTTTATCTAATACCAGAATTATTTAGTGACCTTAGCACACTGCAACATGTAATTTGAAGAAACCTCTAAAGTTAAAGCAAAAACTACAAGCCAGTTAACATTTATCCAGTAGCCGATTACCATCAGATATCCTATAACTAGTGTGAGGAAATGTAAAATTATTATATTTACCTAATTAAAAAACTCGATACCCGTGCAAGGGAATATAGGCAATATTTCAACAGTCATAGTACGTAAGTAAAACCTGAATCCGAAGAGGTTTTGCAAGCATACCTTCATTATATATTTCTTTTTATCTGTACGGGGAAGTTCTTGGCCTGCATCTCATTTGATGACAAGTGATGACCAGGATGAAGGTGGAAGAGAGCTTCACCCGTTATCCACAACCACAGAGAAATTGGCTATCTTACCTCCAACTACAGAAACACAACAATGCTGTTAACATTGTTATTATGGCGCCAGACTTAGATATGATGATGCTAGTTAGCCAGGCAGACTTAGAACAAGCCCTACCATGAACCAAACTAAGCGAAAATTTTTGCCCTCACTGGGAATCGCACCCGGGACCTCTGGGTCTGAGACAGGACCACTAGACATTAGACACGCGACATTTGCCCAGTCCTTGGATTTTCCGGCCCATACGTAACTAACTCCTAAGAAGCTTACAGTTACCTTCTATTGCAACATTGGGTTAAAGCCTCAATACTACGATTCTCATGCTCATTTTAATTGCATTGATACGTATGAAGTCTGTCAGTTTTTAGGTAAGTTTTTGAAGTGAAAACTTCTTTAGGTGCGTTGAGCACTTTTTGGGTGAACAAAAATCATGGAACTCGCGTCATCGTCACGCTTGAAGTGATTTGTTTTTTTAGCGCCATCTACCGTCAACCGTTTGAATTACGTTTAGGTTACGCATTGTTGCTTAGTTTTCACTTCTATTGGCAGTCCACAAAGACGCATGTTTTTTTTTGAATAATTTAGCAAAATGCAACATTAATAGATTACACTCTGTATATAAGTCTATCTGTCATAATAATAACTGAAGTTATTCAAATTCACAGTGACGATTGTCATGGTCATTTTAATTGCATTGATACGTATGCAGTCTATACAGGACAAATTATTCGTTAGTAATTGGTAACTTAAAACTAACTTCTTAGGAATGGGAGCCTCTTGTTTATGCATAGTTAAGTGACGCCTCGTGGCAGTCATTAAAGATGCATTTGAGCTAGGAAACGTAGGTAGAATTACTACTTAGTTTCGGTTTTACGCGTTACTAAGTAGTTAGTAGAGCTACCACAGAATAGAACTAGATGGGGTTCATTTTTAACACTTTGAGGGACACTAAACGCCCATAGCATAAGCATAATCAGCCTATAATTTTCCCACTGCTGGGACACAGACCTCCTCTTTTCAAGAGGGAGTGAGCTGTAATCTACCACGCGGGCCCAGTGCGAGTTGGTAGATGTCACATGTCTTCGAATTTTTGGTTCTAGGACATGCCCGTTTGCGGCAGTGGTGATGAAAATATTTATACTAAGTAAAGCGCCTGTCTGGATTCGAACTCACCACCTAAGACTCGCCTATGCATACTATCTATACTTAATATTATAAATTCGAAAGTAACTCTGTCTGCCTGTCTGTCTGTCTGTCTGTATGTTACCTTTTTATGCCTAAACCACTGAACAGATTTCGATAAAATTTGGCAAAGAGATAGATGCTATAGATGGCATCCCGGTGAAGGACATATTATATAGGCTACTTTTTATTGACATTCCAGGCGGGCGAAACCATGTGCAGAAGCTAGTATTATATATTGTATCTCGTTCAGTGTCCAGATTGTACAGATTAGTCAAATGGTAAACCACTTACTTAAATTCTCATAAAAACACATAAAAGTACATACTTTTAAGTGTTTTAAAATGAGAATTTAATTACTAATCAGTGAGTTTACCATAACCTAATTATTTAAACATATACGTTTACGATATTAGTGTAGGTACCTACTTTGTAGATACTTATTTAGAATTTAATTTAATGATAAATAATGATAATAAATAAAATATGAGGAAAAACAAAACAAACGCGACTACAAAATCATATATCTCAAAAAAGAAAACAACGCATTACCTATAGTCTATTAGACAGAATTTTGGTATCGCAGGTGGAGACAAACAGAAGTTACATTATATTTTCAGGTAGGTTTGTGCAATAGGGCGTGCAATTCCAAAATTCTATAGATTTTAATGTCAAATCATTTTTTTCTAACTGAACAGACCGCTGTGCTGCTGGGGAGTTTGTTGCGTCACTTCTTCCCAGCTAAAGCACTAGGAAGTGGTGAAGGGTGGGCGTTTTGGGGGACTGTCTTATGTAATTTTGACGCTCGAAAAGTGCTAATTCTCAGCCTAGTTTGAATAAATGACTTTTGATTTGATTTGATTTGAATGCTTGTTTTTCTCTTTTCAGTTATGTTTTTTTTGTATTAATTTGCTGTATTTCAAGCTAGTTATTTAAAGCTAGGCTACAGAACCAAAGAAATAGACACACATATATACCTACTCTAGAAAACCCTCCTTTTATGGCAGTCGGGTAATAAGGTATTTTACATGGAGCGAATGCCTATCTGACCTCCACAATCCAGTATCTGGGTAACAGGATGCCCCTTGGAAAGACTGATTGTCAAACTTTCCAGCCTCTAATGACCCGTAATAACTATGATTCATAATTGTACAAAATCTTTCAAATTCAATTGAATTTATTTTATTTTGGTCAATAACTCAAAACCATTCCAAAAGCCAAGCCATAGCAAGTGAACGTTCACTTGCTCTAATCGTGACGACGACAGACGATGAAACTCTAATAGCAATATAATACACGTGTATTATATTGCTATTAGAGTTTTGAACAACATTGCTCAGTGAAAAAAACATGGGCAGAGAGCTGATAAATTGGTTAAAAGATAACTGAAAATTCAAAAACTTCAGCCAAACGAAATGCATACCTTTTTTTTGCTACTGCATTTAAAAACTGAATAAGGTATTCTGCAGAACCGCTCTCATATTAAATTCAGTCCATTTTATCATGCTTCCTTAATGAAATCTTTGAAGAAAATAATTTTAAATTCCTTTTCCCATTTCTTTCCTCTTTTTTCTTGCTTTACGAACATCCTCTTTATCTCAAAGAGTTTGTTATTTTTTAACATTGCGAAGACAGATTTTAAAGTCCTCATAAAATAGGATCTGAACTTGGTAGGTAATAACTGATAATTTAAAAAAAAGTTCGCACCTTTCACCTGGGTTTTTAAGCCAAGTCAGAGGCCCATGGGCGGCTTTAAAACTCTCACAAGAGGTTAGTCACTAACCCCACGAAAAGAAGAAGAAGAACCTGGGATTTAAACATAAATGGCGAAATGTAGGTGTACTATAGGTAAATCTCTGCTTATGTCTTCGGGAATTGTGTAGGCGTGATGAATTTTTAGGTAAGTTTTTGAAGTGAAAACTTCTTTAGGTGCGTTGAGCACGTTTTGGGTGAATAAAAATCATGGAACTCGCGTCATCGTCACGCTTGAAGTGATTTGTTTTTTTAGCGCCATCTACCGTCTACCGTTTGAATTACGTTGAGGTTACGTATTGTTGCTTAGTTTTCACTTCTATCGGCAGTCCCCAAAGACTGCACCGCATGTTTTTTTTGGAATAATTTATCAAAATGCAACATTAAATTACACTCTGTATATAAGTCTATCTGTCACAATAAGCTGAAGTTATTGAAATTCACAGTTTTCATTGGCTTCTTAATTAAATATATTAATTAATGGCATTTCGCTGTACTAAATATAAATAAATCTTGGCTGCACCATTTCCAGAATTTGCAAAGTTCTGAAATTCAATTTGCAGGAGCGTATCCGTTTTCGTTCCAGCAAAACAAGTATAATTTTAGACTTCGATTCCATTTATATTTCACTAGCTTCCGCCAGCGGCTTCGCCCGCGTGATATCTTTATAAGTTATAGCCTATGTTACTCAGTGATAATCTACTAGTGAAAAATAAATTAAATTCGGTCCAGTTGTTTTGGACTTTATGCATTACAAACAAAAATACAAATCTGTATTACATAAATGCGTTTGAAACAGTGCTCTAAGATAGTACAACTAAAACTATAGCTTTATGATAATGTATTCATTTTATGTCGTAACACAAGTTTACACAACTACATCAACGCAATGTGTTATGTATTAGGGGTACAAGAAATACTTGTAAAACTATTAGATCCAAATAGACATGGTGCAGCCGTCGTTTGCGACACCTACGACAAACATTGTAAATAGATTAATAGTTGCTAAGTAAGTACCTGTATTGCCCAATGCCCGTGCTTATTACATGTTAACTTGGAAGTATAATTTTATCATGATTTTAATAAAACTAAAACCTACTTTAGTTTAGCAGGTATAAAATACGTGGCACAATAAGCAAGTGGTAAAATAATCAAATTAGCATAGGTATTCATAATATTCTTATTGTTTATTAATATCACGAACCATGAGTTTTGGCAATACACATCCTTATACAAATTATCTTATTCTTAAAAACCTTTTATCACAAACATTAAATTCACTAATGCACCTGCAGATTCGCCATATTACCACACACGCAATTACGTATTTAATATTTTTTCAGGGAAATCAGTTAATTTAATATTTTCTGGTAAGTATTGCATTAAGTATGGTAACTTCGATCAAGATTCCTGAGCGAAGCATGGTACTCGTAATAAAAATTATTAAATAATAAATGGGTAGAGCAGTGTCCAATTTCATAGATGTTAATTTACCTTTACACGTCACAATTTATAGATTCGGTACCTATAAACTGTGACGTCAATTAATCTTCATCGGACGTGCTGACGACTCAACGTATAACAAATCTGTAGGCACCTTATATGGCAATCTACATGGCAATACTTTTTACTATAGGCCGACCGCTTAACTGAGACCATTCCTGAGGTATAGCGGCGCGGTGTGGGAGGCCATGTGGTGTCGTGATGCGAGAGCTCAGTGATTCGTCAACTTGTGACAACTGTCACCCCTCTCGCACCGCGCAGCTACCTCAGGAACGGTCTCAGTTAAGCGGTCGGCCTATAGCATACTACAGTTACCAAATATAATAATACTAGCTGTGCCCCGCGGTTTCACCCGCGTAGATCTTGATCCCGTGGGAATATAGGGATAAAACGGATCCTATGTCCTATTCCAGTTCATGGTCTACCCGTGTGCCCATCCTCCCCTCTCTAAAGTAGGGAACGTCGCGCCGGCGCGGCGTGGAACTGTTCGCGTATTGCATTTTTATATTCATGATTACTTCGAAATTAAATGTCCGATTCGAATGAATTAAAAAGTATTTTGCTGCTACATAAATACCCTTGATGTTAAAACCATTTATTTGAATAAGAATTAATATTATGTTGATAAAACTCCTTCGCAAATAATGCATTAGTTTCGAACAAATTTGATTACCATAAAAAATGGTTATAGTGAGTCAATCTTAAAAGATAGACATAAGCTGTCGCGGACTTTTTTTTAGAACTTTTAAAGAAGAACAATTCCATGATACATCATATTTGCGTAACTTAAACCGGTTACGCAGCGCACGCAACGGAAGCTCTCAAAAAGGAATAATTTTTCCCGTTTTTGCAACATTTTTCATTTACGTTCCGCTCCTATTGGTCGTAGCGTGATGATATATAGCCTATAGCCTTCCTCGATAAATAAACTATCCAACACAAAAGAGAGAATTTTTAAATTCCAACCAGTAGTTCCTGAGATGAGCGCGTTCAAACAAACAAACAAACTCTTCAGCTTTATACATGAAACTATAGTGCGGTGACATCAAAATTGTGTGCATTATAGTGTGCGTGCGCTTCCTTCGCTGCTGGGTTCTTTACAGTATCTCTCTCCTGCCGTTTGTGAATCACGTAGAGAGCTCTGAAAAGCATTAAAAAAAAATGTTTTACTACATACGATTGTTCAGAAGAGACTTCAAAATTAAATTAGGTAAAATGAATAACATTTAGGTAGCTAAATCGCTCAGCATTTACTTAAAGAATGGAATTCAAAGTTACGTATTTAAGGAATCTTGCTGAATAGACAGATTTATGTCATTTACGTTCGCGTACAGACAGCGTTGAACTATACGTACCTATAAGTACATAAAATACAGTGCCTTCAATTTACCATAGCAAAATATATATTCTGCACAAAAAATTGTCCCACCCTTACCACTTACACACTCTTTTTACATGCACGTTATTAGAAATCCACCACAAACGTCCATGAGAGCGGCCTTTGACCGAATAACGTGATCAATTTCGACTGACGTGAGCTATTTTGATCGAACATTGTCGTCGGCTATCGTTCAAACAGCACAGTGAGCAGAATTCCGTCATGTATCTATTATACTGGTTACGTGATTGAAAACAACCTCGACCTTTTTGAGCCTTTGAGTTTTTTCCAAGAGCAATCAATCGGTTTTTGTTAGGAGTTTACGAAGTATGTAAGTGAAGCTTTGTGGTTTCGGTCACATTTTGTCGATATGGTATTTTAATGAAGATCCTGGAGTTTTTACTTTATGGTCATCTTTCGTCACAGTAATTTCAGTTTACGAATACGAAAGTATCTAGGTTATGTATTGGAATGAAAAAGTTTTATTATTAATATCATTCATTTAGAAAATTAAATCATATAAAAAGACGTAAATATGCGGGGTTCTTGTAACTGATGACTTTTCTCTTACTACAAGACGTTACGTAGGTCGAGATTATTTTATTTACAAAGTAAATGTCCTAATTTATTATTTTAAACCCAGACTAAAACCATTTACTATTTGATTTAGAAGATTAATTACTATAGATAGTGCCATCTACGAAGACGCGCCCCACTCTTTTTACACGATTCCTGTAGTCGTGAGAGTGGGGAACGTCTTCGTGCATGGCACTAGTACGACTACGATTAAAATAATAATATTATTTTATATATAATACTCACATAAATATAAGGAAGGCCGGTATAGTCATGGTCCCGCCCAACAGATACACCGCCCCGGGCAAAGTTTCCACGGTTCTCGAAAACAATTTGCTGTATAGCGGTATGTAGATCACAGGAATCAACGTCTCCACGAACCCAATAAGTGAACATATTTTACCTGAAAAGATAAAATTGATGAAATAACTGTTCATCAATTTTATTAGTTACTTAAAGTGACTGCCTTTGTGGAAGAGAAATAAAATGTTTATTTATTTATATAGATGGAGAAAATAGTGTAAGAATTCATTGCATTGTCAGAATTTCACATGTTTATAATCCTATACGGACCTAGAACATAATGGAAACCGCATTTAATACTGTTCACATGGACACTATTAATATTCTAGTGGAACTTCTCGACATTAGAAGATACAGATAGTGCTAATGTAACTTTTTTATTCGGGTATCTTCGGGGAACGAAACTGCCTGTTTACACGATTTTCAAATCATACGTTAAGTCTACCTAATTTCGGTTCTTTGAAATTCTTTTGCAAAATAAAGAAAGAACCATACATTTTATAACATCACGCCTTTATTTCACCAGTTATGTTTAAGTCCCATATAATAGGCTCGCCCCCTATGGGTCCTATTGTCGTCACCCGGGCACAAATCCAGACTCCGAGCTACTGACAAAAAACCAAAAAATAGAAGGACTAAATTATACATTTTCTGAACTAATATTTCAGTTCAATTTCCATGCCATGCAAGATTCATTCAAGCGCACTGATAGACAAATGGTCAATTAGTTAAGTGCAGAAAGAAGCGAATGGAGTCGCTTTTAATTAATATAGCTCATTGCTTGATATCGCCAGTCAAGCAATTTTCCTTCGGAACGCTATTGCAATTTCTATTAGACTAGGTAATGACAACGAGCCTGAAAGAAATTGTCTAATTGCATGGCAAAGGCATCTTATCATAAAGAAAACAATCGTGGATTTTATTGATCACCAAAGCTTGCTCTCGGCGTATTTTGTTTCAATTTTTATTTTATTTAAAAGATTGTCCGTGTAATTTCTTGCCCGTTCTTCTCCATAGGAACCTACCACGCTTTGGAATGGGTACTAGCTTCATATTTCTGACTGACCGACTCCTTGACAATTAAAAAGTGCCTGTAAATGGTTTAATTGAAATAAATGCTATGAGTTTAAGTTTCCGTGTTTTCGTTCACCTTATGACATTAAGGGCTGATCCAACCAAAGCGAGATGTCTTTTATTCGGGGAATAAAATTGGCGTCGTGACAGTTTTTGTATAGAAAACCTGCCAAAAATTTAATATTTATTCGCTGGATTAGACATACCTACTAGGGATAAAAGTTTGGGCGAATTCGCCCTAACGGTAAGATATAAAGACTCAAATTTTACTTAGCAAAGTAAGACAGTCCCTGGAGATGAGACCACGTATCGGCAAGCGTATTGTGAGACGTCTTCCAGCTAGATGGATCGACGATTTTAAAAAGGTGGCTGGGATAGACCGGATGCGGAAGGCGGATGTCAAGGTGTTGTGGCGCAGTCTGGGAGATAATTATGTCCAGCAGGGTTTGCGGGTTGCATAGGGGGTCAAAATTTTCATTATTTTTGCGATAGGACACACCATTTTCGAGATATAAGCAAAAGAAAATAAAAAAAAGATACAGTACCGTTTTGCAACTGAATTCGAGGTTTGAATTTTAGTTCATGACATCTAATTTTATTCCACACATTTTTAATCGTGATTAAAAATAGTCAGAGTTAGTTAGAGGATTTTAGATATAGAACAAAAATTTTGGTTAAAACGTCAAATTCAGAATAGCATTTTCACTAAATTAAAACTCAGTGCCATCTTAGTGCTGTCAAACTAAATTATAGTTAAGTTGTGTCACTTTAGTCTATTTTCAGAATGGGAAATCGTCGTTTGACAGGAATAAACTAAATTTTAGTGGTTTTTAGTTTAGTTTAGAGAATTTGTGACAAGAGAATCGGCACCATTATAATCCTCCAGTAGTGCTTTATAAGCTGATTGTGAACTTTCAAGACACAACAACAATCTGCTTCAAGGTAAATTAAAAAACTAGTAGATAGCATAAATTAAATAGTCTTTAGGCTACCTAGATATCTAATAAAATATGTAGACAGGACCAACGTAGCTGGAAAATGCAATTTATTCAGAATTTAACCTTAGCAAGGTTAAATTCTCTCACTGAAACCCACTTGCGATGTCCGCCCCGCTTTGTGAAAGCAAGAATTCAGGACCACGGAGTATAGAAAAGACAAACGTTAAAGAGACAGATGGAGGACATGGCTTTGTATTAGCTTTTAAAACGCTTGAATTTAGCTTCACTTGTTAGCCCGGGTTCGCACGGGCGATCTTCTCGGCGCATGCTGAATTTTCAACGCACTGCTTAGCGCCGAGAGTTGAAAATCCAACAGTGTTTTTTCGACGCGTTGGGATGCACTCTGTTCGATTTTCAATGCTCGGTTCACCTCCGAGAGTTGAAAATCTAGTGCGCGATAAAATCCCGTGGCTATACTTTTACGGACGTGCGAACGTGCGTTTAGTGTGTTCCAAGTCTCATCATCTGCCCAGCCTTTTCCCAACTACGTTCGTGTCGACTTCCATGCGGTCTTACCGCTGCAGATGCAGCTGAATACCAGAATTTTACATGGAACGACTGCCTACCTGACCTCCACAACCCAGTTACTGGCACGATAGCCGTTTGTAAGACTGGTTTTCAGACTTTCGGGCTTCTGACTACCCAACGACTGCTAAGAGGAAATGAGGTCGGTCTTTTCCGAATACAAAAGTCATAATTCGAGGTTCAGCTCTCGTCTATTTCCTCCTCCATTATTGGACCAATTTGAAAGATATTTTATAAATTGATTATGAAGGATATTTACTGTGCCCCTCTGTTTTTCTTTTTTCATTAATAGTTGTCTTTGTACAATAGGCCTCTGATGAAAGCTGTCTAAACAAGCAACTTTGAGCATTTTCTGAGGGATTTTCTAGTGCTTACAGATAAAGTATCATCAAAACGGAAAACATAGGGGCATAGAACTAGTTGATATTTATTTTACTGTAAAAAATCATTGCTCTTAGGTCATAAACCTGAGAGAAAAAAGGCGAGAGCGTTTGTATAGAGAGAGGACTGATCCTATTTCCTCTTAAGCTAGATGATCTAGACTCAAGTCACAATATAAATTATGAAATCTAGTGTAGCCACTGAGCAAATGCAGACACTCTGTAATTGCACTTTCGTTAAGTACTATATAAGTAGCTGGCAGTTGCATGTTATAGAGAAATTAAATACGAATAAACAGACTTCGAATTCATGTTATTATTTAAATTCATAAATCTATTACGTATAAAAAGATCCACAAACATAATTATGGTTTTTTTTTTGCTTTTTAAATTATGCTTTACTCGATCTTTCTTATAGAATCCGGTTAGCGGTTGTGGTTGATGGCGATTATAATAATAATGCCACACGCTTTGAAGCTGACATCAGCGTATATATATAAAAACATTAGCTTCTTTGGTTTTTAGGAATAATTATTTCCCTGTGATGCTTTGCAATTATAATATTGTATTATTTATTTTAAATTTAAACATTTAAAATAAATTTTCTTTATTTTTATAAGTAAAAGTTTATTTTCTTGTTAATAAGTAAAACTATAACTATACCAATAAGTTTCTGGTTGAGTGATTAATTTATAAAACCCGTAGGTACCTAGTAAAGCGGCAGGCGCCATATAACGGTCGTCATGAAAATTATGGCACCGGGATTTTAGTTTATTGACAAAATACCCTTACACAACAACTTATTTTCATAAATAACGCTTCAGTGACGTCATTCGACAGTAAATAGCGGACTCGGCTCAACCAGAAACATTTTATTCATACATAACATACATAATCAGCCTATAATGTTCCCACTGCTGGGACACAGGCCTCCTTTCTATGAGAGGGAGTGGGCCGTAATCCACCACGCGGGCCCAGTGCGGGTTGGTAGATAGCACATGTCTTCAAATTTTTGGTTCTAAGACATGCCGGTTTCCTCACGATGTTCTCCTTCACCGTTTTGAGAGCAGTGGTGATGAAATTATTTACACAAAGTAAAGCGCCTGTCAGGGTTCGAATCACGACCTACAACTCGTAAGTCGCAGCCGTTACCACTGGGCCACCACTGCTTCTTATTTTATTCATAATAATTATAAATTAAAAATATAAAATAATTAATCAATCATTTTAAAATCAGCATTGACTGTCTAAATATAACCCACCCAATTACGATTACATAAAAAAAGCATTCAGAATTAAATTTTCGACAAATGAATCCTAAAATAACGTAGGTGCCTACCTTCCAAAGTTTTTACATGATTAAATTAGTACCGACGGTTTCAATTAAGTCTAATTAAAACATCCACTGTGTGTCTGACCTTAATTAATGTATCACAGGTTTGAAAAAACAAAATAAACATGTCTGCCGTTGTACTAACACGTATAAACAAATTAACAAATAAATAAGCAGTACCTTTGTATCTACTCATATATGATGTCGTATCTCTATGTATTTTACTGTGTGTACATAAATAAAAAAATAATATAGTAAAGTTTAAAAGCCATTTTCTTTTCGAGCAATCAATATAAAAGAGATGGGGATGATATATTAAAACTAACGACTGAATCCATTGGAGAAGGGAACCTCGTGACAGGAACCAGTGGGAAAATGTTAAGGGAGGCTGATGCCAAGAGGCACGCTGAACTACGGGAAATAATTGTGACGATGATTGTTGAAGATGTCGGAAAAAAACATGCCGACTTGGAGTTTTACTGGCCGCGTTAACAAATCCATACTTATCAATACTTAATATTATAAATTCGAAAGTAACTCTGTCTGTCTGTCTGTCTGTATGTTACCTTTTCACGCTTAAACCACTGAACGGATTTCGAAAAAAATTGGCAAGGATATAGATGACACCCTAGGGAAGGACATAGGCTACTGTTTACTGATATACCGTGCGGGCGAAGCCGCGGGCGGAAGCTAGTGCTATATAAAAACAATGTATTACGGATTTTTTCCTCATAAAAACTGTAGCAATGCTATATGTTTATCTGCATTTTTCATTTCTCTCTGGACGCAATTCTGAAGTGCACGCAGAGGAAGTCGCGGGCAGAAACTAGTTGAGTTAAGTGATAAGTAATAACAATAATATTGTTTAATATTTAAAAAATTCTTGAGCTCTTGAAAAAGGCTTTCAATGAATTGTAAGCTGAAGGCTTTTACAGTAATTCGTCTTTTAGGGATTCACTTTGAAACTATCAAATCTTCACAATAAATTCGTCTGATATTTAGATTATTCAAATACCCTCCTTATGTTAGAGCCCTAGGGGTCCAAAATAAGTTCAATAACCAGAAAATTGATGTTCAAGTTTATGTATGAATTATCATGAATTATTCTAGATGTTAATCTAACTTTTTAAATAACTTGAACTTCATTTATCATCGTTGAAACTCTTTGGATAAGATGTATCACTCCCGAGGGGCGTTTTTAGACCTGCCACTTCTTTTGCTTCATGATTCTTCAGTTATATTAAGATTTATTCATTGTAAAGAATCAGAGGTTTAACAAAATTAATGTTAAATCATACACTTTTTATGGAAACACTGGAATTTCTAAAATAAAATGCTTCGAGCAACGATAGATGATCGCTCTTTCTAATGAGTGTATAAAAAATACACTCATTGAAAAGAGCGAACGTTTATTAGTGTATATAAATACATCTACAGTAATTACGCCAAAAATGTGTATTGACCCGTATTTCTCGAATTTATAACACAGATTTCTCTCAAGTCGATATATTTAACTGTAATACCTACATTCAAAAAACAAATAATAAAAACTATAAACGAAGGCAAATGACAAACTATTAATAACATAACTTAATTTTCGACTTTTTTTTTCTCTTTAAAATTTAAACTTAAATATTAGTAATACCTGAAATTTCACTTTTTGAATTTAAATATTTCTAAGTAGTCTATTCGCATGTTTTATACTTATCCTAGTTATACAGGGAAACCTATTATTAGCCATACAATACTGTAACACTTATTTTGTAACATAATATTATGTATCGCTGTTGTTTGCCTAAGTAAAGAAAATAAAATAAAATATTAGTATTAGTGTAGATCTATCGTCAGTATTAGTATCATCTATTATGCTATAATTTATAAAGATACCAACAGCATCCCGCGGTTTCACCCGCATAACTCTCGGTTCCTTGAGAATATCGGGATAAAAAGTATCCTTTGTGTTAATCCAGGTTATGAACTATCTGTATGCCAAATTTCATACAAATCCGTTCAATAGTTTTTGCGTGAAAGAGTAACAAACATTCACCCATCCATCCTTCCATCTTCACAAACTTTCGCGTTATAATATTATATTAAGTTGCACACGGGCGAAGCCGCTTGTGTTAAATAAAATATATGAAAGACTACCAGCAGTAACTTCAGTAAACAATAATTATGAGTATAATGAATATAGAGATCCTTAGTGGGGATAATGTCTATAAGTAAAAATGTGTTATAAGTAAGTCAAATATTCATTCTAATATGTCAAATATATGTTAATATTTTATGTCAAATATTCATTCTAATGACCTAATAACCAAAAACTTACCAACTTTTTCAGGCTCCACGACCTTAGTGCCAAGAGACCTGATGGCAATAGCACCAGAGTTTCCAAAAAAGTCGAAAACTGGGGCAGCATACAACCAGTTTCTCGTTGGGGCCAACCCATATACGTAACCAGATACTGTCTTGCAAGCTGTGGCTATGATGCCCAGGAAACTGTCATGCATCTTCATCTTCTTACTGAAGAGTGTTACGGCTACCGCTGATCCTGGAATACGAAGTACTTATTTTTAAGCATTTAAGTATATTATCATGGCAAACGGTGGGTGCCTGAGGATAGACGGCGCCGAAGCCGGCCCAGGAAGAGATGGCGAGACGATCTGGATGCTTAACGCAAGGGTTGGATCGAGGTCCTGCCAGTGTTGCGGGAAAGTCCGAAAGGGATACCGGGTCCTTGGTAATAGACAACTGAAAAAACACGGACGGATTTTAGTCAGTAAAAGTCTGACACGCCCTCCCGCTCCGCCCAGAGCGGGAGAAGTCATTTGATGATTTCACACCCTCAAAAAAAAAACCTTTGGATCGAGGTGGCCCTGGAAAAGGATGTTTGGAAAGATTTGGGGGAGGCCTTTGCTCAGCAGTGGGACAGTGTAGACTAACATAAAAAAGAAGTATAATATGCCTGTAACGCAAATATAGAAACCAGAAATGCCTATGTGAGGTAAGCCTACAGTTTCTCTATGGACGGTTTTCGTAGCGTAGATATCTCGTAGAGATACAAATGGCTTTCTAAAGCTAGAGTAACCTTTGAATAGAATACTACTGACACAGTATAAATAAGTCACAGTATTATATCTCGGCATTGACCTTGAATTATATGGCCGTTCGGTAGAACCTTCCCCGTCCGTGCGTAACTGCCGTGCAATCGATGCAGTTGCATCAAATCGCAACAGTATCGATTGCGTAGCAATAAATTGAGATTTCGAAGCGCGTCATGTCGGCCGTTTTCTATGAAGATATTTTAGGGGTATGAGGAACAGTGGTGTAAAGTTCACTCATCCCCATAGCAAAGGGAGGATCCTCCGACCAGACGGGTGTTGTGTCTGGCGGGCAACTGCCCAATGATTGATATTAGGTTTTTGTATATATGTTCACTGCACGGTAAACTCTAATTGCGCGATGCAGGATTTATGTGACGTCAGGATTTTTGTGTGACGTCAGGTCTTCGATGCGTAGTTCGCATGTGGCGATGTAGATACCGCCACAATATAATACTGTTATGTATACTATGCTACTGGTGAAGCCAAAAGTATTATTATTACCTAACGGTCGTACACCCACAGTTCCCAAATATGGTTTAAGCGTTCCTAATTGGTAATAGTGTCAATGGCCTTTCTAATTCTTCAGTTGGTATTGAAAGTTTTCTAACATAACAACACAACAGTTTTTACTAAATCTGGCTAAGTTGTATATCATCAACAATGGACAACACAAGAGTAGTGGTGGGTCAGTGGTAACGGCCACGACTGAGTTGTAGGTCGTAGGTTCGAACCCAGACAGGCGCTTTTCTTTGTGTAAATTATTTCATCACCACTGCTGTCAAAACGGCGAAGGAAAACATCGTGAGGGAACCGGCATGTCCTAGAACCAAAAAATCGAAGGCATGTGTCATCTACCAACCCGCAGTGGGCCCGCGTGGTAGATTCCAGCCAAAGAGAATTATATAGTCATTGATTCCAGCCTACTCCCTCTTACCGAGAGGAGGCCTGTATCCCAGCAGTGGGAACATTACAGGCTGATTATGATTCATCAATTTTAGGGATGTTGAAATGAATTATTAGACTGCCCTTAAAAATATTTACTAACGGATGCAAAAAGATTAAGAAATAACAAATAAGTAAAAAAAAAATTGGGAGGAGGTTAAGGAGGCCTTTATCCTGTAATAGTAAAAAGAACCAGCAATGCAAGTGCGTGTTGGACCACGCACAATGAAGGGTTTCGTAGTTGTAATGAATTTATCCAAAGAACAAACGTAACTATGTTTTTGAAAAAATGTTCTAACATACTATATGTTACGGTCAATTCTCCAACTGCAAATGTATGTTTGTATATATTTAAATAAGTTATATATTATTATATTCGCATTTTTTAATATAGTAAGTTATAAAACTACCAATAAACGATATTCGAAGTTTTCCTTTACTTGTGCTCTGAGACCTTGCTTCTTGTATGATTTAGGTCAACGAGAAGGCGAGTATCAAAATATATCGCATTAATGGCCGCATTTTTTTATTGCGTTAACTTAGAATCTTGATTTTTAGAGCTCCTAGGAACCGTAGACCTACTAGTTGATATTAATTTCAACTTCGCGCGGTCCTGAGAAAAAGTTTCTTGACAGACAGACGGACGGACAACGTGATCTAAAAATGAGTAGGTATATTGAAAAACAACGTTGTTTTCTGAGGTTTAATAATTTTTAAAGCTACGCATCATAATAATGAGTTCTGTTAGTAGAATCGTTATTATTACAGCCGACGCTTGATATAGAAGAGTTAATAAAGGCTCGAGGGCACTTGAAACCAAATAACATCATGATTGAACTTTTTGCTTATTATTTTGTACAAATTAGATTTCAAGTAACCACAAAATAAAACTGATGATACTCAGACAGTTATTTTATTTGTTTAAGTGTAATATTGGTATTTATTGTAGAGATGACCTATTTCTAAGTCCCTCTATAGTACCTCTGTCAAGTTGTAAGTAGACTTCGTACGGCGACTTCATTCGTCTGGAATTCGTAAGACACCGTTTAGGGGTATGAGAAACAGGGTGTAAAGTTCACTCATCCCCCATAGAAAAGGGAGGATCCTCCTACCAGACGGGTGTTGTGTCTGGCGGGCAACTGCCCAATGATTGATATTGGGTTTTTGTATATATGTTCACTGCACGGTAAACTCTAATTGCGCGATGCAGGATTTATGTGACGTCAGGTCTTCGATGCGTAGTTCGCATGTGGCGATGTAGATACCGCCACAACCGCATTCTATTAAATTGACAGCCACATTTTTATAAAACTTCTCCGTATACTATATTTGTAGTTTTGATCTAAAAAGCCAAAATATACAGACTCAGGCCTCGCCAAGTCTACTAATTTACAAACGTGTCAGTGGTCTCACAATGATCAGTTTTTGACAGATACGCCATACAAAATCTGTCAAAAACTCATCATTGCGACACCACTGACACGTTTGTAAATTAGTAGACTTGGCCCCCTGGTGACGCGGGAGCAAGAGACGTATGAGAAACAGCTCGTTCTGAGGTAGACCTCCGCAGCCTTCAGTAACAATGTCCCAAAGCTTGCAATTTTTTTAGTTTTTAGTGAATAAATGAACGCCTGCGTTCCTGCAAAGTACCTACTACTACCTATGGCACACCACTGATCTGATACACTGACTGATGCATTTTTACAGGTTATTAGTGACGAACAGCTATCATTAAGATAATAAAACAGTAGATTGTAAACACACGAGAGTTCCTCAAATAATTTAGAATAGAACGTAAACTTATATGGGACAAGTTTTTTGCGATTTCTGGTTTTTTTAGCTGTTGGTCAGACTATTACATCATAAAAAAATAAGTTGGAGTCTCATTTGCTATGAAATGTCGGTACGGTTTTTTTTTTCTTACTTTTCTAATACTCAAACCTTAGTGGCCCGTTAGTTTTTTGATCCTTTTAAGAAACAGGATTGATTGGCTTCAAAGTTTTTGTGAAAGTTGCCCATTCTCTTGACTGTAGGTACAATGTTTGAAACATATGAATGACCTTTTAGCTCGTCTTTTTACAATTTGCTGTAAACTACGGAAGAATACGAATATCATACAATATTACTTAGCAAATAGCGCGATAATTTATAGTCTACAGACTGACCAGGGAATCCTATCTTCGCAAAATTTGAACAAAATCTCTCTAGAAATCTGGTAGTACGTACTTGCTGGAACACACATTCAGACAAACGGATAAAAACTTTTGGCATTAGAATCGTTCCCAGACCTTGAGCAATTACTTTTTTTCCGAAATATTGAATGTACTTACAATTTTGACCCCGCTACACTTTTATTACATGTATAAATATTTCATTTGTACTGCTTTTTCCCACTACTTACCTACTCCTAGCAAAAACATCAAGGCTAAGTACCTACAACTACCAAGTACCTAAACCTACTCCATTGATATTGTCTATTACCATAATTATGGATTAACATGCAACCATCACCTCATCAAGGTACATTTATATTAAAGTACTATGAACATAAACATACCTGCAGTGCCTAACAAAATAGAATATGTGCTAAAGAAACTCAGGTCCACGACGCTCATATTAAACTTGTTCAACGCATACAGGAAAAGGACGGAAGCTTCACCTGAAAAAAAGAATAATTTGGTGTTTCAAGGATATTTTAATTAAGATATTTTACAACGTATTAAGGTAATTGGACGAATAATGAAATTATTGTATATTTGGTGTAAACAAAATTGTTACATGTAGTGGCATAAATTAAATCTTGAAATCACAAATAAACAAAATCATTTTCAGTTTGAAACTTTTGGGAAAGGCCTTTAAATAGAACGAAACATTTAATTTCAGTGGAAAAACCACAAATTATTAGTAGATTTTTATTTTACCATTTGATACCGAATCTATAATGGAAAGAACGAGACACCGCGAAACTAGGCCATGGATAATTTATTCTCAATTTGGTACTTTAATAAAATAATTAAAAGTATAAATTATATGAGACAAAACTTGTTGCATTGGAATTCTTTGGAAATGTTAATAAGAATCGTAAAACTCATTTAAAAATAAACCTTACCAAAAACCGGTCCCATGATGACGATGTGTGCACAAATAACTAAGATTATTTGTGTCAACTGCTTCCCTCGAGACATGAACACCAACGATATTGTATCCCACACATTCTTGGGATGGAAGAAGTCTAACACTTGCTGAACGATAGTGCCTTCCAATTTGACAGTCCTAACGTTCTTGATTTTAAAGTAAGTGTAGATGAATCCAAGAATGTATAAAGCCAAATTGATGCCAAATATTCCATAGTAACCAACAGCTTCTGTTAAAACTCCACTTATTGACGTACCGAACGGGACTCCTAATGTCACAATTATACCAACTAATCCGATTCTGAATGTTCTTGATTCAACAGATGTAAGATCTGCTATGAAACTGTAGGAGCCCATCAACGCTATTGCATATCCTCCTGTTAAAGCTGAAGGCAGAGCTTCTATTAACGCAGTGGACCACAAAGGCCATTCTAGAAAGAAATACGTTGTTAGGAGTAAACCAGATGAAGATATTATTTCTCCTATAACAGGCATCAGCATCAAAGCTTTTCTGTTGCCAGTTTTGTCACTCCACGCTCCTACATTCAATATGACAATAGCTGGAATACTACTCTGCAAGGGACTCTGCCAAGCTGTCATGTCTGCTACTAATTTTGATGCATTTAGTTGGGCCTCTGCAGTGATTGTGTCATTCTCACTGAATTCACCGTTCACTGCTTTAAAACATATTTCTTCAGAATAATTCAAATCAACGCGACATGCTTTTTCAATGTTTAGTTTTTGCACTGCCAATCCTGAAATGGCAATTGGTAAAACGTAGCATAATAGAAACGGTTCTACAGTGAAGAAGTTAAAAAACTTTCGAATTAGTAGACCACAAGTCACGGGTTGTTTTTCCTTTTTCTTCTCACTATTTGCATTGACTTCTAAATTTTCTTTATTAGTAAGTTCTGAACCCTTTTCACTTTCTCCGTTCATTTTAATTGTTTCATCACTCACGTTGGATATTTTAAATGTTTTCGTCTAACGAGTGCGTTTGTTTGTAAATACTTTAACCGACTGGCCGCAGCTCGTCCACAGGTCACCGAAATCATCACGGAAACTTGTTTCTTATAATCACGGCAGCAAGTCTCTTGATTATACTCACAATTTATAGAAGATCCTACTCAATACGCCCTTGAGCCAAGATGTATCAAAGGTTAGTCACATTCTTACTTTTTAGATACCTGTTTATCTGCTTTAAATGTCGCTGAATATTTTGAACGAAAAAATAGAGCTTAAAAATTTTAAGACAAATAAATAGAATTTATGTTGCGGTTATCGCACTACGGTTTGATATTTTAGTGCACTTTATATTCATGTGTGTGGAAATACAAACTAATTATTAATTGTACTATTCAATAATTAAGTTTTGTCTTGGAATGAACTCCTTATTACCCAACTGGGTCAGTCGGTCGTTTTAGGGGCGGGAATGCACCAGAAGGAAGGTAATGTTTTTCGAGATTAAAATTGTTGGTAGGTATTTCTTTGGCACGCACTGTCGCCTTAAACTGCTTGACAGTTTTTTTTAATAAATAAAGGGTCGTTAGATTCGAGTAACATAGCTTATATAATATTTATACAGGGTTTGTATTGCATCTATAAATACAAAAAGAGGGGGGAAGGTATTTTTTTAATAAGTAAATAAAAATAGAGTGAAAAAGCATTGATGTTTGTTTTTTGTAAAGTCCAGCCCATGTTTTTTTGTAAGGTGGCCTGCGATACCTTACAAAAAACAAAGTTCAATGTTTGTTTTTCTCCTTTCTGTTGTGTTGTTTGCAGTCGGTTTTTTTAAAATAATTTGCTATATTTCAAGCTTTTTACTTTTGTTTATAAATATTTACAGCTTGGCAAAAAAGAGTTTGGAAAATATGAGGGCGCCACTACCGCATATAAAAAGCCGCGTAAAATAATTTAAACAAATAGTTAAAAACGCTGATGTACTGACTCAAAAACCTACTAGCTCTTGTCGACAAAGTAGTGCCAACATCATAGGTTTGCATGACCTAAGTAAAATATTTAGTTTCATCTGTCACCGCATCATACTCTTTTTTGCCAAGCTGTACTAGCTTTGATTTGATACCAATTGTTGTCAAACCAATAACCTGAAATATAATGTAGCTTTTGTTTGTGCCCTGCAATATCTTACTTAAAAAAAATGCTTGTTTTTATCTTAACAGTGGTGTTTTTTTGTAGTCTAGTTCTTTTTTTATTATATCACAATTTACTTCTGACCTTGTTACCTTGAACCTGTTAATAGATTCCGTACGTTGTACATTATCATTTTGCGATGTGATAGGAATACAACTGTCAAATACACTTGAATTTCGATGGAAAATAAATTGTTACCGTCATTTAAAGAATATTTTAGGTAGTTAGGAATCTCGAAATAATAGGTATTAGTGATAAGTTAACTTTTTCTAATTATAAAAACACCTCTTCCAAACACTCTAGCCCTTAGTTACGACGTAATTATACAGTTAAGAACTCAATGAATTTGTTTTCAAATATTAAACAATTGAACGATGGTGAATTCTATAAAATGCATTCTTTCATTGTCATTTACCTCCCATTGATGCAACCGTCAATTGTTTGAAAATTTGATTCAATGTCGTTGTATTGTTACCAAAAAAAACACAATATCATGTATGAGACTAACGTGTAATGAATCGATAAGTGATCTGCGCCTGTTACAAGCGGAAACCGATTCGTCGTGCGACCAACTGCTACCAGTAATGCTACAGGCGTATTTAAGACCTTTATTTTCCTGATTCCAGTGGCATTACTGAACAGTTTTACGACAGTTCTAGTTCAAAAGTCATGTTATGTCCCATTGTCTGCCAGTCTAGCACGTTTATTACAGTTATTTGTTAACAATGAATGAATTTACTTCTCAAGGAAATGACCCTGATGACCGACTCAAATGGTGGGATGTCTATCGGAGCTATCTGAAGGAAATTGTTGTATTTTATTTGTTTGCTGACAATCAGTAAGTTGTATCTATGTGCTATCGTAGATCTGTGTCAGTTGTTATACCTATTTATAGTCAGAAGTCTGAAAGTCAGTCCAGTCTAACTAATGCGTATTTTTGACCATAGCAGCCAATCTCAGCGGAAACTAGCCTTCGGCGCGGGAGATATTATACTAAACAAGTGTGTGCGCAGACGCAGATGCTCTCTCTCTTCCCTCACTCTCATAGTCCGATGGGACGGCAATCTGACACGACCGATCGGAGAGAGATCAAGCGCAGGGCCAACAGCTTACCGTGCTTTCCGAGGCACGGGGGTATCACACCGCCAACTTCAAAACTTCGCAAAGTTACTAAAAAATGCCTAATGGAAAAATCTAATAACACTTTCCCGACCTAGGAATCGATCCCAAGACACAAAACAGGCAACAAGGAAGCAGGCAAACTTTTACTCCTTATTATTACTTGCAATAAATACAGATTTTCTGTTTTTTTTAAAGTTCTTGTTTAATTTAATAGTTTACTTGGCCATTCGAGACAATTTTTTTAATATCTTTAGCCTGGTCATGTACCTAGCTGTACAACATTATTTATCAGATTTTTCAGCAATTAAAATCGAACGGTCTTGGTTGAATGCTATAAACATTTTCATGCTATGGTAGAAAAAACCATGAAACAACTATTTGTTTTCAAGAAAACATTGAATTATAATCACCATTCATGAAATATAACAATGGCCACCTATTTCCATCGGATCATTGGACCACTCGTATCGGGCAGAAGGTTGTGCCCGCTTTCTACAACGGCCTCCACTCAAGGATCCATATACCATGCCGTAGGGCCCACAAATACGTGACCAGCTCCGCAAAACCAATTTACTAATTTCTGATATCACGTACTAAAAGTATGTGGTTTGTAATATCATGAGATTACATGTCAAGAACAACTTCACCATGATCTTAATACGTTTGGTCGTTATTGCTTTTTTTGCAGTTGGCAACATTTAGGGCTTACGTGAATAGCAGAATTGGTGCAAGCAGTTTGCTACTATGTTGATGACGTTTTGCACCAAGGACTTCCGTTAAACTTCTGTCTTCATTATTAGGTTATATTATAAAGTAGATACTACCAGGATGAGCCAAAAACACTCAAATATTGTTATTTAGAAAGGGGTGGATGAAACTGAACAAAATTAATGAAAACAAAAAAAAAAAGTTTTTTGCAAAGTTTTGAAACCTGTTGTTGGTTTTGAAAATCTACTATCAACGACGACGATGAAATGGCACTTTCGAGTTCCTAACGACTTTCATTCAAATAATCAACTCCGCCTATCGCATCCCCCTGTCTCGTCCAGGCTGCGCCACAACACCCTGTCCACAGCTTTCCGCATTCAACTGAATGCCGAGCCACCTTTTTAAGATCATCAGTCCATCTAGCTGGGGGGCGTCCTACATTACGCTTGGCAATTAAATACGCGGTCTTCACTCCAGCTGATCTATCCTGTAAAAAAACTCAGCGTGAACTAAGGTGAAGTAAACTTAAAGTGAGCTGTCATAGTGTCAATCCCTAGCGACAGCTCACTTTAAGCTCACTTCACCTAAGTTTTCACGGTGAGATTTTTACAGAACTGTCTGGCTGGGGTCTTCTGCTCCACCAGTCATCGGTCCTTCGATAAACAAGGCCAGCCCACTGTCACTTCAGTTTGCTTACCTACTCTGCAAGCTACGGCAGTAACTCCGGTTTTTATCCGGATAATTCCATTTTAGATGTTATCCTTCTAAGAAACTCCGAGCATAGCCCGCTCCATAGCGCGCTGAGCGACCTTGAATTTGAAGACCAGCCCGATTGTTAGTGACCTAACAATAAGACAAAACAATAATTAACAATTCGACCACTTAATTAACGCTGAATGATCGTAAGCTTGTTGTTTGTTGAGATATTACCTTTGTTTGGTATGAGTAATTATCGCCGATTACTACACGAAATGAGTTGGTTGTTTGTCGTAGTAAATGAATCATGGATTATTCAGAATTGTCAACAAACATTTGAGAAGGTTTATTTATTAATAATTAATTTAATTACTGTGGTAGTTAACAAAATGATTAAATACAAAACAACAAAACAAAATAATAATGAATGGAAATGACAATGAAATCTAATTTGAAAAAACCAAACAAACAAATGCAAACATTTAGTATAACATTTAGTACAATAGTACCTATAAATCAGTCCTTAGATTTGTTTTGAAAACATGCAGGGCTTTTTTCAGCCTTAGCACGCATTGCAATTAATCTGCTTTGGAATAACTGAAAACGCAAAACCGCGTACAATAAAATCCAGTAAACGTTTGGCGTTTGTTTGAAATTATTTTAGTAACACCATGGATTTTTGGCGAGCAGCGTCAAGCATGTGGTATCTGCATATATATTGTGTGCCTTTCAGTCTGTGCTGAATAAATGTATTTTCTTTCTTTCTTTTTTGTTCACAACCGTCCCTTTATGCTTTAAAACTTTATCACTCCTGGTCAGGACGTTTGATATGGGGTTACGACAAGCTGTTGGCCCCGGCTGTCATTCCTAGATCTTTGACAATCTTTACGGGAAGCCCGAATGACCTATTTTGTGGGCCAAAAATGAAGGAGAAATTAAACAAAAGCACAACGCCCAAGACTTTCACTTGTTTACATAACACGGGACGGAAAACCAATTCCAGTAATTAGAAAACGGTCAAAATCTACTCGGAACCTCATCTCAGCGCCAATCAATACCAAAAACTTATAGAGAGGAATTTTTGAAAGATTAAGGCTGAGATTAGAATGGCAATTTTCTGAAAAATACTGGAATTTTCCTACTGATTAGGTGTTGCATAATCAGCCTTAATGATCCCACTGCTGGGACACAGACTTTCTTTGCGAGAGACACGCGGGCCCAGTACAGGCCCAGTGCGGGCCCAATGGATCTCACAGTTTAAGGCATGTACCTAGTTTTATTTGCCAAACTCCTCAGGCATACCAGTGATGTGAATTAGCCCCATTAGCACCGTTACTATTGCACCACTTGACTACGAGGATTTACTTGATTTGAAGAGATGCTTAGATGCACTTTTGCATAACATGTGTGTGAGACCAAATAAAAGCTTGACTGTCGAACTTCGATAGACTTTTATCTCGTAATTCCTATCATGGATTGCTTCGTGATGACCGAACGCTCGAATTTTCTATAAAGGAAAATATCTAACTTATATAATATAATATTTCTATATATATTATATATCCTACTAATATTATAAACGCAAAAGTTTGTAAGTATGGATGGATGGATGTTTGTTACTCTTTCACGTAAAAACTACTGAATGGATTTGATAGTTTGGCAAACAGTTAGTTTATAACCTGGATTAACACATAGGATACTTTTTATCCCGATATTCCCACGGGATCGAGACTTACGCTGGTGAAACCGCGGGGCGCAGCCAGTCTGAAATAAAATGATCCGGAAAAGAACTGGAGTTACCGACATAGCTTGCCCAGCTGAAGTGGTAGTGAGCCGGGCGTTTTTTGTCGAAGGACCGATGGCCGGTGGAGCAAACGAGTCCTAGAATTGAGATCGCATATTGGCAAGCGTAGTGTGGGACGCCCCCCAGCTAGATGGATGCGGGATGCGGAGTCTAGGGTGTTGTTGTGAAGCCTGGCTTATGTTCAACAGTGGACTGCAATAGGTTGAGTTGATTGATTGCTTCGTGAACCGTATGTGCTTAGATTTACATCAACCGAAAGCTCAAGTTTGGGGAAAAGCTCCTAGGAAAATTTCAACCTTGAAATGCATTTTTTCTATATACCTATAATATCGAAACCAATACTGATTAGTAACAATAATGAACCAAATATAATTAATGAGCAATTAGTTTTTTTTTTAAAGCGTGAGTAATTTTGAATAAACTTGATGGTTGTCATGATATAACCGTAAAATTTGGAATACTGATTGTTGATTACAGAATACCTATAATAAGAAATAATGTAGGTAACGTAAAGGGGAAGCCAACATTTAAGTTCTCTTTATGTCTTAAATAAAAAAAAATATTTAAAAAACAAAAAACCCTTTTCTCTCTCTCTCTTTTGAAGGTTACTGATGACATCCGCTGGGCTATGGACCACAAATCTCTCACCCTACTTGTACTCCTGGACTTTAGCAGCGCCTTTAACTCTGTTGATTTCGACATCCTTCTAGGGATCCTTAAATCTTTAAATTTCTCTTCTTCCACTATTTCTTGGTTTGACTCCTACCTTAGGGGCCGCTCGCAGAGGGTTCGTCTTGACGAGTTTTCTTCTGATTGGTGTTCCCCTACTGCAGGTGTGCCTCAGGGTGGCGTTCTCTCTCCTCTTCTCTTTTCTATTTTTATTAACTCTGTCACCAGAGTAATTTCTTCTCACTTCCATCTCTACGCCGACGATCTGCAGCTTTACAACCATTTCTTAAGGGAAGATGCGGAAGCCGCTGTGTCTGCCATGAACAGCGACCTGAATTTTATTGGCGAATGGTCGCGGTCCTTTGGACTGCGAATCAACCCTAGGAAATCCCAGGCTATAATTATCGGTGGCAGGTATATGCGGAATAGGCTCGATGTGGCGTCGCTGTCTCCACTCTATCTGAATGGAGTTCAGATTGTGTACGCAAACACGGTTAAAAACCTTGGCGTGACCATGGACTCCTACTTGTCATGGACTGCCCATGTTGCTCAAGTCAGTCGAAAAGTGCACTTCACGTTCCATTCGTTGAAATGCCTCCAGTGCTTCTTGCCCTTGAACACCAAAATCTCCCTTGCCCAAACTCTCATTCAGCCCATTATAGATTACGCCGATGCCTGTTATTTGGATGCCACCGAGGAGCTTTTAAAAAAACTTGAGCGTTTGCAAAATATCTGCATTCGTTTTGTTTTTAACCTTAAAAAGTATGATCACGTTTCTTACTATCGCAACCTACTCAAGTGGCTCTCTATTCGACTTCGCAGGAACTCTCGGATATTGTGTCTACTTTTTAACCTCCTTCACAATCCTCAAACTCCGTCCTATCTGCGGGAGCGTTTTTCCTTCGCCCGTCCTTCTGATGCGCCTTGCAGGTCGCATCATAGAAATCTCCTTAAGTCCCCTCCCCATTCCACTGACTTCTACTCCTACTCCTTCACTGTGCACGCGGTGCGGTTATGGAATTCCCTTCCGCCTGACATTAGGGACTGCCAAATTGTGCAGTGTTTAAAAGAAGAGTGAAAGAACACTATCTTTCCACTTCGTCATAGTTGTGTATGTATTTATTTCGATATATATTTATGAAGTAGGTAGTTTATATTATGTATGTAGTATTTATATTTGTATGTAAGTGTATGATCATATTATTTGTTCTCGTTTATTAAGTGAATTGTGTTGATTTTATGTATTTTATTTTCTCTTGAATTTTACACACGGTGTCTACATCTCTTATCTACTTTCCTATCGCAGGTGTGCTGGAAGAGATTTCTTTAGAAATAAGCATCACCTTTGTACGTTTTTTTCTGTTCTTTTCTTCTTGTCTGTTTATTATGTGTGTACATAAATAGTTAAATAAATAAATAAACCCGCCTGCAAAAACGCATAACTTAAAAGAGGAATTTTGGTACAACAGGCGGGGAACAAACAAAACAACACCATATTTCAGGTTATTGGTTTGTTCCCCGCCTGTAATACCAAAATTCTTCAGATTATATTGCTCGTTTTTCTCTTTTAAGTTATGCGTTTTTGCAGGCGGGTTTTTAAATAATTTATTTTATTTAAGACATTAGAAGAACTTGATTGTTGACTTCCCTAACCTATGTCACTCCCACAATTAACAGATCATTATGGTAGGTGATACAGTATCACCTACCATAATGATCTCAGAATGATATCCAATGCAACTCCTATTATGCAATCAAAATTCAAATTGCCAACACAAGAACGAAAAAAAGAAACCTGCCCCAATGAGGGTTTTCTGAGATGATGTTCACTATAATAGAGTGCACTGAGTGCAGCGGCTCTGTCTCGCATAGGGTCGCAGCATTATGCTGAGTTGATGGCCGTTTTGCGTGAATGTGACGCATATTTTCCCGCAACTTGTCATCTGTCAAAAGTGTCAGAGCACCTATATTTTCTTTATTCGTGAATCATGAACGAATGAAAGAAACGAATGACGCCGGCTGTCACTGAAAACCAGCGCTGGGGCTCTGTCTCGCATAGGGTCGCAGCATTATGCTGAGTTGATGGCCGTTTTGCGTGAATGTGGCGCATATTTTCCCGCAACTTGTTATTTTCGTATATTTGTCCTTTCTTGGCGTCATGTTTGCCGCAAATGAACGTATTTTCTTTCTTTTTTTTCTTTAATGATGAACGTCATCGTATACATATTTATTATATTTATTGTCGAAATGGAAGACCTCTTGCCAAAGTGGCGCCAAGTGGTGACGTGAATTTTCGTGAAATCTGCCATTGCCTAACACACTTACAATGGCAATGGGCAATGCCTTTCATTTTGACAGTTTATCAACATTTATAGCATTATTAAGCAGATGATTCAGTTGGTGGCAATTGGCATCGGTTTTGGAGCTAAAATAACTGCCAACAACTCTTCAACAGATCTTTTTTCTAGTTTTATTACTAAATGTTTTATTTGTAGGAAATCTCAGTCACCGAAGGTGTTACATTCAATGTGATAGGTACAACTATTTCAAGAGGACAAAACCAGTTGTATTTGAATAAATATCGCGGAAATATTCGTCCTTGTTAGTAGGTCTACAAGACAATTTTGGCAGCCTTTTAGAAGATCTATTTTTATCATTACCTTAGTTATTATTAACATAACATAAAATCACGTCTGTAATCCCCGAAGAATTGGGTAGAGGTATTATAGGTTCTATAAGTACACCCACATTTTGCCAGATATATTTCATCATCATCATCATTTCAGCCGAAAGACGTCCACTGCTGGACATAGGCCTCCCCCAAGCACCACCACTTCAACCGGTTCTGTGCTTCTCGCATCCAGCGCATTCCCGCGGCCCTCACCATGTCATCGGTCCACCTTGTGGGGGGCCTTCCAATGCTACGTCTTCCGGTACGTGGTCGCCACTCCAGAACCTTTCAACCCCATCGGCCATTCGTTCTGCGAGCAATGTGCCCTGCCCACTGCCACTTAAGTTTGCCAATACTTCGGGCTATGTCGGTCACCTTGGTTCTCCTACGGATCTCTTCATTTCTGATTCAGTTAATTATTTAAGTCGCAATTATAGGGCGCGAGCCTATTGCCATCAACCGGGCACAGGTCCAGACTCCGGGCTGAGAAATTCCTGATGGAAAAATCCAATAACCAGACTTGGGAATTGAACCTAGGACCTCACTCTCTTCAGCACTTCGACCGCTAGACCAACGAGGCAAACAGCTTAGATAAGAACCTAATCCATACTAATATTATAAATTCGAAAGTAATTCAGTCTGTCTGTATGTTACCTTTTCACGCCTAAACCACTGAACGGATTTCGACATTTGGCAAGGAGATAGATGGCACCGTGGGGAAGGACATCGGCTACTTTTTATCGCCATACCGCGCAGGCGAAGCCCCGGATGGAAGCTAGTGTATTATGCTTTTTAGAAACATCTAAGTAGTGCATAGTTAATTGCAAAACCATTTCCACTATAAAGCCTTGAGACAAAAATGTTGTATCTGATTGTTCGTTCAATTATAAAATATGGTCATTGTCAAAGGCATCTAATTTGTTTGATAATACACACATTACGCCACCTTTGCTAGTCCTCTTGACCGACTTTATGGGAAAAATTGGAGCGCATATATTACGTGCTATACTTTATGCCATTAAGAATTTTGATGACTGGTAATTGTTCACTTGAGCAATTGAAATAGATAAATCATTGATCAATTTTATTCGTGTGAAATGGTTTAAATTTTTTTTTTTCAGTGAACGTATTTTAGGTCCTGTTCCTGTCCTGTGAGCGTATTTTAGTTAAAAAGGTTTTTCAGAGAGCGTATTTTAGGTTCTGAAAAGCTTAACCGTTATTGGTTGTTTTATTTTTGTAAAACGTATTTATTTTTCACTCATTGAAACTCACTCAAAAACTACACAAGCAAAGTTAATAAAATATATATGGGACCAGCTCCGAAATATGACCTACCAAAAAAAAAAAGAATCATCATAATCAATTCATAATTGGCGGAGTAATCGCGTAACAAACACACAAAAAAAAAGCGAATTGAGAACCTCCACCTTTTTGAAAAAGTCGGTTAAAAAGTAACGCTCTATTAATAATAGAAGCCGTCCCTGTTATTTTCATTTCAAGTAAAAGATTGTATTTTAATTTTAGCATCGTTTTAAAAATACTTTATCCTTCTTCTAATAATACTCTCTGCAGTGTCATTGACAACGCCGTAGAAAAGGAAAATTTAAGGGCAAATAAAATTAAACAATATCGATAGTAAGAAGATGGTTTTAATAATATTAATGCTTGTTGACCGTCTTATTGGCCTGATGCTCACAAGCATGAATGCTGAGTGAGGGATAGTAGGAACCTAAAATGTTCAGTATTCAATAAGCTTAGACGTATCAGCATTGCTATTCTCTAACCCTAACCATTACACCGTGAAAACTTAGGTGAAGTGAGCTTAAAGTAAACTGTCACTGCCTTAACATCAGTAGGTATCAATGACAATGACAGCTCACTCCACGCTCACTTCACCTAAGTTTTCACGGTGAGATGATTTACAGAATAGCAATGCTGATTTCTTACCAATTGTTTGTTAGAATACAAATACAAAGCAGCTATATGAATAACGTATTTTCGTAGCTGATTAATTTATTTTATTTTGACAGTTCAACAACAGTCATTGCGTTATTTACGTTGTAGAGCAGATTTTTTTTTCGAAATTATTATGCAATGGTTTAGAAATTTGTTTCAAACTGATTCCGATTCTGATAGATCGTACTCCGCAATTACTATGCTGGAAATTCTTTATTAGCTATAGAAGGACTTTCAGTCAATGAAACTAAAAATTACTGCCTCGTTGATCATAACTGTGGTTGCAGGCGCTTCTAGTGAACATGACGTCCTGGGTTCGATTACCAGGTCTTGTTATTGGGTTTTTCCGTCAGGGACTTCTCAGTAGCAGCCCAGAGTTTGGATTTGTGCCGGGTTGATGGCAATAGGCTCGCCCCCTATTAAGCTACGGCTACACTTCGCGTTATCGCGAACTTTTCTTCGTGCGCTCTCTCTCGCACACCACTCGATTACTCGCTGAGCAACAGACAGCGCACGAAGAAGTTCGCGATAACGCGAAGTGTAGCCATAGCATAACACGGGATATTAACATAACTGGTAAAATGTGGTTGTACTATTATGTGCACCTCTGCCTAGCCCTCCGGGAAATACAGGCGTGATTATGTGTTTCTATGTCAGTCTAATTTAATACATAATGTAATTAAATTAGCGTACAAATAATGTAAATAACTATTTAGACATGTAAGTAACGCATGTCCTAGAATGAAAAAGTTCTCTTGTTCTTGAAGTCGTTCTTCTACTTCATTATTATTGTATTTGGAACACGCTATAATACAAAATCCTTACATATTATAAAACAAAGTCTTTCGCCGCGTCTGTCTATCTGTTCGCGATAAACTCAAAAACTACTGCACCGATTTTCATGCTGTTTTCACAAATGGATAGAGCGGTTCTCGCGAAAGGTTTTATATAATAACCGACACCCACGCGGGCGAAGCCGCGGGCACCTAGATAGTTAGTAGACATCACAGTCATTACCATATTTCATTGACATAATTATAAACCAAAGGCCATTTATTTACAGGAATTCTTTACAGATGAACCGTTTCAGAATGTCAAGTTCAAATGCGATCACAGGCAAGGTCAGATTTCAGTTTGAACCACATAAAACTGACTTTTTCTAGCATCATCATCGATCACTAAATTACTGATCGATGAGTACCTAGCATGGTATGACTTCTTATACATACCTACCAGACCAGTACCTAGATAATCAGTAAAGTTTATGTTATATTTGAAATTATAATATAGATAAATAGGCCGATACCTCTCACTAAATAATTTGTCTCTCTCACTTTGATATTAGAAAAATACAAATAACAGCTAACAGTTGGCCAATTTTCGATGCTGGGGAGTTTGTTGCGCCACTTCTTCTTCCCAGCTAAAGCACTAGGAAGTGGTGAAGGGTGAGCGTTTTGGGGGACTACCTTATGTAATTTTGACGTTCGAAAAATGCTGATTCTCAGCCTAGTTTGAATAAATAACTTTTGATTTTGATTTCGTACATAAAAAACGTTCACATTCAAGTCGCAATCTGTAAAACTTGTCAAAAATTGAGTTTATATTGATAGTATTTCTGACAGATTGCGAATGAGATGCCAATGCGAAAGTTCTTAAAAATTACGGAAATTGCCCCGCTGTTACTAAACTATTTCTAGTTCTAGTGATATAGTTTAATATGACCCTTAATGTTCAGTTCGGAGAAATCATAATTACGTTATAATTACCGCATCCCGCTCTAATGAACCGTTATGGAATATTTCTTATTTTGTGAACTTATAAAGGAGTTACGGTGAAGATTTGATTAACTTATAATGTTGCATATGATCAATTACAATTATTAATCGAAGTTTGAAAACACGCGAGTAGGAGCGCTGGGCGGCCACGTGATAACATAATAAAGTACAAATTAAACTGTACCAACGGCCAGCTGATAGGCAGTAACAAAACTAGAGTCGCCCGTAACAGCCGCCGCGCACATGCAATCAACCGTCGTACGCGCAACCGAGCACTCGCCCCCATTAAACGTTAACGTGCTCCCTGTGATACAAAAATTAAAAAGTACACTTTCAAAAATCCAATAATAAATAAAAAAATTTATTATCGCACAATTTTATACAAGGTTGTTTTCGTTTAGATTATGTTAAAAAACAAATGAACAATAAAGTGGTAAACTGTTGTCAAAATGACGTTACGGGTCGAAGTGCCCGGAGAAAAGATCGTGAGTGTGGAACCATGCAAGTGCAACATACAATACGGCACCGAACTCAAGAAAACAGAAACAAAATTGAGCAAAAGACTGAAACAATTCCTGAAAGAGTCCTGGGCTTTTAGATCGAAAGTTACAGTGGAACCTTTTGTTATTTGTTACTTGCTGCCGAGTGTACTCGTAGGTTTAGCTGTCCAGAATTTGTGCTTAGAGAAATCATGTCTAGTAAATCTACAATACGATGCGCGAACCTGCTCGCATATAATGCAGGGACGCACTCACAATTATACGGAACAAGAAAAAAATGTGCAGACAATGGTCGCTTCAATGACCGCTTGGAGTTTCCCGCTACAGACAGGTCTGCCAGGAATACTAACACTTTTCTTGGGAGCATGGAGCGATCGAACGGGAAACCGAAAAGCCTTTATGGTGCTACCAATTCTAGGAAAGTTTATATCTGCCATTGGTATTATATTGAGTACGGTATTCTTCCTTCAAATTGGGGTGAATGAGACCGCGCTGATGGAGGGCCTGCCGCCGGCCCTGGCTGGTGGGCGCGTCGCCATGACCATGGCCGTCTACAGTTACATCACGGACATCACTAGTGAATCTGAAAGGACTTTCCGTTTAGGGATTGTTACTGCAATAATGACTCTTAGTAGGCCCATAGGAATGGCGCTTAGTGGAATAATGATCCAACGTTTCGGTTACTACGGTGTTTCCTCTATAGCGTGTATATTCTACCTTGTCGGGTTAGTTTACATTATCATAAGACTTAAAGAGAAGACAAAGAAGACGAAAGAAGTAGAGAGCGATAAGACGCCAAGTATATTAACAGTGCTTTCCTTGAGGGACTTAGTGGCGACTGTGAATGTGGCGTTCAAAGTGCGAGAAGGTTCGCGCAGAGCGCAAATAGTGCTGATCATGTTGGCGTACATGTTCATCGTTGGACCAGTATTAGGTAAACACTTTTAATTATTTAAAACTATCTCTTTTCTAATTTATTTTATCTACATCCATGCTATAAATCCTCTATAAAAGTTTCTGAAACAGTTAGCTCAATGCCAACATTAAAACAACCAGTGTCATAGTAACCATAATATCATCCAAACGGGTGTTATAACATAATACAACTCATTTTAAAAAAGAACATTGACATGCAGGCGCGTTTTACTAAAGAAGCACAGTAATTTAAAAAAAATACGTATAGGTTATTCGAATTCGAATTCATGTGCGTCGTATCCACCCATTTTAGTTCGATATTAGTATTGCAAACCTTTTATAGAGGATTCATATCATGGATGTGATAAAGTCTTGTATTCAACTGTAAATGATTAGTAATTAAAACACTCATGTCATACTATTATCACACTCGACTTCGCCTCGTGTGATGAACTGTTGGTTCATCACACGAGGCGAAGTCGAGTGTTTTAATACCCCTTATTATTATATAACAGTTGCATAGGTAACTATTGTAATAAGCTTAATGATGACAAAGTTCACTGCGCATGTCTTTAAGTAAGATTACTAAATTCACCCAGGGGGCCAAGTCTACTAATTTACAAACGTGGCAATGGTCTCGCAATGATGAATTTTTGACAGATTTTGTATGGCATATCTGTCAAAAACTGATCATTGTGAGACCACTGACATGTTTGTAAATTAATAGACTTGGCCCCCAGTTCGCGTAGCAACAAGACCTTCACAATCATGGAGGACAGAAAATCATTTCAGCGATTTTCAGCTTTCTTGTTTAGGTCAATGTCTATGTTCCGAATGGAATGTTCAAATATTATTATTGCGACATAAAACGAAATTCACCATATGTGCTCGGATCGCTTGATTTTATTGCCGACTGTTTTTCTCTTTCTTTTGTTATTACAAATACCGATTCATAACGAAAATAGCTGCTGGTACAGTCGCACATACAGTCATGGTAGTTTATCCATCTCAGTTTTATGATTTTTGTTGTGGTGTAGTGAACAATGGTTTTCAGTTTTATGCGTTAATCATGTGTAGATCGCACCATTGCATAAATTGTGGCAGTTGGTTCATACTAGCCTTCATTTTGTTTTAGAAAAGCATGGAATATTTTATGTAACCGTTATTCGGCAGGTATTCGAATTGCTTCTTTTAAAGATTTTATTGGTTTTGATTCTTCGATTAAGATTGATCGAAGGTTTTGATAATAGTTAATTTGTATTTTGTTGAATTTGTGACAAGAAAAAATATTTTAGTTATTACCAAAACTATCACTAAGTGGTTTTAGCTACTATATCGTTTCAATATATAAACGGGCTAAAGTTTTACTATTTAATAACTCATTAGGTATGTTAGCAGATAACTCAAACCACCACTGAAGGGTTAAGGACTACCAAGAAAGATTTTTTTAAATATAACCCCTAATGTGGTTGAAACTTAACCCCCGAGAATTGTGTTCCACCCCCGGGGGTTTTGAAATCAATAGGGTTGTGAAAGAAATCGCAGGTAATAACTAGGTAACTAGTCAAATAACATAATAATGTCAATTACGTAATCAGGATTAGGTAAAACTCTGCCTAATCCATTACATAATATGTCACATTAATAGTAACCTGTATAATATGATGTAAATTTATAGAAAGGCAAAATTGATAAAATCAATTTCGTCAAAACAAGAATATTATAAACGATTTAAATTTAAACACAAATAAATGTCTCCAGTAATATTTTATGTGTAACGTTTGTATAAATAGTAGAGCCAGACCGAAACTTTTTTTGGCCGAAACGATACTCGGCCTTTCTTTGCATTTTTTTTGTTTCTTGATATGTTTGCCAATGGGCGCAGGCCCTTAATTATTAAACCGTTTTGAACTAAATCACACGAAAATTTACTTATTATTTTTCTTAAAGGCATAACAAGCTATAATATGTTGTGTGCAAAAAGGCATTGTTCAGCGTATTTTCATTGTTTACTTAGTTATTGTTGTTTCATTTGTTGTAACGATGGATACTCTCTGAAAAAGGACAACAGTTTTTCAGTTCGTAATTAATTTTACGCTCGAAAACGAAAATGACCGAAAATGGATATATCTGCCGAAATCGAAAGCTAAAACGACTTTGGTCGGGATCTATATATATTATATTTTTATGATTATGCTCTAATGGGATATATTAAAACCGGCCAAGTGCGAGTCGGACTCGCGCACTAAGGGTTCCGGACCATTATCTATAAAAACGGCAAAAAAATCATGTCTGTTGTATGGGAGGCCCCTTAAATATTTATTTTATTCTGTTTTTTAGTATTTGTTGTTATAGCGGCCACATAAATACATCATCTGTGAAAATTCAACTATCTAGCTATCACAGTTCATGAGATACAGCCTAGTGACAGACGGACAGATAGACAGACAGCGGAGTCTTAGTGATAGGGTCCCGTTTTACCCTTTCGGTACGGAACTCTCAAAAAATAGAGGTGAATGAAGGGGTTGTAAAAGGTGCAACCACTCTCACCCTGATTAAACCACATTTAATGTTGATAAAATAAAACTTGATATTTTGGTGCTCGTTAGAATAATATCAATGTTAACAGGTAAGCCTATAATTATGTCAGAATCAGTATTTATTTTAGTAAAACCGGTATACCAAATGGCAAGCTTTGCATTACTCGTTTTGCTCTTTAAAATATTTTTTATTTATCAGTCCTGTTTCTATCTAGCTTAGATTCCCATAAAAATGCATAAGTATGTACCTAGGTATTTCTTACAAGGCAACAAAGTACTTAACTATGAAGCTGGAATTTTTGACTTTGCCTTTTTTTACATTTGTCCATATTTAGAGTTTTATTCACCGTTGTTGTAGCGCGCAAATTCGTTTGCTTGAGACTTTCACCCCTCCACCATTGAATCCCCTAGGGGTGAAAGGTGACGAGTGCATGGAAAATGTTCAATACTTGCGAAATTCAATACCACAGTCTAAAAACCTCAGCTTGATAAAATCTTTCAACTGAGAAGCGTTTTAAATCTGGTTAGCTTGTAAGTATTTCCAAGATAATATTTTAAATGCTAACAGTTTAAATAATAATATGTATTACAAATACATAAAAAGGGAGGGGAAACAATCATAGGGCATCAAAAAATCGTCCAAAAGACTGGCAGCATTGCCACGTTGTATGGCAATGTTGATTCTTTGTTTAGCTTAACTGACTATTTTCCATTCATGTTATTTGTAGGCTTTATTCTCAAGAATGACTCAGAGGAAAATCCTTGTATGGGACTGAAGGTGTTTAAATTATGTAAAGCGTTTTAATAACATTTAAGTATAAAGGAAAAAATGTGAGTAAGCACACGTGCTTAGGTCGTAGATCGTTAGTCACATACCTAGGCTTCTGGTGAGAGATATTATTATATCTGTCACGTTTGATAAACGAGGGACTCGTGGCTAAATAATAACAGCCGCAAGGGTCGATCAAAGGTTAAGCTACACTTAGCGCGGTCAGTTCAAGGATGGGTGACCATCCATTACATATCGAGACCTCTCTCCCACTCGAAAAACGCGTTATGCCGTTGGTTCCGGCTGTGATTTGTATTTATTTGACAGTTATACATTTTACTCGAGTAAGTTTTGTATTATTATTTTTTTGCGATTACGATGTTGATACCATGGAGACAGTGTTTGATGGTCTGTGCCACACCCTTAAATATAACTACACATTTCTGATACAACCTGTTAAATAAATAAGTAAAGTAATTTCTTTAGCATTTAAATTCCTTCTTGTCACCAATATTTTCCGTTATTTTATAATAAGGTATATAATATCTGTGATATTTTTTTTTTTGTGTGTAATTATTGTAACTATCAGAATTTTTACGTCTTTAGAGTAAAGGATTTCTTCTTGGAGTGGCATGAGGGCTTCCCTTTATAATCTACTAGCTGCGCCCCGCGGTTGCACCCGCGTAAGTTTCGATCCTGTGGGAATATCGGGATAAAAAGTATCCTACGTCCTATTCCAGTGGTCTACCCATGTGCCAAATTTCATCCAAATGCGTTCAGCCGTCTTTGTCGTCGAATGATAATAATAATAAAGCACAATTCAATCATTGAAATTATAAAAGTAGGTAAAGATTTTTATAGTTTCGAAATTATGGTAATCTATTCTGTTTGACCACATGACATGCTTTGTTAAACTAACATTAATGTCAATTTTCATGTCTCATGCTGTCACCATTAGGTACCTAACAATGGTACCTATTCTATTTAAAGTTTTTATAAATCGTTCTTGGCAATTTGGTAAACTCACAAAAATAATTCGGCAAAATGGAGCGAGGGAAAATTATTGGTTTAAAAGCCCTGCGACCGATGGTATTTTCAATAGCAAAAAATAAATGACAAACTTCCATACAAACTTTCATCCCCAATCAATCCCCTTGAATTTTCGAAAATCCTTCCTTAGTGCTCACTTTCATTATGTGAGAAACTGTTGTACAGAATTTCATGCTTCTAGACCCACAGTTTAGGCTGTGCGTTATCTGTCATTGAATTTAAGAATATATAAAGTAGCCATGTGCCCGATGGGATTTCCATCGGCAAAAATACTAAACTTTAATACAAACTTTCATCCCCTTTTTAACCCCTTTAAATGGGATGAATTTTCAAAAACCCTTCCGCAGTGCTCTGCAAAACTCACCACATTTTATGCAAATAAACGATTTTGATTTCATTTCAAAATTTTATACTCCAGCTGGACCTAACGATTTAGGCCGTGCCTTGTGTGTCTCTGAATGAATTAGGTAATTAATTTTATAGGACTTTTCCAATTTTTCACGATTGATATTTAGTGAATAAAATTATTAGCTCCTTTGAAATAATCATTATGGTTCTTTGGTACTAACAGCAATTTGGGAAATGTTAGAAAAACCAATGGATCGAGGCATTATTGAATTTTAATAAAAATTGTTTTTCCATTTAAAACTTTTTGGACCCGTGCAAAAACCTTAATTTTGTTTTAAAAGAGTGACTGCAAAAGGCAAAAAACATTGCACTTGAAAAGTATGCAAGCGAAGTCTCGATCGTCTCAAATATTATAGTATCTTTATTATTAAACAATTAAACAAACATTTAAAAACATATCTCAATGTGTGTCGATTTGACTAAACCATACTCCAGCATATTATTTTATACATTGCAATACATAACAGTATAGTATTTTCAATTTTCTTCCTTTCTATTTTTTATTTTATACGGTTTAATACATTATTACCATACGAAAAATACAGGAAAAAAACTTTTTTCCTGCATTCCTGCAATCTCTCGGGTGATTCTTATATAGCTCATCGTCCGCGTCTCGCATGACAATGACCGGCGCATACCTATCCGTACATCTTCGTTACTAATTGTTTTTACAGCTGATAATATGCTGTGTTTCAGAAGCTTAATTTTGTACTTTGAAATTGGGCTAATTTCGGCTAATTCTGGCTAATTCAGTTTAGGCAGGGATTTTTTAAGATTTCTTCAGGTGATTCTTTGAAACAAAAGTTTTTCCTATTTAAGTATCTAAGGATCATCTTTCTTTCTGATTACTATTTCACTAAGGTTGTTTTTAAGTAATTAATGTTAATTTGTGACAACATTATATTTTGGCTAATATAATATTTATGAAAACGATCAAGAATTATTCAAATTGATAAAGAATATTTATTAATGCCTTAAAATTTAAAATATGAATTAAGTAGGTAATTATCTAAAACAAGTCCGCCCTTAGAAATGTGGCTGGGATAGATGGATGCGGAAGGCGGAGGATAGGGTGTTATTGTGGTGCAGCCTGCGAAAAGCCTATGTCCAGCAGTGGACTATGATAGGCTTAGTTGAATAATCTAAAGAAAAATAAATTAGTAACTGCAGAAACACGATTTTTTCGAAACGACTTCGAAAACAAAGTCAGTTAACTTAAAGCTAACTTACCAAAACACCTTAATTACAAGTTAGAAAGTAAGAAAATTAAAGACTGCAGAAAGGTAAAGTTTGTGCGAGATTTAATAATACACTTTAGTTCATATAATTATTATCACAGTTCTAAACAGCTTTACTAATTTGTTCGATTTCTATTTAATATTATTAACTTTTATTTTAGGTCTGTAATCACTATAAATTTATGATTAATTGAATATTTGATGAAGATAATATAGTTATTATAATAATTATAATTATTTAGAATTTGATGCGATCTTAAGATAATATTAACTTTCGCCAAATATTACATAAATATCAAAATATTTATATATTTTTATATCAAAACTTTTGCAATCTGCATGCAAAAAATTTAAAGTATCTTAGTATTATTGTAATATGACCTCTAGAACTTACAATCGCAATTAGTTTTGTTTTCTGCTTTATTAATCGGCACGTGTCGTGATAACGTGACAATTATTTTGTTTTTTAAGTAATAAGTCACATTGTCAGTTATATTAAATAGGGCCCTGGATTTAACAGGCTGGAATTGCTAATACGCAACGAAAGCGTTGTTGTCATAAGTAATTCTTAGTTGCTATTATGCTTTACAGACGGGTAAAAGAAAATACCTACCAACTATAGGTACTCACGTAATAATTAGATAAAAAATTGAAAGAGAAAAGAAAGAAAGAAAAATCAGTGTATTTGTCACAGAAACACGTGCATACAAAAAGATAATTAGACAATAGACATGTTTTACTTATCTTCAGGTGCTATTTTTGTTTCAATCTCGGCCGAATTTACGTCTCTTTAGTTAATTTACACGCTTTTAATGAAAGTTTATGACATTTCATGAAATAAATATTCAATTAAGTTCTAAGGTAGGTAATTTTCATTTCTGTTGGCAGTCCCCATGACTGTCTTTTCTTTTAGTCCCCTAGGTCTCATCTGAGAGCATCCTTGTCCCCGTAAACTGTAGTATCTCGAGATACGTTTATTTGGTGATGAGATTCATTCTAATTCCACATCATTGTGAAACTACATGAAGATACACTCTCGGATAAGTTAATACCAGTCCACCAGCCGTTTGGTTGTGACTAAGCAGACTTTACCCTCTGTGTATACAGGCTGTTTTTAGATAGAATTGCGAAATTAAAGCTGAGAAATATTACAAAGGAAACTCCGCCTATGTACCTTTTTAACCGACTTCTTCAAAAAGGAGGAGGTTCTCAATTCGTCTGTATGTTTTTTTTTTTTTTTTGTTGTATTTATGTTACGCGATTACTCCGCCAATTATGAATCGATTTTGATGATTCTTTTTTTGTTTGGTAGGTCATGCTTCAGAGGTGGTCCCATATAAATTTTATTAACTTTGCTTGCGTAGTTTTTGAGTTAGCTTCAATAATTACGTATTTTTACCACTTTGCTATGTAGACGATATAATTATTTCACTCCGTCACTGTTATTTACATAGCAGATTACGGTATATGAATTTGTGTGAGGTAGGTACCACAACTAAAAAGTGAAAAATAAAAAACTTTTTACAAAAAAAAACAACCGACTTCAAAAACAGACTCAAAAAAAGTGAAAAATAATTTTAATTTCGGAAGTCGGTGGCAAAAAACGAAAATTGAAAAGCGGACACCGACTTCCGAAATTAAAGTTATTTTTCACTTTTTTTGAGTCTGTTTTTTGAAGTCGGTTGTATTTTTTTTTTTTGATTGCGAAATGTTTAAAGAAATAAATAAAGACAATAAAATTAAAAATTGCCAAAATGGTAATGGTGATTCAACAAGAGACAAGTCACTTTTTTAGTTCTTTTCCAGCCCTGGATTTAATTAGTGCAACAATACCTTTTGAGGACTAAATCTTGTATAGAAATGTTATAACTGGTACTTATATAGAATACACAAGACATACATAACATAACATCAAGAATATTCCCCGAAGGGTAGGGCAGAGGTGTACCTATAGTACACCCACATTTCGCCAGTTATATTTGATTCCAATGTAATAGGGGGCAAGCCTATTTCCATCAAACGGGTACAAATTCAGACTCCGGGCTGCTACTGTGAAATTCCAGATTGAAAAACCCAATGCCACTTTGCCAGACCCAGGAATCGCACCCAGGACCATGCTTATCAGTAGCGCGTGCGACATCTAGAAGAAAATGTTCTAGTTAAATAAATAAATAAATTGTTCCCTAAATCCACCCTGTATATAGCATTTCGTTGGGGTGGATGCACTCGTTAGTGGTGTTCTGTTACATTTATATCAATTTACGAAGACGTAATGTTGTTCGTCTCGAGACAATATGTTAACGTACCTAATAGATTTTAGAAACGACAGTAAATGCAATGAATTCCCTTTACTTTTTAAATTGAAATTGGTGGTTTTACTACTATTTTACTAACAAACAGTTTTAGGTATAATTATCAATTGCTTCAAATAATTGTAAAAATATCAATAACCACACAAAAAGACCAGGACTTTCTTCAAAAACGGTGAAGGAAATGCAGCTTGAGAGATAGACGGCATGTGAAGCCAAGTCAGAGGCCATGGGCGGCATAAAAACTCTGACACCAGGTTAGTCACTAACCATACAAAACAGATAGACGATTAGATACTATTTCCAATTTTCCTTACTTAATTTTAATAATAATAAATGCGAAAGTAACTTTGTTTCTCTGTCTGTTAACTTTTGACTACTTAACGGCTGAACGGATTTCCATGAATTTTGACACACGGATAGACCATGACATGGTTTAAAGCAAATGATAGGTATTTTTCATCCCGATGGGATGTCCCCGTGGGATAATTTCCAACGTCCACGCGGGCGAAGCGACAGGCAAAAGTTAGTATAACATAGTTTGAATACCATTCAGTCATTAAACTTTCGTATTTTTTCACAGCAAATGAATGTTGAAAAGTCAACGACCAAGTCTAATGGAGATTAATGATAAAATACAAACTTTCATATTTTCAAAGTTAGGCGTGATAATGATGAAACAAATGAGATATTAATTTAGTTTATTATTAATTGAGATTATTATTAATTTTGAATTTCTTTAGTTTTCACTTTAGATTTTTCATAATTGGAAAACCTTTGATGCCTGCCACTTCAGTTATTTGTAGGCTAGTTAAGGTTAAATGACTATGCAACACATGATAGATAATTTATTATGTAATAGATTACTGCTGATTTGCTTGTATGTACTAATTAACTAATGAAACTAAGCAAATAACCTTCATTTTTTCCTAAATTTTCTATGAAAATAACGTAAAAAATGATTCGTTGAAAATGATTTTTGATTCGTAGAAAGCGTATTAGAACCGTGTATGCAATCCTGCCTTGTAATCTGAAATATGTGTAATCTGCACATTACTCACTAACAATACTCAACACCCAACGCTATCGTGAACAGTTTTTCATTTTGTTATAATGCCGCAGGTGCAGGTGCAAGTATAAATAAACGCATGTATTCCAAAGCGGCGTCCATTAATAACATGAGGCAATTTGACATTGGAAATTAAGAAAAAATATTGGCAAATCTAGCTAGGAACTACATATATTTGCCAATCGTCATCTGCCTAGCCTTTTCCCAACCAAGTTGGGGTCGGCTTCCAGTCTAACCGGAGGTAGCTGAATACCAGTATTTTACCATTACCTACCAGTATTTTTTGAGTGTATATTTGCCAATATTTTTTTCTTAATTTTATTGCATAATAATTAAAATGTGCCAATTAGCTAATACGTATCTGGAGTTCTCGATTCACCAACAAATAAATTACCTTCGTACGAATGGCCTATAAAAAAATATTATTATTTTAAAAGTGACGATTCGCCCGTTTCGGGCGATTAAATTCGTGCGAATCGACCAATCTGCCGAATTTTCAACTACAGTACTTTCACTTTAGTGTCTATCTTGAACAACAAATCTCTAAATTATGCCTTCTTTTGGTATACACAGTTTGGTAAATGTTCTAACAGCCGTCCTATTATTGTTTGTAACTAAGAGTATTAAATATGAATTACTAGTTGCGCCCGGTTACGCCCGCATGATTCTAGATCCCGATTGAATATCGGAATAAAAAGTATCTTATGACCAACCCAGGTCATGGGTCTACACATGTGCTAAATTTCATCCAAATCCGTTCAGCCGTTTTAGCGTGATAGGGTAACAAACAAATAAACAAACTCACTTTCGCATTTATAGTATGCTTATAATAAACAAACTCACTTTCGCATTTATAGTATGCTTATAATAAACAAACTCACTTTCGCATTTATAGTATGCTTATAATAAACAAACTCACTTTCGCATTTATAGTATGCTTATAATAATAATACCTATTTTTGTATGTGTCCCTACACCTAATCTTAAATAAATTGAGTAATATAAATTTTATGGTGTAAATGTAACATTATGATGTCACCATGAGTTTACATTACATAATTTTATTTTCATAAAAATTGTTATGATATATTTTTGCGATTACGTTTCGAAGTGTTCGTTTTTGTAGTTTTAGTTCGCCATGGTGCGTTTACATTGGTAGAGTGACTATACAGGATGTAAGGGTAAACACTCTTGTCATTCAAACCATGGGTAGTTGACTTAAATATAAAAATAAATGACCGAACACAACAAAAAAAAAAACGCTATTTTCATTAAAAGATTTTAAAAAGTTTCTATCTGACAACGTGCTTGCTAGTGAAACAGCTGACTGACTAAGGGAGGGATCGCGCTCGCTGCCGGTCAGGTCACGTCCCGTACCCCCTGCCCGTGTTGAGACGCAAGTTCGTTGCCCTAGCGCATAGGGCAACGAACTTGCGTCTCTTGTGGTAAAATTTAGATCTAAATAAATTTAATAAAAAGTTGTAATTTTCCATTGATTTTACGTTCTATAAATGAAACCAAAACACTGGTTGCAAGGATAACGATGTTTACCCTAACACCCTGTAGTGTAACAAGTACTTACCTCAAGTGCCCCATAAAATAAATAAATAAAATATTGGGGTCGGCTTCCAGTCTAACCGGATGCAGCTAAATACCAGTATTTTGCATGGTGCAACTGCCCATTTGACCTCCAAAACCCAGTTACTGGGTAACACGGTAAAACTAGTTATCAGACTTTCGGGATTCTGAGTGGGTCCGTAGCGACCGTCAAAGATTTATGAATGTCGGCCGGTCATTCATACTAATATTATAAATTCGAAAGTAACTCTGTCTGTATGTTACCTTTTCACGCCTAAACCACTGAAAGGATTTCGACCGAAGGCAAGGAGATAGATGGCACCCTGGGGAAGGACATAGGCTACTTTTTATCGACACACCGCGCGGGTGAAGCCGCGAGCGGAAGCTAGTATGACCATATAATATCAACAACAATTTCAACAAGAAAAACTTGACTATTTATTGTGTATTCGTTTTCGTATGTTATCTTAATAATTTACATTTTATAATAGATACCTACCATAGGTATCTATTATAAAATGTAAATTATCATTTTCTAATGTTTATTTAATGCAGGTACATACATAGATACAAATGCACCAAACTATTTATATGATAATACTTAATGCATTTAACTATTACTTAACTATTAACATTATTTATCTTAATTATTACCGATTTGCTGGAAAATTAGTTTACGTTGCTGGCTGCGACAGAAAATTAAGTAGGTACCTATAATCAAATTGTTTATCGGCGATCAGAGCTAAATGTATTTAATAATATTAATAATTCAATTTAAAGTAATTATATCTACATAGGAAGTAACTGGTGTTTCATGTGATAGGAGAATGCCCATTAAACTAAAGGCCACGGTAAGACCAGTGCCCTGTTTACCAAAACTTACAAGCCTTTTATTACCAAATGTCATTATTTAGTTCACAAGTACTTATATTTACATATATATTTAGGATTTTTATATTATATATTTATACATATATAGTTTTAACAGGTTCATGTATTTAAATAAATATTTATTCCACACTTTAGTTATTGCACCTACCACTGTTTGTCTCTGCATCACCCAAAGGTTGACTGGTAGAAAATGCCTATGGCATTAAGTCCGCCTCTGTACATTTGTGTGCTTAAAGTATTAAATAAATAATATATTTTGACACTTTTATTCGTGATTTTGTTTATCAATTATTTGTAAGTTACAACTTGTAGAAAATCATAACAAATCCTGAGAGTGTCCGGCGAATCCCTATTCCGTCTCAAAAGTTTACAAGTATCGTGCTTAGTACCACAATAAATGTTTAAATTCGATTTTCAGACTTTTTCAAAGATTTTTTTTAATATAAAGGGCCCAGTCCTTATGTATGGCAGCGAAAAGTGGGCCATAATCCAAAAGAACATGCCTACCATTCAAGTTACTGAAATGAAAATATTGAGCTGCATGTGTAGCGTTACCAGGCTTGATAAAATCCGTAACGAGTGCGTGCGAGGAAGCCTGGGCAACAGGAAACTGAATGAACACGGGTGGGTTTTAGTCAGTAAAAGTCTGACACGCCCTCCTGCTCTGCCCAGAGCGGGCGAAGTCATTTGAAGATGTACGACCTCAAAAAAAAAAAACGACTTTTCTGCCGACCTCACCGTCGCCGCCGGCGCCGAGGACCGTCGCGACGCCCCTGTTCAAATCCACCCAGACACTTGCGCGAGCCAGTCCACGCCGCTGAGCCTGAGCTGTAGCTTTAAATTCGTCTTCAATTAATCACGATCCGATCCAGCCTATCCCTTGCTGCCCCCCAGCGAGGCCCTAAGCCGAGGTTCGTAACCCACAGGGTGTAGTCGCGTAGTTTATACGTTTTATGCCGTCTGGAGCAGTGGTGGCCCAGTGGTAACGGCCGCGACTTACGAGTTGTAGGTCGCAGGTTCGAACCCCGACAGGCGCTTTTCTTTGTGTAAATAATTTCATCACCACTGCTCTCAAAACGGTGAAGGAAAACATCGTAAAGAAACCGGCATGTCTTAGAACCAAAAATTCGAAGACATTTGACATCTACCAACCCGCACTGGGCCCGCGTGGTGGATTACGGCCCACTCCCTCTCATAGAGAGGAGGCCTGTGTCCCAGCAGTGGGAACATTATAGGCTGATTATGTTATGCCGTCTGGAGGCCTTAATTAGTTACTAATGCATCCACATGATAGCCCGTTTGAGCAGCCGACAACCTCCTAGGTTCACCTGCGAGATGCCATTCACAAAAAAAAGACTTTTTAATTTATAAAATACTAGCTTCTGCCCGTGTCTAAAAATAAAAAGTAGCCTATGTCCTTCCCTGGGATGCCATCTATCTCCCTGCAAAATTTTATCGAAATCCGTTCCGTGGTTTAGGCGTGAAAAGGTAACATACAGACAGACAGACAGAGTTACTTTCGAATTTATAATTATTAGTATAGATTTGTGTGGATCTTAATCAAGCCTCGAAAAAACAACTAAGTAGGTTTTTACATTTTCAAACTTGTCTTTGTAATTTTCTAGAAGCAGAAAGTTTATTTTCGATAAAGATACCGTCGCGAACGAAATTAATCTCGCTTCCTATTACTTGGGCCTTAAGGCTCTTACATACTGGGGCGATTCGTCGCGCGACGCGACGCCGCCGCATTGTTCGCCGTGTAGTTTTCTCAGAAATTGTTACTCGTCGCGCGGCGAATCGCCCCAGTATGTTAAGCATATCTGACAAAATGGATGTAGGTACTATAGGTACACCTTTGCCTAACCCTTCGGAGAATACACGCGTGATTTTATGTTGTGTGTAAAAACAATATCATCGAAAGTCGCACGCGCTAAACGGTTGACGTGACGTGACCTATCTTCGATAGCATTTCGTAGATTTTGAGTAAATTCACGTCGCGCGTCGCTCACGTAATACTATACGTGTCATGTATGAGATTATGCAAATAGATGGTAGTATTCCTTTCATCTATTTAAAAATATTTCCGTTCATTTTCTTGACGTTGTTTTTTTCATTCCCTTCTTTTTTTTCTTTTTTTTTCACATTTAGCTGTGACAAGACTTGTACCACATTTCGAGTGAAAAAGTCAAACTTAAACTCAAACTCAAATAATTTATTTCAATTAAACTATTTACAGGCACTTTTAAATTGTCAAGGAGTCGGTCAGTCAGAAATATGAAGCTAGTTGCCCATTCCAAAGCGTAGTAGGTACCTATGGAGAAGAACGGGCAAGAAACTCCACGGACACTCTTTTAAATCAAAATATTGTTACAATATAAGGGTTACATCATTCATGTTGAAATTATACATGTGAGAACAATGTAGAAAGCACGTTAAAAGCGTCCGCAATTATAACATACAAACAATTCAAAAATTAAAATAAGCCATGGCAGCTAAGAGATGACCAGTCACAACTGACGGCACCCGTTCACGAACATGACGCATGGATCAGCACCATTTAGCTCAACCATTTTGAAGGGAGCTAAAGCTAAAGGAAATAACTCAAAGCATTTATACGGTATTAATCAAACCATAATTTACATGCAGTTTTAAATTGTCAAAGGATTCGGTCAGTCAGAAAAATGTTGTTTAAGTGTAGGCCTACTATAAAATTGTATTTGTACTCTGTGGTCCCTATGTAGAAGGATAAGAAACACCATGGACAATATCCTTACGTATTATAAAACACAAGTCCTCCGCCGCGTCTGTCTGTCTGTCTGTTTGCAATAAACTCATAAACTACTGCACTGTTTTCACATTGGTGAAAACTGCATGAAAATCGGTGCAGCAGTTTAAGAGATAGAGTGGTTCTCGAGGAACGTTTCAGTGTATAATAATTAACCGAAATCCACGCGGGCAAAGCCGCGGATATCAGCTAGTTTTAAATAAAAAAAATGTATAATATGTCATAAACTATATGTTACAATACACGTGTGTGGATTATAAATAAGTTGGGAAAACCAGGGTGGCAATAAAATGCAATTTGATACTAATTAATTATGAATACTTAAATATTTCGCAGTTGACAGAACCAATTGATTAAAAAGTTGTTTTTCTCTATTTATAAGATACACGTGTTGTGTACGGGAAACGGCTCATTTTGAAGACAAGTTTGTTAAGAAACAGTTCTTAGAAAAAAGAGGTATGCATGTTTGAATACCCACTTTGAAAACAACTAATTTAACAGGTTACCCAGTTTGAACTTTATTACAAAAGCTATTTAGATGTCATAAATAATATATTAGTTTTTTGTCCGCTAACTATCTAAATTTAGCTGATTAAAAATATATTAGAATAAATGATTTTCTTACCTCGACATTCTAAAAAGTTTTGCTTTTGCAATTTTTTCTATCAAAGTATGTACTTACTTTAAATTCAAACTGCAGATTTAGTATAACCTCATCATAATAACAATGATAACAGTTTGACCCCAAGATATCCAAAAATGTTTGACTCATTTTTACAATGAAAGTAGCACAGTGCCATGCTCCAAATAACTTATCAGATATCAGTTGTTCCTTTTTTCCACACGTTAAAAACAAAAAAAAAGGCAATGCCAAAAGAATTTCCTGAAAATGGCCTTTTTTTTTGAGGGTGGTAAATCATACATCCAATGACTTCTCCCGCTCTGGGGAGCGGAAGGGCGTGTCAGACTTTTACTGACTAAAACCCACCCGTGTTCCTTCAGTTGCCTGTTGCCAAGGTCCCGGTATCCCTTTCGGACTAACCCGCAACCTTCCTGAAAATGGCCTGACATAATTGCTTTGTAGGTTATTAATAACGTTCTTCTTAAAAAAAACCTCGTTGGAAGTAGGTAATAAATGATTTGATTTTAATTTGACGATTAACGGCCTGTAATTACCCACAATGCGTTTATACAAACGCACTATTAAATATACTTTTTTTTATTTACCTGTGTTATTCCACTGGTCTCCTCTATAACTTTCCACTGTTCCTTGTGTGTTGCCTTCTCCGAGCAATCTCCCGTAAACGCAGTTATCACGCCAGCGTTTCCTTGGCCTCTCTTGGTGACGACGCCCGTCTTCTGGCACCCACTGCGTGATGACTCTGGCCTGTCAAAAGTTACCTACACAAAAAAGTTATAAGAATAGAATTTTTTTATCAACTTTCACTTTTAACAGCGTCTTGTCAACGCACTAAATAGACTGTGCCTTCAATAACGCATCGTGGCTAAAACAATAGATTCCTTTTTAGACGCTCTCGATACCTCAATATGCCAACCTGCCGGTTTCCTCACGATGTTTTCCTTCACCGGTTTGAGAGCAGTGGTGTTGAAATAATGTACACGAAGTAAAGCGCCTGCTTGGGTACGAACCCATGACCTACAACTTGTAAATCGTTGCCGTTACCACTGGGCCACAACTACAAAAAAAAACCTTTAAGCTTAAAAGTTGAAACTGCAATTTCTGCAACCGATGTTAAAGAAAGCGAAAGAACACTTTTACTCCCTTAACTACTTAATCCAGTTTTAATTAATGGGCGAATATTTATATTGGAATCAACTCGTATTTCTTTGCAAGATCTCAATCCGGGCTTTAAATGAATCTCTGGTACCGTTCAGACCACGTAATCCAAAACTTTTTTAGCTAATCCTATCTATAGCCTTGGGCAAAGTTGTTAAGACTTATTAATTTAGGTACTATAATCTGATTCTTGGGTTTATAAACTTAACATCTTATGTTTCTTTTTGGTAAGTGAACCCTATAAAATGATTTTAAAGAGATTTAACTACTTATTCATGCCATCTTTACATACCAATGACTATAAAGCCTCTTGACTGCTCATGCGGGCGACTCGGACTCACGACACATCAGTGCAATTGCACTGATAGTAGATGGAAATATGAGTGGCCATTTTAGTTTTGACCAGTTATTGGATCTCTGCACACGCGGTTATTTTGATACCTTTTAAACCATTTCTGCATAAATAAAAACAATTATGAGTTCCTGTTCACTTAGAAGGTGTGGGCAATCGTCTAGAAAATACAGCTATAAAAAGATTGTATATCTTATCATCGGTAAGTAAAATAAAAATTTTATTAAGAATAATTGCAGGGCTCAAGCTAAACTGGTTGTTTACGTAAAATGGCACAAAAACGTACACCGCGTTGATGTCTTTTTGAAAAGTCCCTTTCTCTAACTAGGGTATTGCAATACGTCTGTCCTTTTCTATCTGCACTTATACTGTAGAGTGTTGTGATAACTTCAGTTTAAATTATTGACGATAAAAATTACGATGTTTCCTTATATTTAGTTAAAAAGTAACATTAAGTACTTAATGTTTACATTTTATATCAAAATATTCTGTAACTTAAAGAAAAGTGGATTAATGCAGTTAACAGAGAAAATTTAATTCCAATTATAGCGTTGTTTCTTCAAGGCATTTCACAGCAGATTAAAAATAAGTAATAGCATTTCCTTTCGGATAGAACAATAAATTCTCATAAGTGGAATTTAAATTAATTATTGTTCAATTAGGAAATCGTCGATTTTATCGATATCGATATTATTGTTGCAAAACTGACTTGTGCATCACTATGTTTGGGACTTTCGTCCTGACATTGTTGCATCAGCCAATCACAACCGCTGTAATTTTTGCGTCCCCCGGCCCGCAGTGGTGAGTCGTGTGTCTAGGCGAAATCGGTCTATCAGCTCTCAAGTGGTTTTATACTCTTTGTTACATACCGAGACTCCTCCGTGCCTCGGAAAGCATGATAAGCCGTTGGTCATTCGTGAATCTTTGACAGTCGTTACGGGTTGTTAGAACCCTGAAAGTCTGACAACCAGTCTTACCAAGGGGTATAGTATTGCTAAGTTACTGGATTGTGGAGGTTAGATAGGCAGTCGCTCCATATAAAATACTGGTATTCAGCTGCATCCGCTTAGACTGGAAGCCGACCCCAACATAGTTGGAAAAAGGCTAGGTAGATTGAAGAACTACTTATTCATAAGATACAAACTAAAAAAACATCCGATGCAATGCAATGCACAAACGCTCATAGGCGTCTTATTACAGAACCTAACTTATGACTCAAGCATTAGGTACCTACTTAAACTAGTCGGAAGCCCTTTGAAGTCTGCCGCCTAGCATCGTCTACATATTTCTCTGATCAAACAAAAAAACTTATTTGTAAATCAGACGAAGAAAACTGGCGCTGTTATTAAGTTACTCATTCAACAATCATGTTTCTACAACTCTTTTTACAATGAAGTAAAGGCTCTTGCAGACAGGCATGACGCGCCGATGCTTTACTTACTTGTGGTTACCAAGTTTACAAACACGCTGTGAATGTGTGTGTAAGCGCAGAAGGTCTCGGTACCGTCCGAGACAATGTCGAAGTCGGAAGTGTTTGCGTATGTGTGTTATATGCTGACGCTACTTCGTCTTCACGCACACATACACAGCATGTTTGTACACTAAGTTAACTGAAGTAAAGCGCGCGTCGCTTCGTGAGATAAAAATACTATATTAGTAATGGTTTTCAAAAGTGGTAAAGCTAATCACAGTCTATTAACCCACTGCAGGCTGTTTTAGTTTCTATTGTTTATTAAAGATGCTGAACATATCCATTCCTTGACTGCTGTACTTCATCAATCACTGACTGTAATTGATCAGCTAATTGCGTAACTTATTTTCGTAAACGATTGCGACTAATTTGTTTCATTTTGACAGTTCAACAACATTCATTGTGTTATTTACGTTGTAGAGCAGATTTTTTTTCGAACTTATGGAGCAATGGTTTAGACATTTGTTTCAAACCGATTCCTTGATCGTGTATTACACAATTAGTGTGCTGAATGTAAACGAAGCAAAATGGATACGTATTGTAAGGATCGTAGCAGGTGGCGTTCCGTAGTTTCTGCCTACCCCCATGGGCAGAAGGCTTTAGTTTATGTATGTGTATCTGTATGTACTTTTCTGATGATATAAAAATAATATTTATTCGATTGATACGGTATTTGCAAGCAACGAAACGATAAAATAAAATGCCCATGACAATTCTATTACATATCGACACAGCCAATTTAGTTTATGACTACGATATTACTTAATAGTACGACGTGATATAATATTTGGATCGTAAAAATAATGGTATTGATTTATGGATTTAACATGTTTGATATTGCAGAACTTGTTGAGAACGCAGATTATTAATGTACTCGTATTCCCTGAGTGACAGTAACATTACATTGCACAATTGGCGGGGTCCGCTAGGACCGATGCCTGGCAGGGCTGCGGGAAAGTCCGAAAGGGATACCTGGGCCCTGGCAACAGGCAATTGAAGGAACCCGGGTGGGTTTTAAGGCTCTTACATACTGGCGCGATACGCCGCGCGACGCGAATTTTAACAAAACAATTTCTGAGAAAACTTCACGAATCGCCCCAGTATGTAATATGTCAGAGCCTTTAGTCAGTGGCACGCCCTCCCGCTCCGCCCAGAGCGGAGAAGTCATTTGATGATTTCCCACCCTCAAAAAAAATGATATTCTTATGGACTACCTATACAAAACCCCCATTATTTCGCATATTAAAACCAAAGCAAGCAGAAATTCGTTTAGCTATTCATCAATAGACATTAGTTTTCAAATTGTCTTTAGAAGCAGCTGATAATCTATAGCTGCTTCTAGCTATAAGCTGATAATATTTTCCATCCCATGTGTTTCTTCAATGTCCTAAATTATGTTCCTCCAACATCTACCCGTGTTCCTCCAACTTCCCCATAGTGGTCCCCTAAAATTGTTCTTTTAAATTTTCAACATACCAGGGGGCCTAAACCGGTCACATTAGCAATTCCTCATAAAGCAGTTCATTTCCTGAATCCCAGCTGTCATTAGCAATTCCTCTAATTTGACATAAAAGCAATGTATAATTTGTGGACCATTTTACGAATCTCCATAGAAAACTGTCACACAGATGAATTATTTCGTAATATGAATTACACGAATTGTCAGTTGACATTTTACGATGATTCATAATATTTTCATATTATGATTCTGCTAGTGACCGTTTTAAGCCCCCTGTTCCTCAAAATTTTCTATGTGTATCTCCAACTTCCTCATGTTTTTCTCAATTTTTCCAAACTGTATCTTCAACTTACACAAATATACCGATTTCTTTTCTCAATGTGTTCATCCAATGACCTTATAAATGTTCCTCCAATTTCCCAAATACGGCTAGAACAGAGCCTATTACAGGTGATGTTTACAGATTGCCGTCGCTCGGTGGCTGATTGACTAATACCTGTTTCGTTTGGGATAAAGGTGAGGCGCAGATGACGTACTGGTTCACTCGGTACAAGTTCAAGTTCACCGAGGTGGACTACAGCTTATTCCTCACTTACTCCGTCCTTGTTGGGAGCGTTGGTAAGTTCAGTTTTTTATTATTACTATCTCTATAGTTTTTAATTGTTTTTATTATTCGTATCTATAAAACGTTAAAGACAGGACAGACAGGTATGCGCCCAGAAAATGTATGCGCTTCGGTAATCTTTGTGTTTCCGAATTAACACGCACGTCGCGCTACCAGAGGCAAAGATTAAATTTTTTGTACCTACGTAGGTACTACTGCGCTTTGTGATTGTGCATCTGACATTGCGGGTTTGTATGAAGCTTTCTCTCACTCGGTGGTACTCGGTGACAGATCTTCATCTGTCACTCAAAAGTTTTTGAAATTGCATGAAGTTGCATTTATGTCTAATTTTGTAAATCATCTGCCCGGCCTTTTCTCTCTGTTGTCTTTTTAACTCTCTTGGGGTTGGCTCCCAGTCAAACCAGATGCAGCGTAAGTATTTACACTCTACGTAAGATTTTACCCGATGATTGCTGAAGTGTATACTTTTTCTGGGAAATAATGTACGTAATTATTTTGTTATCAAAACCTGCTCCACTGGCCATTTGTTTTTGGTTTGTCTAGAAGATTTATACGTATTCAATTCTTTCAGTAACTTAGACAGTCGCTTTGCAATCTTATTAAGATAATCCATGCCATAATCTAGATATTAGTGTTTGTATTACAAAATAAACATTAAGTTTGGCAGTCAAAGTAATTTTTAGGTATAATTCAGTTCTTTTGTTATAATTTAAAATAATAAGAACTAACTAATAATAATAAAGTAAGAGAAAAATAAACTAAACTGTGTGAAAAACACTTTTCAAAACAATAAAAAAGCAAACACATTGTTTATCCCAAAAACGCAGTAAATAAATGAACTAATGAATGAACGCAGTAAATAAATGACTTCTTGGTAATAACGGTGCTAAATACATATTTCAGAATACAACGTAAATATTGATAGCTTTGTTTCACCAATAAGAGAGATTTTTTTTCAAGCAAAAATTGCTATCATTCAAAAACTTCTAAAAACACAAAAACTACCAAGTGACGTGAATGATGGATGATATCTAAACATTGTAGGTGACCATGAATCTAGTGCGCAGAGCGACACACGTCAATGTGGAAAGGGCGATAAATTCTGTTGCACACACTGCATACCTACATCTTTTTACTGACTGATACACTAAGATAGATTGCATCGGTTTTATACACGTGTTTTTTATTTAGTATGCAATTGAGCTATTCTGCAACTATAATTGCAATGGTTTAAAATATTGAAAATTCAATTTAGTAGGTTCTAAAAAAAACCTAATACCAATTCAATTTAAAACGTAGCTCTCTGGCAAATTTTTGCTACTTCGGCTAGTAAACATAATTTTATGAATCTGAATTACCATGTTGCGTAATACGCAACATGGTAATTCAGACGCACGCTTAACCTGATCAAACAAGAATTCCACTTTGGCTTAAAAAAAAACAAATACGCAGAGATTTTTTATTTACTAACCAAATAAAATGAATCAACAGAAAAACCATAAAACAATCTTTTCAGGAAAAATACCCGGTGAAAAAGATTAATCAAATGACAAGATAAAGTGTCATATAAATATTATGACAGCGTGCGATTTCAAGAAGGTAGTTCTGAAATATTTTTAAGTAACGTCATTTTGTAGTATCATAGATAAGAAAATTACGATGTAGTTATCAGTAGTTACAAAAAAAGACGTAAGGTATTTCAGAAAATTATACCTACCAATTGTGATAATAAAAAAAAAAACTGTAAGTATTGTGAAAATAATGTTTTTTTTAGATTGATTATGTTATTTTATATGAATAAAAATCTAGATAAGTTGGTTAGGTATATCATTACGCTCAATTCTAATAATGGCCATACTAAAACAACGTGATTAATAAAACGTATTACGTTTTGTTAATGTACACGTTTATAACATAATTTACACTAATAACCATAACCTACGATACCTTTCCATTGTAAAATAAAATAAACGTGAAGACAAATCTATATTTTAACACATTGTCTGTTGCGGTTCATTATGACATCTAGGTATATTGACATGGAAGGTAGTAACTTCGCATTGGCTTTTAAAATGAAGCCCGTTTGGTCCTGTTTGTCAGTAATTAAATTCCGTTTTCCATCAAATTATTTAAAAAATCCCAATTAAAAAAATGATTCTTCTTAATTCTTCTTATTTAATGAAATATGGGAAAAATTAAAAGAAAATTATTCTTTTAATTTTTCCCATATTTAATTAAATTAAACACAATACTGCAGAATAAAATAAAAGGTCAATGCAATTGAAATGAACGAATGACCCCTACGTAAAATTTAGAAAGGTCACAGAATTAAAATTTACAAATCACACAAAAATAAAACACATTAACAACAACAGCCTAAAAAGGTAGTAAGTTTTTTTTTAACGAAACTAAAACCTAGAAGCGAATTTTCCAGTAATAACAATCTGTCAGTAAAAACTGGTTGTACAATTTAATAACAAGTCGTTGCTGATAATTTAAAATGGAATGAAATTAAACAATTCGTGTTTAATAATAAGTTTAAATGAAAAGGTGTTTTTGTTAAAATTTAAACATGTTTTACACACTTATAAATTATATTTTTAAATATTAGAATTTAAAAACCATATAATATATTATTGAGTTAAAAATATTTTACAATCATATCTAAGCAGAGCCTACCGCTGTTATTTCATTCAATTACAAAATTATCTATTTATTTCCGTGTAATCTAAATCAAGGATTTGATTTAGCTAATGGTAAAAAATAAAACATTATTTTTAAATAATTAATAAAAATCGGCAAGCCCACGTGTAGAATACTAAATTAATCGAGTAGATTAAAAAGTGTAAACAGTATTTTCCGCATATCGGATCGAATCGCCGCAAGTAAATCAAATTTCACAGTTCACACTCTTATCTAGCGTATAAAATACAAGAAAATCTGATAAACAAATACAGGAGAAAATATTGAATAATCGATATATGAAGACTGATGGTAAAACGGCTGGATTCTTAAAGTAGAGGCTGCCCAATTCTTGTGGGTTTCGGAAAATTGGATCCTCCTGTCGTAATTTGGTCAAGTTTAATTACTGTAACCTGACTGTATCACAATCTATTTCTAGGCTCATCTTACAGCTTTAATTGTTCACGGTTTTATTTACTTTGGTGTGAAAAGACCCAATATATAACGAAACAGCATTATCTTCTAAAAAAATGGAAAGAAAACTGCTCTGAAATGGAAAATACAGAAAAAAAAAAAAGTCTTAGTACGAAAAGGTCCGAAATAATAATTAACTAATTCTGTTGTAGCCTCCATGCCAATGTAGTCTGTCTTATGTACCTAGCTCCGACATGAAAGTTCTAAGCCTCGTTGACTTAGGACGAGTAACACTTGGTAAGTATGAGTCGTATGATTGCTAGTGTTATGGCTGTGTACTAAATGATTGATAGGCTAGCCTTGGATAGTACGAGTTGGCTTTTTGAGTCAGTCTTCACAACTGAAAAAAATAAATCTTTTTGAATTTATTACTTCAATCTGAGTTTGAGCTAATAGAGCGAGATTTAAACACGCTGTATTTCGGCATTTCGACAGCTGTCCGTTAAATCGCGGGTATCAATCTGGATAGCTAAATCTTATATAGATATTTACACAATGTAAACGCAGCTTTACAAGTAATTTGTCTTCTTCTGTCTAGGTCTGGTTCGACCTCAAAACACCCGCCGTCTATCTTCAAACTGTCAGCTCAGAACTCGGTAAACAAAATGAGACAAACATTAGAAATGCTTACAATTAAATGATAGCGAAATGGCATGGAATATCTTAGAATAGATCACAGACTACAGAGTCTGAGTAACTGATATTTTAGCATAACAATGAAGTATTAATACGCTCGGTTTGTAGAAGATTAATTAAATCTCGGATCAGTAAAGTAATCTTGCGTCGATTCCCTGATAAAAATCACAACAGCCGATTTGACAGACACACAACACAGATTACTTTAAGGTTGATGCGCTAGGGTAGCCCGCGAAATTCAAATTTTCTTACGTTTTTTGCAATTTGCAGGTCAATATCAGGTTGTATGTTGATCTAAATATTATTAGCGCTCGTAACAAATATGGATTTACAGAATTATAAACTTTAGAATCAGCAATACAACTCTCTAAGTTCATGAAAGTGCCAAATGTCATGATTTCATGAAATAGTCATTCAATACACTTACATGAGCTTGATCATCAGAAATAAAAACCTATTGTTAAAGTACGTATAACATAGATGTAGTCACTTTGTCGTGGACCAGTTTTGCGATAAATATAACTTTATCACCATATTGTATCTGATAATGAAATATTGTTTAAAATAAAACGACATTCAGTTATGTCAACAGACGTGTTATAACAGAAAGTGCAGGACAAGTAAGTAAAACACAATACAATGCTGTTTTATAAAAACTGTAGGTAATTTCCACAGATGTGATATTTGATAACATTTTACTCAATATCTTTTGTAGGAAACTTTTTATGTTTAGGCTGATTAAGGTAGCGATTTCGTGTTGTTACCCATGAACAGTTTTTTACTTTATTTTTAAATATTGAAGTGCCTATCCACCTATTCTAAGTATTACGGTCACCCCGTGTTTAAAAATTATTAAGTTGAGACTGCATTGGTGATTCATTCCTTTATTATATTGCCAGATTATCTGGTAAATTAGTTAAATTCACTCTCGAATTAAAAGCTGTATATTCTATTTCACAATTTCTTTGTACAGGTTCCTTCATAACAATATATTTGTTCAGCAAAAGATGGAAAATTGAGGACAGCATCATCGGCGTGGTGGCCTGCCTGAGTAGGATAGCTGCCAGCGTGGTGTACGCGCTTGCTCCTTCCAGGACTATCTACTTCTTGGGCCCAGTGCTGGACATGTTCAGCTCAGCTGGGGCCACTTCTCTACGATCAATCGCTTCTAAGTTGGTGAATGCTGATGAAGTCGGTGAGTTCATGATTTTCTTTACTTGACATTTTTCTTTATCCTAAGATGTTCGGACCATAATTAAAATATTAGTGATGTGACATTCTGACTACTCATTGATAATTAGAGTTTGAACCATTATACTTTTGAGTAGCGTCACGGACGACCAGACTGCCCCATTTTGAAAATTTGCAAGAGATGCGACCGCATTGTTATACATTTTGCGTTTCTGGGTCTCTGCTTGTAAAGGACACTAGAATAAATCAAAATGGATATATTGAAGACATAAATCATATTTTGCCGCAGTGCACATTTATAACGCAACCGCGTTATATACCCACGCAGTACCCTTTCAGATACTCAAGATTACCGTTGTTCTTCAAAATTATTAATGATATTAGAATAAGTTGGCAATGACGAGAAATCTTTCTCCCCGTGTGTGATGACGACGATTACCTATTGTCGTTTTAGTTTTAAATATTGCGTTTATGCAATAATCAAGTATCAAGATTGAACTACGATAATACGTTTCCTATGAGTAGATACCTGCTACCAAAATGTTTACTCTATTATCAGTTACATCAATATTTATATCACTAGCATAAGTGCTCATTAGATTTGTAATCTTAAATAGAGCAAAGGTCAGAATACATGCGCGGATTCAAAAAGTAGTGCGGACTATCACTACGTAAATAGGTAATCTGCACCTAATTATGCGACGTTAGGAAATTCTCTCGTATTAGGTGTATCAGAACAAGTACTTGTAGTCGTTATGATAATTTGGTTTCCGTTATAATCAATTTTAACGATCATAGACAAAATGATTTGAACAAAAAAAATAAGGACTAAAAAGAAGGACGTATTTCTAAGGACTTAAAATGACTCCTGATAATCTGGTGGTAGTACGTAGGTGGCACACCTTTTGTCTTTCCATACATCACGATTGGCCGTCATCACCGAAGTCACTGCCTTTCTAGTCACATCACCTCTTTCGTCATCTTCATCTCAGCTGAAAGACGTCTGCTGTCTGGGCATAGGTCATTATTACCTGAGGCTAAGTTTATTTCATTTTAAATATATATTATATATAGGTATTTATTTATTTCAGATCACATGATCCATAAGTTGTTAGTAAAGGTCTTAACCTAATGTTAGTAAAAAACACGCTATATACAAAATTGTAACGACTGACACCTACCTACGTGTGCAGCCGTATCCAATGAGCCAACATGGGGCTGTCCCACCGATCACACAATACACTCAGGATGCTGTGGGAGCTAGCACGTATTTTATTGAGAATAGATGCCACCGTTTCCGTATAATGGCATGAAAACCATCAACCCCGGCCTCGGCGAACATCCCGGAGACGCTACAAAAGCGTGGTAGACCCAACAGCATCCTGAATACATTGTTATACTAGACTTCTTCAATCGGTCCCTCATTCCTGACGATCGTGGTCACTGGACCCCTTTAAACGGACAATTTGCCTCCATCGACTCCGGTCCAAAGTTGCCATCACCACCTGCTGAAATTTGCGCGAGGATGTAGCTTCTTTTACTTGGTCGGACCATCGTGTTGGCGACCGGCCTCGCGCTCTGTTTCCTTCGGTATTGCCAACAATGGCCAGCTTTTCTAGACTGCTATCTCCCCTTCGCATTATGTGGCCGAAGTAGGTCAAAATACGCTGTAGGCAAACTGTGGACAATCGGGTCTTGATTTCGAGCTGGGAAAGAATAGACACATTTGTGCGTTTGGCTGTCCATGGAATTCGGAGCATCCGCCTCCAGCACCACATTTCGAATGCGTCTATCCTCTGTCGTTCTCTTGCTCGGATTGTCCACGTCTCAACTCCATAGAGGAAAATCGGGAAAACTAGTGCTCTGACCAATCGGGTTTTCGTTTTACTAGACACCAAGCCTATAATATTGAACTTCTCGGGCAAGATCACCATGTAGCAATGTTCAAAGATCAGCACATTGCATAGGTCGTTAACACGATCGGTTTCAAGTTCTTAACGTTGACTGTTTTTTAAATGAGTCCGTTCATCCGTCTCGACAAGGACAGATTGCGAATTATATTATTTTCATTACGAAACTGGATACAATCAATTATGCATTTATGTCTTTTTGTTTTTCACAATCTATAATGTAATCTTCAAGGTGACTAACAGTTTTATTTTAAATTAAAGGTCTCTAGATAACAGACATAAAATAATATGTACTCATAGGGCATCAAAATATTCCGTATCGCTGTCCACAGAAAAAGTGCTCTAAAAGCTGGCTGGCAGTGGCATAATGTATTCTTTGGGCAAAAAATAGGCCAGCCCTCTGGTCACGTGAAGAGTCGATCAACCGCTTGGCAATGTCTCGAAAAGCTGAGGTACTACCACAGCTCTTGTGTTTCGACCCCAAACCGCTCGAACATTATATATATAACCAATAAAATTGTAGTATTTGCGCCACTGGTCTCTTTGATTCATACATTTCATACCAGCTGTCCAGTCTAGGAAGGTAAATGAAGAAACAATAAGCCATTATTCCATTAAACAAGTTTAGTCAACTGAGGTAATTACTATTTTACTGCATCCACTCATTACCTACTCAGGAACAATTACATCGAAGAGTAATTTAGTGCCTACCTACACACGAAATTCACATTTTTGACATTGTGGCATTTATCTCGTTTATTTCGTTGTTTAAGGCTATAGAATGATACTTATTAGAAAATGTAGAGGACTTTTTTTACGTCTAAAATAAATAGTATGATATTTTAACCGAGTTCAAAAAAGGAAGAGGTCTTCAATTCGTCAGTATTTTTTTTTATTGTTATCTCAGAACTTTCGACTGGCCTGCCAGAGTTGCGGGTTAGTCCGAAAGGGATACCGGGACCTTGGCAACAGGCAATTGAAGGAACACGGGTGGGTTTTAGTCAGTAAAAGTCTGACACGCCCTTCCGCTCCACCCAGAGCGGGAGAAGTCATTGGATGATTTCCCACCCTCAAAAAAAAAAAGAACTTTCGACTGAGTGAACCGATTTTGAAGACTCTTTTTTTAAATCATCACGTTAGTATTTCGTCAGTTCCTCCAGCTCTTAGTTTTTTTTTAATTTTCAGGGCCACACCTATTTTTGCCTAAACTATTACAAAAACTCCCGACTCTAGATCAAGTAATTCTTCAGGCTATTGATCTCGAACGCTTCACTGAACTCGTTTTTTTTGTGTACAATCTCGGTCGCTTGTAAGATGTTGCTAGGCTAAAAAATAGTAATAAAAAACGAGGCAGACAAAAGAAAATATAGATTGATTGTGTGTAAGATGAAAGCAAGGAAGAAAGTAAATACTGAGATGATGCTTGATAGAGATGTATGGAAGTAAAACATATCTACTGCGCTTGGAGTACCCCAAGCCAGGAGGAAAATGATTGCAAGTTTAGAAATACATTAACATTAATCCTTCTTTGTTGATAGACAAATTGTGATAAATTGTGTATCACAGTATCGCCTATGAACTCAAAGGTTAATTATTTTTAAACAGTTAATGCTGCAACTGTTTACACTCATCAGTGATAGGATCGTGTATGAACAGTTAATCATCGTTATTATTTTGTATTATGTCTGTTGTTACATGACATTAATAAATGATTGAGATATTTATAACGTGGTGCTCGTGACTAAGTAATAACAATAAATAATAATAGGAGTCTCGGCATGTAAAGATGGTCACCCATCCACGGACCAGCCCCGGCAAGCATAACTTAACCTGACGGATCGACCCGTGCGGCTGTTGTAACCATAATACGGACGTGTTACGTAAATAAATGAATTTTGATTATGGGGTCACTTTTGGGAGAAATATAAGAAAATAGAATAAAACAGCTTTGCACACTGTACCTTGTGACATATCAAATTGTACTTGGCTGAAAAAAATAGCACTTTGATTAAATTAATTTAATATAATAATCACAAAAAACCTCTAGAAATGCGACGTTGCCAGCCCGCGCTGGATGAACGCTCTTAACTCCGCTATTCATGTAAACCTTACATTACAAGCTTCAGTAACAAGATAATAATAACCAGTTAAATCTACTAGTTTATCGCTAACTAAGTTATGATAATAATTAATCAATATAATTGGTGCTAGGTTTGCATTTTGATTTCCCACGATGACGCATCCTTAAGTAATGGTTTGGTTTTATCGCCTTATTATTCAATAACACAACACTGTATCTCAGCTAACTAACTATATAAAACCGGCCAAGTGCGAGTCGGACTCGCGCACGAAGGGTTCTGTAACATTATCTATAAAACGAGCAAAAAAATCACGTTTGTTGTATGGGAGCCCCCATAAATATTTATTTTATTCTGTTTTTTTAGTATTTGTTGTTATAGCGGCAACAGATATACGTATACATCATCTGTGAAAATTTCAACTGTCTAGCTATCTCGGTTCATGAGATACAGCCTGGTGACAGACGGGCAGACAGACAGACAGATTTCACATTACGAGAGCACGCATATATGCCGAATTATGTAGATGATGAAGTTCCGGGTGTGAATCGCCTATCCAACGGTGCGCGGCGTCATTGGAAAGACTGTTCAAAAAAATCGCGGGCGTGTGAAATATTAAGCTTTAAAGTGCATTTTTTTTAGTCAAGTCGTCCCCTCCCGCTGCCAGCTAAATGGTTGTTTTTGGATATGTGGAAAAATCACTTAAGTAGTATAATAAATAACAAAGTTAAAATGAAAAATATTCAGTTAAGTAGGCTTTACAAGTTCACGAGTTATTGCTATAATTGTCCACCAACTTACATTTGTAGTTGGAATAGGTATATGGAAGAACATTTTTCAAATACGACGTAGTTTTTTCTGGGGATAAATTCTTCCCAACTACGGAACCTTCATTGTGCGTGGTCCGACACGCACTTGGCCAAATTCTCATTGATATAATTAAAATCAGCTTAGGTATGTGGTGTAGTCTCATAACTTACATCCATTTTGTGATGAGCATACGTGGGTACTGGTTACCTTGGGTTAAAGCAATAACGGATTCACTTCACTGAATTTGTAACTGAATTTACAAAACAAACGAACAACTAAGTGTAATGGAATCAGTTACAACGGTTTACGTAAATCATTTTATAAAGTTTTTCAAGTCAAATTCAAATAATAATACTTGTTTAAACTCATACATATTAAAAATGGCGACAACTTTTAAGGTACTACAAACAATACTTTTATATTATTTTCTAATATTGTATGCAGTACTTCCTTTAATTTCATTCATAATTATGCTCAACTAGTTTTATGTCGTAAACCGTCTACTAATTATGTGTACCGGCTTTAATTGCCACAGATTTTCCATACATTGATGACTATAGCTTACATAAAGGACAAATTCAAGTTACTGCTTTAGTACACCTACTTTGAATCATATTTTTCGTAGCAAAAAACCCACGTAAAATGACTCCAATGTAGCCAAAATCAGTGAAAGAATCTTATTATCGTGTTATCACACTAACTGAAGTAGTTAACCAAACAAACTCGAACGACCTTCTTTCATTTTGTAAGGTTTTTCAGAACAAATATTTTTACAAGATTATAAGGCTCGTAGAACTTCCTTTGCAGTTATGAATGTTTCAATTGCGTTATTCACAGTTGACTATCCACGGTGACTCATAGGTACGCGACCACATTATCTTGATTATTTTATGTTACGAAATAAAAAAATATATAACTCGATGTCGAAACTGTATGAAGAAAATTGGCTGGAATACTTCTACTCGCATGGAACTGTGGCGGTATCTACATCGCCACATGCGAACTACGCATCAAAAACCTTACGTCACACAAAAATCCTGACGTCACATAAATCCTACATCGCGCAATTAAAGTTAACCGTGCAGTGGACATATACGAGAATCCGACATCAATCGTTGGGCAGTTGCCCGCCAGACACAACACCCGTCTGGTCGGAAGATCCTCCCTTTTCTATGGTGGAGGAGTGAACTTTACACCCTGTACCTCATACCCCTAAAGAATCAACTTTTCAATGCTCGTTCCTTCTCTTTAAAAGAAGAGGTCTTTGCTTTGCACTGGGACACACGGATATAATATTGTCAATTATTTTTCTTCGTTTATTTGTAAGCGGGCACGCCCTTCATGCTAGGGGGCTTTTATTTAGGTTTTTTACATTTTTAGTTTTTATTTTTTGCTTGAGTTGAAATAATTATTGCAAATAATCTAATTGAATGTTCTGTGTCTCGTAATATTAATTACTTTGCCTATCTACCATTGTATAGAATCAAGTTTTTTTAATTGATCAGACAACTGTGCTTCTGGGGAGTTTGTCGCACTACTTCTTCTTCCCAGCTAAAGCACTAGGAAGAGGTGAAGACGGGCGTTTTGAGGTCTGTCTTATGTAATTTTGACGTTCGAAAAGTATTGATTCTCAGCCTCATTTAATTTAAATTTAGATAGCTGCAGAAATAAAAATCAAAAAAGATTTAATTGACATTTTTGATTTTGATTTCTGCAGCTAACTTCGATGAAGAAAACTCGTAGCCTTAGAGTCAAAGATGGCCAAAAATTCTATGCCTTCTTTTCTCCATACAAATAACATGTCCTCGCTTTGGAATGCGTAACAATTCGTATAGGCCACTTAAATCGTAATGCGCAGTTTTCACACATTTTCTTGAAACACTGAGCATTTCATAATAGTGCCATAGAAATTCCTTGGCACTTGCTATTCATTAATGAATTAGAATGAATTAGTAGGTATACTAGGGTAGGTCAAGACTATCCCTTCCCAAGGTCAATCTTAAGCTTGTGCAATAGCAACTAAAAGGTAATATTATTTATCATAAGCTGCGCCCCACAATGGGAATATCGGGATAAAAGGTATCTATCCTATGTCCTAATCCAGGGCCCCTACCACCACCGCTTACAGCAGTATTATTGTAATATTACTTCAGTGTAGGAAAGAGATGAAGCTCTACAGGACGTATAGCTCCACCTGTTTCCTCCACGAAGTAAGATTAAAATAATAATGCTGTGGTGGTGGTAGGCCCCCTGGCCCCACCTATTTGTCAAATGTCTAAATTATCGGTTCAATGGTTTAGCCGTGCAGAGGTAACAGACAGGCAGACAGACAGGAGTACTTTCGCATTTATATGGATGGATTTTTGACGTTTCACAAGTGGTAGGTTTATGTGAAATAAAATATATTGTTCTTTTTTAATGTTGATTGTTTGCATGCGTTTGTTTTCGCAAGACATTAGTTTATTTCCGACCATTCCAGTTTTTTATTAAGTTAAATTTCCCAATCGACCTTCAATTTCCCATAGTCAAACGATTGGAAACACAAAGAGAAAACTTCGAACAGTGATCTCATTTTGCTTGATTTAGACTGAAACGATTTCCGGTATAATAAAAAGTAATCAAGGAAAATTGAACCGAAACAACTAAAGTGCAGGGAGTAAAATGAAAAGTTTGATTTGAAGGAAATTAACGTAGATTTCCAATGTACGATAACGTTATTGCTTCACTAAAGTTGTTTATTCGTAACTCAAACTCAAACTCAAACCCAAAGCATTTATTTCAAATAAACCAATTACAGGCACTTTTGAATTGTCAAAGGGTCGGTCAGTCGGAAAATATGAAGCTAGTTGCCCATTCCAAAGCGTAGTAGGTTCCTATGGAGAAGAACGGGCAAGAAACTCCACGGACACTCTTTTAAATCAGAATATTGTTACAATATGTTGTTTACATCATTCATGTTGGGATCATACATGTGACTACAATGTAGAAAAACGTGCAGGTTAAAAGCGTCCGTAAATAAAAGATAAAAAGATACAAAACGATTCAAAAATTAAAATAAATCAAAATAAGCCGTGGCAGCTAAGAGATGACCAGTCTCTACTGGTGGCGCCCGTTCACGAACATGACGCATGGATCAGCACCATTCAGCTCAACCATTTTGAAGGGAACTTAATGATCCAACACACACGCCACCACCAGCGAGACATTAAAGTGAGCATGACATACTCTCAGCCGCCAGGGCACATTCAAGTCAATGAAAGACGTACATAGTGCTCACACACATGTGCTATGCAGTTATAAAATACTAGGAGATTGAATTTATGTATGTAAAGATAGTTTTTACAATCTTCAGCAGCTCCAACAATATTTTCGTATGCTAATCAATTAGTTGTTGCGCCCTGCCGAGCCGAGCATTTTTGTCAGTGATGTAATCCCCCAATTTATAATATGCTTGGCGGCATAGTATGCGTTTTATACAAGATATAAATTTTGTTATATTCAGTTGGTTGTTTCATTCGTATCTGTAGGTATTGGTGGAACGTTAGTTTTACTAATCTGCACCCTAGTTGCGTAATACACGTATCAGTCAGAATCGTAATCTATTTGAAACAAATGTCTAAACCATTGCTACATAGTTCGAAAAAAAAAAATGGTCAGCAACGTAAATAACGGTTAAAAATTCAAAATCAAACCAATTAGGTAATCTTAATCAGTTACGAAAATAAGTTACGCAATTAGATAGCCGATGTCGATGCAAGAATACGAGAACCTTTTGTCGAAACGAAAAAGTTAAAATTAGGAAACAAAAGAAAACTAAATCTAAGTCGGTATGTCCTAGAACCAAAAATTCGAATACATGTGACATCTACCAACCCGCATTCATCATTCATTTTACGTTGTTCAGCGGACGATATTTTCAAATGTATTAAAGAATTAGCAATTTGCATCAAAATCTTTCAGATTGTGATAGGGGTGCAGAATGCTAATATTTAAATTTATACACATGCATGCATGCAGGCATGCTTCAGACGGACAGAACTCGACCAACGTAGCACAGCTCAAGAAGGCAATCATAGCTTGCGAGACTAAAGTTCGCCATTATTATGCGTAAAGTAATATGTACGTGACACACTGCAGGTAATCTGACCTCTCCTTACATTAAGCGTAGGTATTTGGAAAATGAATAAGTGATGATGATGATGATGACTCTACTAGTATGTTCTATGGCACTAATTGGATAATAATGAAGTAGCTGCCTACTTCATTTTTATCCAATTAGTGCCATACCACAAAACAACGGCAGTACCGTAAGCATAAGTGATTTTAAAACGTCATTTATGATTTTAATATGTCAACGTTATTATAATGTGCCCATGTCATGGTTTTATTATTTACCTACAGTATTAACTGGATATAAATGATAATGCGCATTTAACATTTATATTAAAAACACTTATTTTATTGGCTCATAAAGCTGGAAGACATTTAGTTATCTTTTAATTTTTAGCAAATATTTTTAATCTAATGCTTCCAAAATGGCCCCTTTTTTCCAAGCATTACTAAGTATGCAAATATTATTCATATGTATAGGAATGTGAAGTCATTGTTTAAATTCATTAAAATTAAGAAGGAACGCGTTTTCACCGTTTTGTAGCCAGTGCCGCTACAAGGCTCTTACAATCCGGGGCGATTCGTCGCGCGACGCGACGCCGCCGCATTGTTCGCCGTGAAGTTTTCTCAGAAATTGTTTTGTTAAAATTCGCGTCGCGCGGCGAATTGCGCCAGTATGTAAAAGCCTTCATGTGTAGGAAATTATTATTTGACACCACATTAGTGAAAAATAATAGGAGCTCATTGCTAAGTAATAATAGTCGTACGGGTCGATCCATCAGGTTAAGCTACGTTTGCCGGGGTTGGTCCGTGGATGCGTGACCATCTTTACATACCCAGAGTCCTCCTTGCCTCAGAAAGCAAGTTAAGCCGTTGGTCCCGGCTGTCATTTGTGGATCTTTGACAGTCGTTACGGGTCGTCAGAAGCTCGAAAGTCTGACAACCAGTCTTACCAAGGGGTATCGTATTACCCAGTTACTGGGTTGTGGAGGTCAGATAGGCAGTCGCTCCATGTAAAATACCGGTATTCAGCTGCATCCGGTTAGACTGGAAGCCGACCCCAACATAGTTGGTAAAAGGCTAGGCAGATGATGAGATGATGAGTAGCGAAAAATATTAATGACAGTTATCTATTTTCTCTCTATTTCTTTCTTTTTTATTGCAAAAATGTTCGAAAAAGTCGAGCCTCCTCTCAGTTTGATAATTCATTATTTATCAAAGCAAACAGCAAACGTGACGCTCGCTACTATTGTTTCTAACGAGGACTATTATAAGTAAGTAGGTACGTAACTGCGGGTATTTTCTATTTACTCAAATATTTACAATTATGGAGTTCCCTTGAAACAATGAATGGAGTGATACCTGTCAAGCTATTGAGATAAACACTGCCGTAGTATGACTCTTGTTTATTTTGATACACTGCGCTGCTATCAGAGATTTTTTGTTTTATTATTGCGTAGTGTAGAGAGGTTGCTGCAACGAACTAGAGATAAAGAAAACAGATGTGTAATGTAGGATTTTTCCTACTTACATTAGTACAAAATCATATCCGGAGGAAATAGTCATTAAATTAAATCAGTTTGCAAATGTTTGGTAAAAGTAAACTTTGAAACGATAAGAAATACCACTTTTCTTCGTAATATCTTTATTTTAATGGAGTCATCGCTTTTCAAGGAAAGAACCATGGGGGATTTTGTATGGACTCCGTCCCCACCCTCCAACAGTCATAGGATACGTGTCAATATGTTTTTATGGATCTAGAGAAAGACTTACTGTCTTGCTCCATTGCAAAATCAATGAGGTTATTTTGTAATAACAAAAAACTTTTCTGTTAGCTAACCTAACCTAAGCTATAATTGCCTATCCTTGCCAAACATAACTGTTATGTTTGTCGGAGGAAAACAATTAATACGCAAGAGGTGGTTTACGCACTGATGCTTTAATCCAGGCAAAATCCCCAAGCAGACATACGAGGCTTCTGTCGTCCTGACAGATGTCTCCTAGCAACCGATAACAATTGCCGCGTTCATACCTCTTTTCTAATATACAACAATTCTCCCCTTTTAGTATGTCACCCAATTATAGCTGTACACTATTTTAAATTAGTACAAAAGAAAGGCTTGTAATTAATGTATCGAGCCGGACGCAACACCCTATCTGATGCAGCCCTGACTTCACTGTCTGAAGCCTCGAAGAATTCTTCATCATCCGTTGCTGCAGAAACTGAAGACTGTTCAACAGTAGTTGCTGTCCCCGGTTCACTCTCTTTTCCTTCGTCATGAAGTGGCACTGAATCAGTGATTTGTCCTTGCCCACTTTCCCTCTCATTCTGAGACTCGTTGACATAAGGGTCTGAGTACAAAGTCAAATCAGTGGGATCGATAGGGCTGTCATAAAACGTATCATTGGTGTCGTTCGGTCCCTTGTAAGCTACAAGTTGGTTTTTATGTTTTTTTATTTCAACTAATGTTAAAAAATCTTTGATTAAATAGGTCATTTTACCCATGCGTTTTATTACAATGCCTCTATGTCAAGAATATTTTTTATTTATGTAATATTTCTTATAAATAATGTTATCTCCGGGGTTAAAAAAATGTTTGTTTGTGCCCCCATAAGCTTTACCCTGTGAACACTGATTACGTTCCACAACTTTAGCTAGGGTGTTAGGTGACGGTGATGGCGTGTCCGAAACCAACAAATCTAAGCGTGAACGAAGCTTCCGTCCAAACACCAATTCGGCAGGCGAAGAGCCAGTTGTAGCATGTAAAGAATTCCTATAGTCGAACAGGTATTTCAGTAAATCTTCACTGTTTCGTTTTAAATCATTCGACATCATTAAACAAGATTTAATGCCTTTCTTAACAACTTTTACATAGCTCTCTGCCTGACCGTTACTCGCAGGGTGATAGGCGGGACGTCACATGCGATATTCCATTGGACGAGCAAAATTGTACAAAATCGCGTGAAACAAAACAAGTAGCATTGTCACTGACCAAAGTGTGAATAGGACCAAATCTTGACATGAAATCATATAATTTTGCTATAACTGCGGATGTAGAAGTGCTGTTAGTCTTATATACTTCAACCCATTTAGAATGCGCGTCAACTATTACTAAATAAGTCTGACCATTAATTGGTCCAAGGAAATCAACGTGTACTCTCTGGAACGGGTGTGGAGGATGGGGCCACACAGCAAGCGGTGCTCGAGCCGGAGATGGTCGGAGCTGTGCACATATTTTACACCCACCGATCGTCACTTCAATAGCCTTATCAATGCCAGGGAACCAAATTCTACTCCGGGCTTCAGCTTTACATTTAACAATTCCTAAATGTGACTTATGTAGCTCAGATAAAATTTTACTTTGCAAAGTTTCCCGTATAACTATTTTGTGACCCCGCATTACTATGTTATTTTCTACTGAGAGTTGACTTTTACATAAAAAGTATGGAAAAATACTTTGATCTGAAACTTTCTTTGGCCAACCATTTAAAATATACTCAATAACTTTGGCCAACTTAATATCTTTAAAAGTTTCTTCCCGTAATAAGCTAAGTATCCGTATCCCGTATCCCGTAATAAGTATCCCGTAATAAGGCAAGCTAGAATCTACAACAAAATTAATATATGAGGCTCTATCCTCTATAAATTCAGCCTCGCTTCAACTTCAAATCGCTTAAACTCGCGCGAGATAGATAATCGGCACAGTTATTAGCACTACGAATGTATTCAATCTTAAAGTTATAACCACTCAAAAACATAGCATAACGTTGCAACCTATTTGCAGAAACTTCTGGTATGCCGCGATGTGGACCAAATATTGAGATTAAAGGTTTATGATCAGTTCTAAGTATAAAAGGAATTGACCTACCATAAAGATACTGGTGAAACCGGCGTACCCCGAATATAATTGCAGTCGCTTCTTTCTGTATTTGAGAATATCGACGCTCGGCCGGGTTTAACGTTCTCGACGCGTACGATACTGGACGCTCCACCCCAGAAGCGTCAACCTGTGCTAAAATCGCACCTAACCCACTGGGTGATGCGTCGACTGTCAAAATACCTTTGCATTTGTATCAAAATGTGCTAAAACTTGATCCGACACAAGTATCTTCTTTATGGTATTGAATGCGTCGTTATGCTTGGAATCCCATTGCCATTTTGTATTTTTTTGGAGTAAACTGTATAGTGGGCTAAGTATTGATGACGCGTTGGGTACAAAATTTCGATAGTAGTTAACAAGACCCAAAAAAGATTGTAATTTACTGACATCTTTTGGAATAGGAGCCTTTAAAATAGCGCTCATTTTCTGAGGCGACTTTTTTAAACCATGCTTATCTACTACGTATCCTAAGTATTCAACTTCATCCATAAAAAAGTCACACTGCTTCTTGAAGTGTGAGGCCTGCATCCTGCAAGCGCCGCAGTACCTCGTGTAATCTACTTAAATGTACTTCCCTGTTAATCCCCGTTATAAGCACATCATCTAACAGACACAACACTCCTTCCATGCCTGATAACACACTCTCCATTACCCGTTGAAAAATGGCTGGCGCACACGCTAAGCCAAAAACTAAACGCGTATACATGAACAATCCTTTATGCGTGTTAATACAAGTTATTTTTTGTGATTCTTCATCCAAAACACATTGAGCGTAAGCTTGAGACAAATCTAATTTACTAAACTGCTGCCCCCCGTGTAACTTCGTAAACAATTCATGAGCCGTAGGTAACGAATATTGGTCCACTAACAGCTGTTTGTTGATTGTAACCGAATAATCCGCACATAAACGAATGGAACCGTCACGCTTTAAAACGGGAACTATAGGCGATGCATATTCGGAGTACCTGGTAGCTGGTTTTAATATACCTACATGAACTAAACGATTTAACTCCTTATCTATTTTGTCTCGCAGAGCAAAAGACATCGGCCGCGGCTTGAAAAAAACTGGTTTGGCATCTTTCTTTAGATTTAATTTAATTTTATATTTCTTAAATGTTCCAAGCTCATCAGATAAAACATTAGGAAATTGGTTTTGAAATTGCGCAATATCTGTCGATTTTTCGCAATAATTTACTGGCATCATTTCTAATTTAAACACAGATATAAAATCTCTGCCTAAAAGTGGTGGACCGCCGTCACGAATAACATAAACATCTAATGATTGTGTTTTACCCGTGTAGGTAAAAGGTAATCGTGCTATTCCTAAGCATTCAATGTTATTACCTGTATAGGTTAATAAACGTTTATTCGTTTCGGTCAGTGACGCATCTTTGAAATGTTTTACAAATGTTTTTTCGGAAATCGCAGTAACAGCCGACCCACTATCAATATGAAACTTCATTTGCACACCTCGGACATTAATTGTTTCAGTCATAGGTTCTCCGTTAAACGTACGAATGTTGAAACACTCACCGTCATCGCCATTATCAGTAACACCCTTGTTTCTTAACTATATAATTGACGTTTTTACACATACGGCGCAAATGGCCCTTCTCGTTACACCTTTTACATTTATAATTTGCAAAACGACACTGCACTGATGTGTGGTTTTTGTATCCACACACTGAACACGACGTTTTATCACTGGTTCCGTTTTTCTTTTCCATTTTGAAAAGTTGGTCATCGCGCGCCGCGGCTGAAACCGCCAGCGACGCCGCCGCTCCGCTGCGCGCACATCGCACGCTCTCGGCTAAATCAACGGCCTTAACCAGCGTAACTTCTCGCGCTCGGGTCCTGGCTGCATTCCCATAATGAAACGATCTCGTAAAGCTTCCTCTATATTGTAAAACCCGCAGTTTGCTGTCAAACCACGCAGTCGGGCCGCCCAGTTTTGATAGCTTTCACCATTGCTTTCAACGGCGGAGTAAAATTTGTATCTCTCGCCGAACCCGAAAACTTTCGGCGTGAAATAGTTATCAAAAAGCATTAAAATGTCTTCAAACGGCACCGACGACAACACTTTCGGCCGCGCGAGATCCGTTGCAAGCTTGTAAGTTTGCTCGCTGAGTGCGCTCAACAACATAGCGCGCCTTTTAACACCCGTGGCGTCACTGGTTGCGCTGATTTCGTTGGCTATGAACCACTGTTTCAACCGTTCCTTGTATTCTTGCCACGTTTGCACATTATGATCGAAACTGGTTATGACACCGAATAACGACATACTTTTGCAACTTTTTTTCCTACACAATGGATAAAACGTGGGTACATCGTCGCCACTGTTATGTTTGTCGGAGGAAAACAATTAATACGCAAGAGGTGGTTTACGCACTGATGCTTTAATCCAGGCAAAATCCCCAAGCAGACATACGAGGCTTCTGTCGTCCTGACAGATGTCTCCTAGCAACCGATAACAATTGCCGCGTTCATACCTCTTTTATAATATACAACAATAACTTAACCTAACCTAACCTAACAATGATAATCTGATCTTGGATCTTGAAGGTCACATGGAACTCCTCAATGATGAATAACATTTGTGTATTCTTGTGATTGGATAATTGTACAAAATATTAAAAAAAAACGGCTAACCTAACCTATTTTTTTTAAATCCTCATGGATGACCACTGCCCTGGGGCGGGCGGAGGGGTCTGTCAGACTCTTACTGACTAAAAACCACCCCAGTGGTCCAGCTCACACCCACGCCGGGGGTCACGGGAACGTAAAAATCTTCCGCAACGCCGGGCCGCCATTGCGGGCCTCCTCGGGTCAGAGGGGGAGTGAGGTGTTTGACTCCCCTCGTGACGTCTAAGAGGGGCGCGCGTGGAACACTACGCGTCGCCACCTCGGGTCCTGAATTGTGGGGGGCGACCAACGTCCCCGAGTCCGTCGTCTCTGGACCCATTTAGGGCGTTGTCCGCCCTCCACCGACGCCCGGTGCGCTTGCTGCGGGCCGCGTGGGTGGACGAGATCTCCCTCTCCCTTTTCGCAGCCTCCTTCTGCGAAACGACTCTCTCATAGAAGGAAACCACCGCTTCCCAGGACTTCTCGCTGCCGACCATCGACTCGACTACGGCCGGCAGCGACATGTCACTGCCTACTTCTGAGATGAGGGCGCGGCCCCTCCCAAGCGGCACACTCTGTCAGCGTATGCCGCGCTGTGTCTTCCCGGCAGTCGACGCAGTGTTGACACCGGGCGTCCGGCTCCCTGTTTATGCGACACAGGTACTTCCCGAAGCAACCATGCCCCGAGAGCACCTGCGTCACCCGAAACGACAGGGAGCCGTGCCACCTCCCGAGCCAGCGCTCCGGCACCGGCCGGACCGCCTCGATGATGTCGAGGCCGGCGGTAGGGCGTGAAAGCCTGTCCCGACATTCCGCCACCAGGACCTCGCGAAGCTGAGACCGATGCAGCTCTATGTGCCGCTGCATCGGCTGCTCGCCCCGCGCCCTCGCTTCCTCGCGCGATACAATGACGCGAGTACTTTCGCCTCGAGGTCCCAGGGCGGGGATCCGGCCAGTGCACAAGCCGCCTCGTAGGAGATCGTGCGATAACCCCTGATGACTCTGACAGCCATCACTCTCTGCGGCTTGCGCAGGACTGCGATACTACCGGCCGTCAGGTCAGCCGCCCAGATCGGGGGCCCCGTAAAGGGCCATCAATCGCACGATCCCCACGTAGAGCCGCCTACAAGCGGCGCTCGGGCCCCCCAGATTGGGAAACAGCGTTGACAGCGCCCCAGCAGCGCCGCGTATGACGCAGTGGTGACACCAGGCGTCCGGCTCCCTGTTTATGCTACACAGAAGCTAACCTAACCTAACCTAAACTTTTCGGTTAGCTCACCTAACCTAAGCTATAATTACCTACCTATCCTTATCAAACATAACCTAACCGAACCTAACTGAACCTAACCTAATAAAGGTATCAGATTTAAAAAAAAAATGGTCCCTGATAAAAGAAAGGTCGTCATGAATGAGAACCATATTTAGGTCGCGATATTCTATGCCTCTTAAGTGCAAACTAAGAAAATATATAAATGTAAAATAATGCTAATATTGATTTAAAAAAGTAATATTCCAGGAAAACCCCACATTTTTGAAGAATGTCGCCATAGTAAAAAATTATCTAACCCACCAGACGCTTCGAATGACACTAGTCTCAAGCGTGTTGGTGGGTGGGGACGTTTCTTCCCATGGTACTTTAACTAGGTATTCATCTAGGTATTCATTTTAAATTTTCCGTAATAAATTATTACTTTTTCACGAAAAACGAAAAGACATAATTATTTACTTTTTCTTTATTATTCTTAAGCTTTATTATATTTTTTCATAATTTGAAGATGTTATCAATGGTTTTGAAGTTGTTTAAGATAATAAATGCCTGCAGGTAAATATAATTTAGGATAAAGTTCAGTGCTTTTTATTAACAGCGTTATGTGAAAACAAAATGGTAACAGATCCACCAAAAAAAAACTACTACAAAAAAAAACTAAAAACTGCATAAGGTAAGTAGATGTTTTTTTAATAACTGTAGTGATTTTCCTGAAGTTTCAGAGCCGGAGCGTTTAATTCGTTCTTTACCTTTCTTTACTTAAGTCATGAACGCAGGTTTTTTTTATATTTGGTCATGAACTAAATGTTGTCGAGATTAAACGTAGACCTCGAATTATTATTTTCATAAGGACTTGGAATTGTCGCCGGTTTTGTTCACCACGGACAAAAAATAAACTGATTGTAAACTACCAGGAAAAAAAATGAAGAGAGGAAAGTAATCAAGGTATTTATTTAGACTTCAGCACTGTCGCAAATGTTATGTTCTGCAGTTTTAGTTTTAACTTAAGGACAACAAATAGCTTCTTAGTTCTAATTTTCTTCTATATCTTAGTGTCTTGTTTTTACCGAAGCAAAATTTACAATTTTCACACGCATTTAGCCATCTACTGTTTTCTTAATTTAAAAGGAAAACTAAATTATCTATGACATGTGTAGGTAGTAAATTCAATAAGTTATATATGTAAATTGATTGCAATGTTCCTACTAGACTTATGATTATATTGCAACAACATAATTGCAATCGCGATGAGTTGCATCATTTATAAATTAAATCATTTATTTATTTATCAAATCGCGCATAACGTCGTCCTTCGGTGTAATGCCAGTTTTTGTTCTTTATAAATTACCGTAACGAAGCAAAAAATTAAAATCAATTTTAAAAATGTTTAATAATAATAATTAAGTAAATAAGCGCTAATATGAAAAGGAAACGGATAAATTTAAAATTCCAATAATTAGGGTAACGTAAAATTATGTTCTGCAATACTGAATACAATGGAATCAGAAATTACAGTGTCAAATCAGGATAAAATGTAATAAATATACTAATTACATTAATTTCCTTGATATTATCTTGTAATCGTAGATAATCGCTTTATTAACCTTCATGTCATTAATAGTGAATGGGTACACTTGATAACTAATTAAAAATCCTATTGTCTCCATTCAACATTTAGCAACAATATTGTTTTTTTGGAATTTTATTCTTCATAAATCATTGAACGATTCATTAGGAATGCAATATTGACAAGAAATGAGTCATTAAAGTGAATTATGATGGCGATCATGACAATTAATGTAATGTCTATGAATCCTTGAGATGTCAACAGATCAGTACTGTGCCTATTAAAAAATAAGGCAATATTGCGACGAGCATAAACACCTAACAGATTTGCACGCTCCATCGTCGACAGCATCTTGACAAAGCTGTCTATTTTGCGGTCAAGAGAAGACCTATATGTCATTAAAAAAAAAAAAAAAAAATAACGTAGGAACTCCCGCACCCCAATTGCATGACAGACTATCTTTCACATTCCGAAGGATTTTGAAATAAATTCCTAATTATTGCTGGACAACGTAAATCGTTGACAAAATGAAAACCATTGCAATCGTTAGTGTGTTACGCAATAATTATAGGGATGATAACTAAATTTTTTGTTGTCCGTCACGTAGGTACCTACATTATTAAAAATATTGGAGACATTTTTTTAATGTCATCAAATTATTACGGCAAATACAATAACAAATATTAAAATGTGGCATGGCGTCACGCCTTGGTAGATTTTATATTGAGTTGTGACGTAGCGATACCCACTCCCCAACATTAATTCGTTTTATCTAAGTAATTTTTTATTAATAATATTATGTTATAGCAAAAAATACTTGTCTAATATTTTTTAATAATCTGGCTGACGGACTAAATAGTTTTTTTTTTTCACATAAGCATCATTCCTATTACCCCGCAGGAGTAGGTAAAACAAAAAAATATATCATGGTCGTAAACTACCACGATCGAGCCGTTTATTCAATGCATCTCGATAATTACAGTTAGTTTATGATTTATTTATTTCTGTTTTTATTGCTTTCGATTGACGATTATTTGCATATTAATTAAACAAGTACCTCTTTACCTAAGCAATAAGGGACATTGCTAAACCGAACAATATTAATTAATACAATTTATTATGCCTATTTGCATTAAGTATGCTAAGGAAGATTTAGCGAAAATTTTCCTACATTAATTCATCACAGTGCATTAAGTATAACGTGGTGCGTGGTAATTAAGGAAATTAATTTTTGAAGCGTGAATCTGAAGTCAGTCCGGCGATGGATGTAGGTACAGGGTGTAAGGGACAGCCCTCCGCAAATTAACAGGGGGCATTCAGCTCCTTATTTTGAATCACATTCCACCGGAAATTTTTCTCAGGAAAGTTTTTTTATTTTAATCGTTTTTTCAGTAAATTACATTCTCTGTACGCAGCACTCCATTTATGTAATTTAAACAGCTAAAATCAAAAAACCAACGCGCGGGTTTTGCCACGGTAACGATACATTGCGCGTGAGGTAATAATACAAATCAGGTTTATTGGTTTCCCATAGCGTTCCTGAAATAATTTCATGTACCGATCGTCTTAGTATAATATGCTGAATTCATCCCATCATCGGTATTACCTACATCTAAATTGCTACATCTAAATTGTTCCGTATTTGACATCCTATAAAGATAAATAAATTATCGTCTAATGACATTAAGTACGAATATCAGATATGAGGTCATCTAATCTTTGAACTGTGACTCCTGACATCCTGATAACCTCTGTGGAATTATTTCCGAATATTATTAGGTCAATAATTTGCGTAGGCATAATATCGTACTACGGACAGTTTTGTAGTCCAGTCAGCCTCAAAAAGACCCACATGGACCAGCATAGCAATTCGCCAGGCTGTTTTTTGTTTTCATTTTTTTAATTGCGGACGCTTTTGTCGTGCTTTCTACATTATTCTCACCTGTATAATTTTAACATGAATGATGTAACCAATATTTTGTAACAATTTTTTTATTTAAAAGAGTGTCCGTGAAGTTTCTTGCCTGATCTTTTCCTAATGTACCTACTACGCTATTGAATGGGCAACTAGCTTCATATTTTTGACTGACCGACTCCTTGACAATTCAAAAGTGCCTGTAAATGGTTTAATTGAAATAAATGCTTTGAATTTTGAGGTTTTTCGTATAAAAAATGACACATTTTCAATCATTGTTTTGCGGACGTCTATTCGATTTAAACTCAAAATAAAATCGGGTTAAGGATTTCTCGACAGCCTTTGGAGATCTATGATAAAATTGACTGATTTTCAATTCGGCACGGAAGCGTATCGAACGGTTGTAAATAGATATACTGGATTAATTTGTCTATGAACACATCCTTTTGAAGCTGACTGTACCTACCAACGTGCGAGTTCGATACAGGATTTTATATGTAGGATGGATCGGACTACGGAAATTGAGTAAATATTTCATTGTATTTAATGCTTAGACCCCGGATGCAATTCATATTTCCAAGCATTCACATCCATAATGGTAATAAAGTGGGATATTACCATGTCAATAATTATTTTCATATTCATGTTAGTCCATTATAATTACCATTTATTATTATTAGAGGACTAAGAATAGATCGCGTTTTAAATTAGCTTTAAGATCACGTTTGTGCTAATCGACTAGGAAGTATCGCGGATACCCATAACTAACCAGCAGGCAGGACTATTCTTGCTCGCAGCGCTTAACAGCTATAGAACCCGGGCTGTAACAGATGTGGTCGTCTTCTGCACGGGATTTTGTTATGAAAATGGTTAGTTATGGGTTTCCGCGATGGTACCTTACCCCAGAATTGCCCGATTGCGGTGAAGCTAAAAATGGAGGGTTATTTATGGATTTTTAGCACAACCAGTAACTTGCAACGCTTGCTCTCGCAAGCAATCGACCAAACTAATTGGGCTTATTGATTGATTCGCTCGAATTCACTCGCCCTAAAACGCGAATCGACACTTTTAAATAATATCTATTTTATTTTTCTACTAGCTGTGCCCCGCGGTTTCACCCGCGTAAGTCTCGATCCCGTGGGAATATCGGGATAAAAAGTATCCTATGTGTTAATCCAGGTTATAAACTATCTGTTTGCCAAATTACATCCAAACCCATTCAGCCGTTTTTGCGTGATTGAGTAACAAACATCCAAACACACAAACACACAAACTTTCACATTTATAATATTAGTAGGATATGCGATTCGAACGGAGTTTCTTTATTTGTGGGCGAATCGACAACTCCGGAATAGGTGCATACGGCAATTTTATTGGCATATTTTAAAAAGTATGCAATAAAGTTAAGAACTCTAATGCATAAAATTCAAAATGTTTATCCAAAATCTAATCTTCTCTGAACCATCTCTGAACCCAAGTGGGAAGACATAATTACAACCTCGGAAAGTGGGGCGACGGCACCAGAATGTGTGGAAATTATGTTGCAAACTATGAAACACCTCTTATCCTTCCCTCTGTGCCCCAAAAAATGCACCAAAACTGCTGCAGATGACACAATGAATGTGGCAAAGAACATCGACAAGAAAAAGAAGATTATAATAAAGTAATGTTTCTCTGTTCCAGGCAAAACAAGCTCTCTAATAAGCATATCGGAGGCCCTGGTGCCTGTGATCTACTCGCCAGTGTACAGCAAGGTCTACCTCACTACACTGTCCACCATGCCTGGCGCCTTCTACCTCATTAGCGCCGCACTCGCCGTTCCTGCCATAGCCATATTAATGTAAGAAATTATACTAGTAAAAGGTTTGCATGCTTTATGAAAAAAATGACGGAGTGACCAAAGAATCAACTCTCCAAGGTGACTTAAGTATCTCTCACTAACGTTAAAGCGGAGATCAATGCTTGATTCTTCCATTTTGGTGAAAATATCATTGCTCTGCAGTGGGGTGAGTAGAGCTTAGTCCACCATCAATATAAAACGAGGTATACAAATAATAATTCAGTATTTCAGTACTTAGACTCGCGAAAATCTAAGAAGTCCCTTATGACAGCTATAAAAATGCTTTGTGTAGCGATGAAAAATAAAATTGGTTTCTCATAAACTGATTCTCGAGACATATCGATTGAACATACTTAAAGAGTTTGTAATCGAAGACTTATCTACATTGCTTAAAACTGATTCTCAAGGCTTAACGTTTTATTATAAGTACGAGAACGGAACGTCAAAACGGACTTCTTAGATTGTCGCGAGTCTAGATACCTACATTCCATAATTCAATATTGTCTATTATGAGTTCAATGTTGTCTTTTTTGCAGAGTGATGATTTTAGTTTCCGATTTTAATTCCTTAAGTTTTTCAACTTACGCTGTAGATAACTTAAAAACTCCATAGGGGTTCATTGTAGGTACCTAGTAGTCTACTCATCCTTATGAACAACTTTAACAAAGTGACAAAACAAGAAATCGCGAAAATAAAAATCAGCTGCTGCAATTTGATTGCCTAACTGGACAAAATGGGTGGAAAAGCTGTTTTTTTTTCGCGATTAGAACAATGACTTCGACAGAAGTTTTCAGTTATTTTAAATACTTACACCTTGTATTACTCTCAATTAATTGATAATCTTTCACGAACCATTTACGCAGTTTGCTTGCAAACGTTACACAGACTCATCAAAAGTTCAATCTCCAAGCTTTTCTCCTTAATGTGTTTTTCATGTCCCCTCATACAAGTACCCCGCCGAAGAAGTTAGTAACCTCTCGTCGAACTTTTATCTTTAGCATCATTTAGACAAGGAGATACGTCAACAGCTCATTTATCAAAATTAGTGCAGGAGCTAGGGGCTTGGCTTTATCGATCTTATGCAAGCCAAGCTTTGAAGAATCGTTCCCCAGTTTCTTTACAATTTCTATATCTATTTTTTCTTTTGTTTTTTTTTATATTATAATTTAGTATTTTTTTTTACATTTAGGATTAAAAAAAAAAAGAATTGGTATTGTATTGGAAAATTCCGATAAAATCCTTAGCATAATTTTCTGTTATAGAAAGAAAAGAAAAAGAAAGAAAGAAAAAAAATGTATAGGATATAGATAAGATAGATAAAAAAAATTCAGTCATGCACACAAAAGCACAATTAAATGCTATCAAATTACATGAATTTAAATAAAATATGCCTATAACAGAAAATTGGAACTGGAAGCCGACCCCAACATAGTTGGGAAAAGGCTAGGCAGATTGATTGATTGATGCCTATAACAGAAAATTAAATATCGTCACTGCTGAAATACCTGATAAACGTTAGCCTAAATGTCTGCCTGACCCTTCGAGGAAGGCATGAACGAACATACATGTCACAATCGAAAACACGAGATTTTTTGTCGACAAACAAGTGCATAGCTACACGCCCGTCTAAGCAACCGCGCGACATTTCAACACCTCAACAAAAAGCGACCTTGTGGTCAGCTCGAGAGTTCGCCCTTACTATAATTTTGTCATCTGCGACCAATGAACGATTTCTAATCACTGTACAACTGTAGTAGCCTTGAACCGTTGTCTATTTTCTATTTCTGTACCTTTTAATTGACCTTACAAAGCCCTACGTTTCACAGTTATTTTCAACAGACTTGTTTTGTAGTGGAATTTTTGAGAACCTTGAATTATACGTATAAAGATAATAAAAGAATATAAGTACATAGGTACTGTAATGGGTAAAATCTCGTAAACTAATTTATTAACGTTTATTATTAAACCCGGTGACCGCTGAACCGTAAAATAAAAGTAATGGTAGAATTGAATGGCAATAACACTTTTTATTCCCAATTTAGAAATGTTTAATGGCGTTCGTAAAGGTTACCTACGCATTTAACTTTTTTATTAATTAGGTAATTTAAATAATTGAAGAGCTTTTTTATTATTGAATAGATTATTTTTATTCCGCGGAAACGTATAAATTGTCTTAAAAACGTTGTTGACATAAATCACCATCTTGCTTAGTGTCAAAAGTGTTTGATCAAGCTTCCTGATATACCACTAAACATTGAATAAACGAATTTTTATGAGATTATTAGCTGTGCCCGCGGTTTTACCCGCCTCCCTCGGCTCCTAAGGGTCGTAGCGTGATGTTAAATAGCCTGTTTTCAACAAAAAATGGTCTTACAAATGCAAAAATACCTATTTTTTCAAATTCAGGGTTCAAACAAAAAAATAAATCTTCAACTTTATTAGGTACCTATATTAGTATAATTAAGTATATCGATTTCTGCATAATTATTCTTCTAATCGAAACGGTATCAGCGTTTCTTTTTTTTTGTACGATCTGCCTTCCTGTACGTAAGAAAAATAGGTTTATTGGTCACAGAAACAGGTACATACAAAAAGAAAATGGGTAAAGTTCCTAAGCATGGATCCATGGGTGTTTTCCATCGAAACAGTTTTAAAGAGAACTTTCAACGTAAAAATATTATTATTAATATAAATAGCACACAGCTGAATTATAATTGATAAATTACTGCCTATAAAGTTGATAGCGATAGTCTTAGGTTATCGTTCAAATTACCGTCCAGTTAGAATAGTTGACAGTTGAACGATAAAACAAAGCGCATACCTACTAAATAAAGTAAGAATAATTAATTACTAAATAAACAACCAGTTGGTATCCTGGAAATAGAATTAAAAAACCGGCCAAGTGCGAGTCGGAGTCGCCCGCGAAGGGTTCAGTACACACGGCTACACATCAAGCTATACATTTCCAGTTTATGCTGATCTCGCATTGTATAGGATTTCCGTACAATGTGAGGTATAATGCGAGGTGTAGACGTATGTACCACCGTACAGTGTTTAGCAAAAACAATCGAAAAAAAACTTGTTTCTTCCTCTCACTCTTTCTCGGGTTCCGTACCCGAATGCCAAACGGAACCCTACTACTACTTATTTCTTACTATAGGTATGGTTAGATGGTCAGGGGTAGGTCTGTAGAGTTTCACAATACATAAGATATTCCGCACTCCCAAAGTCCAAATTATGCTAGCTCTCTCATTCTATCAGATTCATACCAGCATGCGTAGCAAGACCACCGTAGAAACGGGTTTTGTCGACGGAAGAATAGACAAAGTGACAGATAAACAATCATAATCTGTCATTTTGTCTATTCTCCCGTCGACAAAACCCGTTTCTATGGCGGTCACTGATGACTGGCTCTCTGCAATTTTAACTAGGTACATTACGTACACCAGAAACACTCATAAAACATGAGATGAAGCAATAATTATCGTGAACAGTAAGTACCTAATCGCAGTACGCTTAAAGATCGTGGCACGAGGCGCGTGACTGTTTGCAGTTTCTGCCTACCCACATGAGCAAAAGCTTAGGTATGAAATTATGTTGTGTAGAATTAATACGCAACAGGTCCTGTCCAATAAAATTCCATAATACCTGCAGGATCAAATCAAATTAGCTAGCGAAACTCCGGATGGGTATGGATATCTAAACACAATCAATCTGCCTAGCCTTTTCCCAACTATGTTGGGGTCGGCTTCCAGTCTAACCGGATGCAGCTGAATACCAGTATTTTACAAGAAGCGACTGCCTATCTGACTTCCACAAACCAGTAACTGGGTAATACGATATATGGTTGTCAGATGGCTTCCGACGACCCATAACGACTGTCAAAGATCCACTAATAATAGCCGGGACCAACGGCTTAACGTGCTTTCCGAGGCACGGAGGAGTCTCGATATGTAAAGATGGTCACTCATCCACGGACCAACCCCGGCAAGCGTAGCTTAACTTGATGGATCGACTCGCGCGGCTATTACTTAGCCACGAGCTCCTCACTATCTAAACACGATAAATAAAAAAAAACATATATCTCAACTCACTCTTCAAGTAACAACAGTACTTATTAAAAAGGTCGCTGACCCCAAAAAAAAAAAAACAACAAATCTTTTTAAATTTTATTTTTTCTGTTTTAGATATCGATACTCCTCACGTCTGCGGAGTTTCGATAGCTTTTTTAATTTGACCCTGTTTATAGCATTTTACGGCAATTTCTTTTTCTCTTTTTTTTAATATTGATATCTTTTGTCTTTTTAATTCATGTAAGTAATCTGTTATCATTGAATCGTGCTTTTGTGTGCAATGAATACATTTTTTAGTTCCTTAAATCTATCTAATTTGATGGTGGAAAATCGATGTAACTTACGAGTACATTTTTTACCAGGATCCACGAGCTCAAACCGTTAAAAAGTACTATAAATACTTTAAATCCTCTATAAGGGCCATTTTGTTATCTAACACACAATCTTATAAGGAATCCCGTTGTGTTAACATTTAAGTGGAGTCAACAACTTTTTAACAACCATTAATAATTATTTATATTAGCAAATTCTTTGGCATTAGGCAGTCGCTCCATGTCTGCATCCGGTTAGATTGGAAACCGACCCAACCCGAAAAAATCAATCTGTCTAGACTTTTTCCAACTATGTTAAGTTGAGAAAAGGCAAAGCGGAACGATGTTTTTTTGACATTCTTTGGCATTACTTATTTTAATCGTTATTTTTAAACAAACTCTACACATACCATGTATTCAATTGGAATCATCCAATTTCAACTGCGTATTTGGTACACACGGCTACACAGCAAGCTATACATTTCCAGTTTGTGCTGATCTCGCATTGAATAGGATTTCCGCACAATGCGAGGTCAGCTTATACTGGTAATGTATAGCTTGATGTGTAGCAGTGTGTACGTACGTACCTGGTCATGATTAAAATATCTTTAAATAAAAAAAAGTGCCTAGTGCCCAAAGTAACGTTATCAATACCAAATATAATTTTACGCCACATTTGCAACTCATAATCCTACACAGTCTCAAAAAACAGTCATTATCTACATATACAATCCTACAGCAGACCAACTATGTCTATTACTTAGTCTCCATTTTCCTCAATCCAATTCAATTAACGCAACTGGCGGTCATCCTACACTCATTGAAGTAACAATTTTCATTCAATGAATCAACAGAAAACCAATCGTTCGTTAAAACTGCCGTAAAACTCAAGGTTATTTCAACCACTAGTTTCATTTCATAATGTATGGTACAATACGGCTGATTTAACTTGGCAGGTCTGAACATAGCCGCATATAACTTTCACGCATGTTCTCTGACACACACTCGCCTCATGTCACCATTTTGGTTCCTAAAAAATGTTACTGCGCAGGCCTCTGCGCGAATTTCAATTTCTTTTTGCAATTTCACATCATTATTATTTTCTTTGTATACGAATGCCTCGTTGGTCTAGTGGTCACAAGCGCTACTGCTGAGCATGAGGTCTTGGGTTCGATTCCCGGGTCCGGCAAAGTATTATTGAGTTTTTCCTTCAGGAATTTATTAGTAGCAGCCCGGAGTCTGGATTTGTGCCGGTTAATGGCAATAGGCTCGCCCCCTATTAGGTATGTAGTGTAGGTACTACAGACACCTCTGCCTAGCCCTTCGGAGATTACAGGCGTAATGTTACTACGATGTTATGTTATTTCTTTATTTACAAAAAACTTTCAGTCATTAATCATGAAACTTTCGGTCATTCATGATTTCACCTATTTTAGAAAGTATTAGGTACAGTTATGAACAGAAATAAAAATCTGGTACCATGTTACGAATTAGCCTGTTTTACGGGGAAAGGTATAGGGAAAACTAACTATAACTAGTTAAAAATAATTAAGCTCATCATTAGAATAGCCTAAAAGATTCCCATGCCGCTACCGGTTATATTATTTCTGTGACGGCTATTGGGTCATGCTCATAGCTAATGTGTGTAGTATTAGGTAATGCCCGATGATTTTATTTTATAATAAGAAATAAGTATAAACTAGGGACTAAAATACTAAAGGAGTGTGTCACATTTATGTACATTTCGTATCATATCGTACACATAGGTAGGTACGTTTTATATTCCAAGGGAATCGTAAACATGATGTCAAAATAGGAAACGATATGACATCAAATATGGACGGATTGAAAGTGGAAAACGAATCAAACAAATCCTGCTTCGATCTTGTTTGGCTTACCTACGTTCGTAGAAGTCACGAGTGTTGTTTTTTACCCGACTACGGCGAAGAAAAAAGGAGGGTTATGATTTTGACCGGTATGTATGTATGTATGCATGTATGTATGTATTTTCATCTGTTCCCTCCTATTTTCCAAACCACTTATCACAATTTGACAAATGAGGTATCGTTAGAAGCGTCGTGATTGTCCGCTGGTTATAGGCTATGTGAAGTCACATTAAATTAAAAATGGCGCCCTCTAAAGTGAGGAACTTAAAAAAAAATATGGTTTAATCGTACCATGTTGGGTATCAAATCAAAGGGCTTAATGAGCACATTTCAAAAATATATATATTATAACACCAAAAGAATTTAAAAAAAAATCAAGTAATAGAAACTACAACCCAACTACGACTTAAAAGGTATAAACAAGACACCACAAACAGACAAATTAAAAATCCGGAGTCACACGTAATCTGTTCGATTTATGCCCTAACACGTGTGACTCCGGATTTTTAATTTGTCTGCCTGTGGTGTCTTGTTTATACCTTTTAAGTCGTAGTTGGATTTTAGTTTTTATTACTTGATTTTTTGACATATCGCTTCTGTCGACGGGAATGTTGGGATGGTACAGTCACGAGCATAATACCTATCTTACAGTTACGCAACATTGTGAAAGGGTTTTTCTCGTGAAATTTAAATTGCAAATGTTATTGGGGTTTTCCATCTGGAATTTCTTAGTAGTAGCCCGGAGTCTGGATATGAGCCCGTTTGATGGCAATACCAATAGGTATGCTCGCCCCCTATTACATGGGACTTAATATATAACTGGTGAAATGTGGGTGAAGGTACGTACAGCTCTCCCAACCCTTAGGGGAAACAAGGCGTGATGTTAATTAAAAATTATTTACCTTTGAGAAATTACCTATGTCTTAATAGTATGGTTTCCAGAATATCATGTTCGTAAGACCACAAAATACTTTAGGAGAATATCGCTTTTGAATCTTGAGCAAGTGCCAACTTTTTGTGCTCGTAACTGTACACTGTACAGTACAGTCGGCAACATACATTACCTGTACCGATGGAAAAAATACTTAGTGAAAAGTTACATAGGTACTAACATTCATCCAACAATGCTTTGCAAGAATTATTTATAGATGAACTAGACAGTAATAGCTTTCTTTAAATTAAAATAAACACTTTCATTTGTTTTTACTGTTTCATACAAAACTTCAATACCTACTTGACCCAAATAAATGTATGGGACGGCTGATTATTTTTACTCGATTACGATGTTCGTCCCATAGAGCAATTTATTCAGTATGATGGTCTGCACCCTAATTTTATTGCGTAATACACGATCAATCAGAATTGGAATCGGTTCGAGACAAATGTCTAATCCATTGCTTCATAACTTCGTAAGTTACCTACGTTGTTGAGCATTTTTTTTTCGAACTTATGAAGCAATAAGTTCGAAAAAAAATCTGCCGCAAGACCGATCGTGCATTACGCAATTAGGGTGCTGTACCCCCCCCCCCTTAAATATGACCACGTCTTTCTGAACACGTTGTAGATTAAAAAACAAATCTAACCATTATATTTTTTTCTTCCACAGAGCAATTTTCATCCTCCGAAGAAATGACGAGCGTGCGCTTGCAGCAGCGGCCGAAGTCAAACCGAAGGAGAATGAAATCACTCGTTTTTGATAAATATTTATTATTGTTAAGCGTTAAAGTTAATTATAGTTATGTGAAAAATCTCAATAAAATTAAGATTTGTATAGAATCGTGTATTTTAATTTTATATTCCCGAACGAATACAAATTAAAGATAGTCAATATATATTTATTCGTGTTATTTATTTTTAATTAATTAAGTTATCAATTTTACAGTAATAACTAGGGATAGTCTGTTGACGTCATAATTGTTTGACCAGCAAAAAATACAATAAATTGAAATTTCAATAGGTAGGCCAAAGAATGTTAAGAATGTTAAGATGTGTGGTGTTAGACGAATGGATAGAATAAGAAATGAGTACATAAGAGGAAGTCTGACTGAAAACTTGTGCGGAAATCGGTTGTCGTGGTATGGGCACTTGATGCGAAGGAATGAGGAAAATGTTGTGAGGAAAGTTTTGGGTATGTAATGAATGTCGATGGCTATATGAGTAGAGGAAGACCAGAGAAACGATGGATGGACTGTGTGAAAGATGATATAGCTAGAAAGGGGGTGACTACCGAGATGACGACTAAATAGAGAAGTATGGAAGAAAGTGACATGTTGCGCCGACCCTAAATAAATTGGGATAAGGGCAGGAGAATGATGAGGCCTTAGAAAGAGGTAGGGTAATTTTACGTTTGAAACTTGTGATAAACACGGATAGACCTTACGATCTATCCTGTAAAATCTAACCGTGAAAACGTACGTGTAGGTAACACATGTTTTCCTTCACCGTTTTGAGAGCAGTGGTGATGAAATAATTTACACAAAGTGCCTGTCTAGGTTTGAACCTACGACTCTCGTTCGAACTTGTAAGACCATCATAATAATTACATACTTAGGTACATCTTATTTATTTAAATAAAACAAAGTTCAAAGTTGACACGGAAACGAGCTCTATCAGTTACTTATTATTAATACCTACTCTACAATATTTATTTATTTAATTAGTAGGTACCTACATCGAGTAACAATAGAACATTGTTTATAATAATGGCTTATTGAAGATAACCCAAGACTCGATTGTCGTCAGTTCATTGCCTCTAGGTTTTTGTCTGATCGCAGACCCTTGTCACTAGTAGGTACGCAATTACTAGATGTGGGTAAAGCGGGCGGTGTCGTGTTGCCAATTGGGAAAATGCGGGTTTGGGGTTTGGAATTCTACACCAACGTCCAGAAACTGAAAAGTAAGTATATAGTACATACAAAACGAAGACAAACGAACAATAATTTAGGTAATGAAGTTAAAAGAAAGAAATGAAAAGAAAATTGCTCAATTTACAGCAATCCAAGATTGCGGCTCGTGTAAGAGCACCATATGTGCGCGGCGAGCAGGAGGTAGTGCAGGTCGCTCATTCGTCAACGCTCACGGTCACCGTCTCGACGCGCATTCCTAAGGCGCAGTCCAGTGGTCTCGGTCAAACTATAATGGTAAACGGTAAATAGGGGAGAAAAGCCATCTCTTCTTCATCTGTTGAATTCGTAAAAAGAAATTAAGAATTTAAGTCAATCGTAGGGTCCTTTTTCCTGCTGCAACGCCTATAACCAAGAATTCAGCTGCCATTTGAGATGATTAATGGCTAGATAATTGTGCCGTCGGTTTGTGGATTACAGGCAGGCCAATTTTTTTTTCAAAATGGATTTTACAGGCATTTAGTAGACAGGGTACCAAGAGCTGCAGTCTTACGACCGAATTCGGTCGCAAAGTCCTAATGGCGTCCGCAAACGCGCGCAGCGTGCCTGACAAGCACGTGATATTACATTATTTATATCAATACTGACAGTATTTGAAGTCCTTGCAGTCAAATATTTGCACGAATTCTGGTTCAAACAAAGAATTATCTACCTAAAATTATGTGGATTAGATACCTATGTACTAGTATTTAAATAAAGGACATAATTAGGCCATTGTTACAACAAATACCATTAATTTGGGGTATTATCAACATTTGACACGTGATTAGCATTTGCTTTATTGACAAACGATTAGCATTCATTTGTTTTAAGATTAGGTCCTTCCTGGATGGATAAACTGACCAATTTCATGCATTTCACGAATGTGAGTCATTTATTGCAATTTAAACCTTATGTCGATGATATAAAGGTCATAAGATGCACACTCGTGACTTGCAACATAATTTATTTTGTATTAGGTACCTACCTACCTAGAGGATTAGTTCGGGTTTCTGACATTTGTATAGCCCTCAAATTGTAAACCCAGTTAAGTTTCAGAAAAAAAATAGGTACCAAGAGATACAACCGAATGACCAATGGCTGATCAGTAGGTACAAATGTACCTATCCACATAACGGGTGTAAGAATACCCTTAACGAAGCCGAGAGCCAGTTGTTCTACCCTATAATAGATTTTTTTTTGTACTGGTCCGTACCTGGGAACCTGCTGGTTACGGACATTAAAGGATTTGGACCTTTAATGTCTCCGTAACCAACAGGTTCCACCTTTTTCAGGCGTGTTTTTTACGAAACCATGTTTTAAATGTTATAACTTAACTTTAAATACTCCCTCGGTTCATATACCGTTGCATGCACCCATAACCACAATGTTTTGCATACGTTACATTGCGCACTACCGTAAACAGCGAATTTACTTAAAAAAATAAAAGTAGTTTCTCAGCAATCATTTAGTTTGTACAGAATGAGTAGGAGACGGCTTCGTGATGGATCTTTTTACATCCTTTACAACCTTCTCATTTAGGTCAGGTGTGATCACGTCATTCGGTACTTTATGGGTCTATGTTATAACTTTATCTAAATAACATCAGTGTCGGATATCTTTTTCAATTAGTCCGTTTTTGTTAAGTGCCATCATCCATTACCTAACCTGCAGGTTCCACGAAACTCCAATTTTCTTTTCCTATTAATTTGAATATGAAGTTCTGTAAATAAGTAATTGTTTTATTCCGGCCCATATCGGCCTTCAAAACACTAAGAAATTGAATTCGGCTGTTTGCCTTAAATAAAAAATCACAAAAAATAAAACATTCAATGATAATAATACCTATTACATAATCATTATTTATTATTTACAATCTATTAAAAACACGTTACAAAAAAAAAAAAACTATACAAATATACTAAAACTTGAGTTTGAAGTCTTTAGAAGTTGTCTTCGTGGTTTGTGCCCTGGGCCATTGGCTTTTGTCGTCAATTAACATCTTGATGTACCTCCCTTGTTGATCCGAAGGTAGGTTCACACCGAGAGCCTCACAATTTCGTATAATCTCCGAACATCCCCGAATATCTCTGTTCCTTACTGTAACAAAAAATGTAGGTAGTTGTAGTATTTTTATCATTAACTAGCTGCGCCCCGTCGTTTCACCCGCGTAAGGCTCGATCCCGTGGGAATATGGGGATAAAAAGTATCCTATGTCCTATTCCAGGTCATGGTCTACCCCTGTGCCAAATTTCATCCAAGTACGTTCAGCCGTTCACGCGTGATGGCGTGACCAAGGGAAATAGGGATTCATTTTTATAAATATAGATTAATTATAAGTTGTGTGACAGAACTTCGCATAACGTAAGGTCTAAATAAAATAAGCAGTTAACAATACAATATTGTTAATTGCTTATTTTATTTATAGGTATATATACCTACTGCCTGTTATTAGTTCAACGCTGTCATTAGGCTAAAATATCAGTGATTTTTTAGTAGCTTTTTTAAATTAGACATTTGGTCAGGCTTGAATCGAAAAACACAGAAATGTAGAAAAGTGGATAAACCTTGACCAGAAAGCCTAAAACGGCCACGTTAGCAATTTCTCTAAAAAAAATTCTTTTCTTGAATTCCCAGCTGTCATTAGCAATTCCTATAATTTGACACAAAAACAATTCCTAATTTGTGGACCATTTTACGAATATCCATAGGAAATTGTCAAACAGATGAGTTATTTCGTGTTATGAATTGCACGCAGATCATAAGATGAATTGTCAGTTTGTGGCATTTTACGAGATTTTTATTGAGAGCAGTGGTCGCCCAGTAGTAACGACCGCGACTTTCGAGTTATAGGCCATAGGGTCGAACCCAGACAGGCGCTTTACTTTGTGTAAATTATTTCATCACCACTGCTCTCAAAACGGTGAAGGGAAACATCATGAGGAAACCGGCATGTCATAGAACCAAAAATTCGAAGACATGTGACATCTACCAACCCGCACTGGGCCCGCGTGGTAGATTACGACACACTCCCGTGCCACATAGAGGAGGCCTGTGTCCCAGCAGTGGGAACATTATAGGCTGATTATGATATATTATATGATATGACATTTTACGATGATTCATATTATTTTCCTGTTATGATTCTGCCAAAGTGGCCGGCTTAAGCCCCCTGATCACCCGAAGTACATGCATTTTAATATCTTTCTAATTCATATTACGCAGAAAAGCCTGCTCGGTGTGAAATCCTAATCAAAACAGTGTCAGTTGCATTGCATCACATTTTGAACCACATCGCATGATCAATCATATGTACGTAAACAGATTATCATGCATTGCTTAAGTGTGCAAACTTAGATCAGTGCGACAACTCGTGTGAATGAAGTAGGTACAAGCCACCTGTTGCATCGGAGACGTGCAGAGCTACGAACTGCAACTGTCTTCAAATTGGACTACACAAGGACTAAATCTTGAGAGGAAAGTATCTCCTGAATCACGCGGATGTCCGAAGTTCGTAGTAAGGGGCTACGATATCTACTGTAAGTATTCTGTAATGCATTGGTCAAAAGTATTTATTTACCTAAATCTAATTTAGAAGATTTTGTATTTCCCCATGATCCCAATCAAGCCCACTCAATTAAAGTCTCATTTGGAAATGTATAGCTTGATGTGTAGCCGCGTGTACAATTGTGACACGATACGGGCAAGTTAGTCGCCGTTCAAAACTGATCTATGTGTTGTTTACCTACACGTACAATAAAATCGCAGTTTTCTAATACGGGCTATTCTTGAGTCAATTGTACAAGGACGTACAACTTTGTTGTACAATTATTGAACGGAAAAGTTGTATTCATTTAATGCTACTAAGCCATTTTATGGAAATGGCTTGCATGCAATTCTTGAATGGCAATAATGGAACGTGCTGTAAGGCATGCGATTTTTGCTCTTAAACGTTCCAGAAATTTGCACCGGGTAAATGTTGCTTTACCGCTTTATTTCATAGTTACCTTCCATTTGGGCGATAGCAATTCAGCCAAAAGCTATTAGAGATGTTATCAATACTATTTTCCTAATTATTCTAAGGCCCTATTATTTAAGGCCGGCTTAACGACCAATCATTCATATCATATCTAGAAAAAAAAAAGGGTGCGGTTGGGACCCCCGTCAGGAGCGAAGTTCTTTCTCGATACTCGCACGCACACACACACTCGTTTACAATAGAAAGAGACAGAGAGAGAGACAGGAAGTCGCATCGTACAAAACAACGCTTTTTCGTTACGTGACGATTACCTACCTACTACCAGTCATCTACTACTGCAAGCCACGAAAGAGCAACGTTCCAAAAAGTTCGGTTTTACGTATACATAGTACATACAGCGTCATCTCTGTCACATACATTCTTATGTGAAAGTCTCTTTCTAAGGCTCGATCGATGTGTCATATTTACGACTGGGTAGGTCTTGTATTTCACTAAATGAGACCTAACATATAGGTATCGTAGGTATGATAGGGTCGCAAACAGATCAAGTAATTGTTCTAAGTTCACGAGGGCAGTTGATGAAGTACGCAAACAATCAACAGTAGATATACAAAGCGGTACAATTAATAATCTTTTGAACCTACAACCTAACTATGTGATGTGAAGAAGTGAGGTACATGCCATGAGGAAACTTTTAAGTAGGTATAAATGTGATTGGTTAAAAGAGTAGAGGAAGACAAGAGAAACGATGCATAGCTTGTATGAAAGATGATAATATAGCTAGAAAATGGGCGACGATTGAGAAGACGGCACAGAATATTACAGAAGGCACACCCGCATTTTAGGTACAAGCTACAAGTACGCGCCGGGCTCGTCTTGTCGGGCCAATTCAGTGAGCGTAACGTAGTCAGAAGATATAAGAGTTACGCCAAAGAAAGAGAGCCAACTTCTAGGTGAATATAACTGTAGGTAATTAGCGCTATTGTGCGACCTAAAATGCACTTTATTGTGTCGTGACAAGAGTCGCTTTTATTTAAATGATGATGATTTTGCGGAGTGAACCATCTGTACTAATCTATGGTGACGGCAAAAAGAGATGTAGGTACGATAGAAGAAAGAAATTGTGATAAGGACAAGAGGACGTTGACCTGCTACATTAGTAGATACGTTGAATATCATTTTGGTATTATAAATAGTTTTTTTGCTTAGTGATGTGTATTAATTTTGCAATTATAAGGCATGTTACAAACATGTTCGGGTCAGCATGATTCAATATATTAGATACAGCCGGGTGGCATAATATCATGCCGACCCCCAATATTATAACCGCACGTAACATTGGCGAACAATATCAATAAAATATGAAATATATAATGAGGCTATCCTCAATATCATTATAGGACGCCGGGATCACAGACCTAACATAAACTAGTGCACATTGATAGTGTGAAGTCTACCGCTTAGAATGTGTAGGAAAGTGACCCATTTTTTGCCGACTTCAAAAAGGAAGGAGGTTCTCAATTCGACTGTATGTTTTTTTCTGTGTGTTTGTTACGCGATTACTCCGCCAATTATGAATTGATTTTGATGATTTTTTTTTTGTTTGGTAGGTCATGCTTCAGAGGTGGTCCCACATAAATTTGATTAACTTTGCTTGCATAGTTTTTTACATATTTTTTCCACTTAGTCTATACCTATGGATGATGTTTTAAGTTCCCGTCACTGTTATTTACATAGCAGGTAGTGGTACTTATTCGAATTTGTGTGGGGTAGGTACCACAACTAAAAAGTGCAAAATAAAAACTTTAAACAAAAAATAACAACCAACTCTCAAAAAAAAAACACCAAAAATTGGGAAATGGAATGGGCAAGTTAGATAGTCATTCTTATAATTATTATCATAATCTAACATAACAACATAACATCACGCCTGCCTGCCTGATTACAGGCGTACATAATAAGCGAAATGTGGGTGTATAGTACACCTATAGTACACCCACATTTCGTTGGTCATGTTTAAGTGGTGTGTATCTATCCACCTATTTATCTTAAATCTTATTAGCAGAGGCGGCTCGTGATATTTATTTGTGGGGGTTCACTAAAAAAGAAACGTAGAACTAGAGCTTACCATTTATTTTATTTGTAAAGAAAATCCATTCGGCGATCTTTTTGGCGAGCGAAGACATCTATCACTTTCTTGTGAAAATCAGTTATGGAATTAATTAAGCGTTTTTCAATGCTTATCATACAACAAGATACACTGTATTGTTCCATTTTTAACACAAATGTCGCGCACAAACTATTTTTATTAATTATTTAGAATAAACACTGCGAATCTACTGACAGCCGAGTTGAGCCGACCGTTTGTTTACATAAGATCGGCAACAGCGCAAAGGCATGGATCGCATTCCCGGGCGCGGCCGTCTTGCGCCGTTTGGCAACGTCGCGCGTGAGCGGCGCTCCAAATTAGGCTAATTTCTCATACAAAATCTTTTGTTTCACGCGTCGGACTGTGTCGATATTTCTCTTTCGCACTCATTGAATACAGTGCTAGAAATCGTACTGAACTTTGTTTCATAGGAGCGCAATCGCCGGCGCTCCACACGTTACAACTTGACGCCCAATGTACGCGTAGGAAATGGTTTTCTAGTAAACTGCTATTGTATACATGGGCATAGTAGAAAGAATGTATGTATAGGATTATAATAAAGAAATATAGATTATGCTATTTTCGTGGGAGTGCACTGCACCAGCGCTCTTTATGACGAGCCGCCTCTGCTTATTAGCCAAGAGCATGCTATGTGGACTTGGTTTGCCAAAAGGCATTGGCATGAATGTAGACCACAACTTACATTTATAATTGAACAATACTTGTAGAACTGCCACATACTCCATCATCATGTCATACTTGAGTAATGTCTGCAGCAGTCTGAACACTGCATCCTCGTTGAAGTCCTTTAACACCATTATACTGAATGCGGTAGCTCTGGAAATAGTAACATATTTATTTTAGTATTCGCTCATAATCTATATAGATTTATTGATTGCAACATTTTAAAGTTGTGCTTTACATTAAAAATCTTGCATTTACTGTTTTTTGTAAAAATTAGATACTACATTTTAGAATCTAAATCATTTGGATACAACACAATTTTAATTTTAGATTATTCACTGCAGGCTAAGCAACACAAACAAATAATGCAGGTTCTACAGGCTAAGCAACTCAAATTGTTTCTAAATCAATAATATTAAAATCATACTAAGTAACGATTTTTCCATTATAAAATAACGTTGTGAATACTTACTTCTCTCCGACAATGCCCAGAAGAACTTCAGACTGTTCAAGAAGGTCATTACCCAACATCTGATCTGAAAACCAAGTGCTTGCCCAGCAAATGTGCCAGAAGCAGACGAGCGGGTAATGGTCCGCCCACTCTTCACTAAACTCCATTACATACTTTCTAAAAATAACTAACGACGCCTCTGATCTATTTAATACTGAGTCTTGAATTAATTCTCTAAATATTGTCCTATAAAAACTTCTTAGACTCTCATATTTCTTATAACAACTCTTAAGTATTGACAGCCCTTTTTCAGAATTACCCTTAATACATTCTGCTTTCGCAAGGTAATGTAGGAACTCCCCGTTTCTCTTGTACGAGTTAGGGTCAACTTTTAAACAATAATTCTGTATTACAGCTACCATCTCAGGCCTTCCATTCATGCTGTAATGTCTAAATAGTCGCTTTACTGTGGCATATGTTAGATATTTCTTACAGTTCTCACACTGTGTGACTAGTTCTTCAATCTTGTTGTGTCTGTTTTTAGTGAGTAGTTCTGAAAATGTTGTTTCCAAATCTATACTGCTCATTGTGGATACGTTATTCGTTTCACTTGTGTACTTGCAATGTTGTATACTTGAATCTGGAAGGTCATTTCTCTGAGTCTTTGAAGATCTATGTCTTTCAAACATCTCATTGGTAAATGCATCTATTGTAAGAGTAGAGTAGTAACCACTGTTTGGGGCCATTCTTTGTATACGTTGCACATTATTTATAAGTCTTGCGTAGTTTATAAGGTGCTTCAATCTAGTTAGGTTCATTGTTTGCCAAAAAATCTGCACTCTTTCACAATGACCTATTTGAAAGGTAGGACTACAGACGCGTATCAATAGTTTTGAACTTATATGGCAGTAATTCTTGCCTTGTATATCATTTTCTTGTTCTATTTGCCTTAAATACTAAATATAAACGAAGAATACACTGATAAAAAAATAAAATTAAACTGTAAACAGGTTATTTAGTATTTACCATCACCGAACTCACCGAAGTTGACTTTGACTTTGTCAATTCTGTCAATCTGACAATTCTGTTACAGCCTTTCCTCTAAAATCAAGTAGGTGTATGTTCCATACTGAAAATTGCAAAAAAAAGAATGCGAAACGTAAAATATTCATTAAATTATAAAATACTTTTTGCGGTACTATTAGTTTTTATTTCAATAATTTGAGGAAAGATTAGTAATACTACTGCCATCTTGTGCTGAATAGCCAGACTAGCTTCACAAAAGATTGAGAGTTTTCACAAAATAGTATTTCTACTCGCCAACAGATGTCGTTAAACGAATCACAACAGTACCTAAGTATACTGTATCACAAATAGGTACGACCTTTTGTCAATAATAGGTTTTTATTTTAAATCAAATTCCATTCATTGGTGTCGGATTAATTTGTTTGTATCGTATAAACTTAAACATAAAAACGTAAAGCTGTCTTTGAAATAGGTACTTGTAGCAATCTTTACCCATCGTCAGTAGCTGGTTAGCCTATATTGATGATTTTGATTACAAAACAGTCACGCAAAAAGAAACAAGTACCTAACAATCGTGTTATGTCTATCCATCGATATTCAATACGTGGAACGGATTACTTATTTTATCTTCCGAGATATCGTATGACGCTCTAGTTTTTTTATTTTCTGAAGTGATTGCCGACAATGATCGCCTGTCGATTAACATACAGCTATTAGTTGTTAATGCCAAGAGCTCGGCAGGGGTCCACTATAGACGCTAGTTCAAACTTACACGCCACGCTACGTGTTTCGAAGCCAATTTTTTAGGGTTCCGTATAGTAGTCAACAAGAAACCCATACAGTTTCGCCATGTCCGTCTGTCTGGCCGCGGCTTAGCTCAGAGACTCTAAGTACTAGAAAATTGTATTTTGGTATGGGTAGGTATACACATAAATCACGCCGAAAAAGTGGTAAAATAAAATCATGAAAAGAATTCGTCTCACAATGTTTTTAAAAGTTTGTTTAAAAATATTGTTAGTTTGTGAAAACCATTTTTTAATTCAGGGATCCGTTTGCGAAATATTAAGCTTTAAAGTAATTTTTGTTAGAGTCAAGAGTGTCCCCGCCATGCCAGCGAAATGGTTGGTTTTGGATAATTATGTCAAAAAATTCACGGTAGTACCTATATAAATACAACGAAATTAAAAGGAAAACTAGTAATAATCGTCCAACTTACATTTGCAATGTTAAGTTTGTTCTTGGGATAAACTCATCACAACTACCTACGGAACCCTTCATTGTGCGTGATTGCGACATGCAGTTGGCCGGTTTTATAAACATAAATTAGTCGGCTATTTTGTTAACCGAGAGGAACGACACGTGCCTTATTTGATTATAGTTATTTACATTAACTTGGTTAGGTATGTGTCTGGTTTGGTTGTTTACCTACTTATTAAGATTTGAATTACCTATTATATGTATGTAGCTAAGGTTCAATTCAACCTCCATCTAGAAGTTGAAAAGGGGCCTAACTTGATACTGGTGCACTAAAAGCAAATTCTGTCATCATAATATACAAAAGCTTCCTTTCAAGGAGGTATTTCACACTATCCTTTGACGGCTTTAGGGGTAAACTAAGGTGCGTGTAGGTACATAGGTAGGTATTTACTCATAAATCATCAAGTCATGACAAAAATTAACATCACCGTTACAGTAGGTAGCAAGCAATGCCAGGTTCTAATTAGGTAGGTAGGTATACCTTTATTTAGATGTAAGTACCTAGCTAATTATATTGGAACACATGACACCTACGACAGATAAGGCTTTTACATAAGTTACGCATGGAATACATTCACTTTATTGATATAATCAGAATAATCATTGATTGATCGGTTACGCAAACTTAAGTGGCAAGCTGTAGGTACCTATGTTAGCACCTACCTTCCTCTCTCTGTTAAAGTTATTGTTAAACGCATCCTAGGTACATCACTTGTTAACGTAGGTACCTATCAAAGGTATTCAAAGCTATTTCTGCTATTTTTCCCTTATACCTACTAATAAGTAATTAGCACACGTAGTTACACACGTAGTTCAGCTAGGCGATGCAAATGTCACATACTTACATAATAAAATTATAGAAACGATATTTGACCCGTAATAATTACATTATTCGTTTTTTCCACACGGGAACACAGCACCAGTCTTCAAACATAAAAACCGCACTACACAATATCATACCGTGAGATGACCACGAAATCACCCAATAAATAAACTGTAGCAACCAGCCCATACATGCGGTAACAACATTTATAATTTATGACATTTTTAATATAGTAATTCCGAAAGGGGCGCGCTCCGCACTTATTCGGTCAATTAAACTTTTTATTAATATGTTTTCATAATTATTATGTTGGTAAATGGCGGCTTATTAATTATATTTTTTTTTGTATGGTGGAAATGTCAAACTTGTGACATGTCTTCGTGAATGGAACAAATAATGATGTAGAGTTTATGTAATATGGTTACTTTATTTATTTATATTATACTTTATTGTACACCAGAAACTATATAGCAAAAATAAATAAATTTAACACTACAAAACATACTATGGGCGGCCTTAATTTATGTCTTATCACCCGCGGTGTTATGCTATGCCAATCAATTGAGCGATCTGCACTTTACTGGACACAAACCAAGGAATGTAATTTTGGATGTGAGTTGACACCAGCTCTGGCCTGCGCTGCGTGAAGCTCAGGCCAGAGCTTTCATTGATAGTAATGGGTCGGTAGGAGATAGAGGTGATTTGGGGTGAATTTGTGGGGGCCATTTTGCCCTCCTCTTATGGATAATGTACTGTATACAATCAGTCCCTCCCCTGCTAGGACCTTGGTCCTTGCTGACTCGCTTAAACTTTTACTTCTGCCCTGAGCTAGGTACCTATTCCATAATCATCACATTCATCACAGAAGGTAGAGTATCAGATTCTAATATTCGCATAGGTACCTATGCTTCCATGCAATAAATAAATTAATGGGATGTTGTTGACTGTTCTCCTATCTTCAAGCACGGAAAGATTCATAAATAAATATTCCCCTTTTCAATCTCCTTGATAATTTTTAAAATGTAGTTAAGGGTTTTAAATGTATACCAAATAGGTACATCATCAGGACAGTCCACACACTTTCCTACAATAGCAATCTATTTAAAGGTACAACTACATTACATTACTGATGTAATTGAAGTTTAATAGTCAAGTTACACAATGATAAGATGGAAAGTTCAACTTTAAGGTCGCGAGCCCTTATCAATAAGTTTTACTTCCGATGTTTGTTATTTGTATTACGTATTTAGTACTGTTTTATAGTGCTATTTAATTTATATCCGTTTGCCGTAAAATTATTATGTAAGTAACTATAGGCCGACCGCTTAACTGATTCCGTTCCTGAGGTAGATGCGCGGTGCGGGATGACAGCTGTCACAAGTTGACGAATCACTGAGCTCTCATCACGACACCACACCCCTCCCGCACCGCGTAGGAACGGACTCAGTTAAGCGGTCGGCCTATAGTATTGAGACGAAGAAACAAAGACAATTCATGTCCATACTTAAACATCATCATCTCAGTGGACAGAACTGTAATTAAAATGATAAAAGCTAAATCGTTTTATTTGTTACAGAAACGTTACCTAGAATATTAATTTTTCGTTAAATTCATAGCTCATCCCCAAAATCATAATCAGCCCACAGTTGGGACACGTGCATCAGGTCATCTCCCTCTTTTGGCCACTCTTTAAGCACGACACTTGTAAACTTGTAAGACAGAATAGTCTGGACACTCAGGATTTGCTATGATTTTCTACAAGTTGTAACAAATAATTTTTTGATAAACAAAATCATGAGTAAAAGTGTAAAAATATAAGTACTTGTGAATTAAATAATGACACTCAATCGCCTGCTAACAAAACCTGTAAGTAAATTCACCTAAATAAACACTTCAAACTCGCACACAACATGCTAAGCGATTACATAACTCCACAAAATGTCCTCTACAAACACGAGATTCTACCATTTGGTAATATTAATTGCACTTCCACCCACAGACATCGGTTGTTTAGTAGTCACTGTCAACTAGCTCACAATTAGTCATATTAAAATAGGATTAACACTTTCTCGACGTCACTAAGATCTGCTTAGTCGTCGCCGAAGATTAACATAACCAGTTTAACTAGAACCGTGAAATTTGTTCTAACATTTGTCGAATAGAAAAGGGTGAACTTTTTTAGAGGTCTTCGTAAAATGGTTGGTAATCTTCGAAGTGTTACAATTAACCCGGCCCGCAGTCGGTAAACTCACAGTTTAATCGAATGAGTTATGCTTCGTTTCTTCCAGAATGCAGTTATCATTGTTAACAAGAGTTTCTGGGCAACCTTTATTAATGAAAATGTTTGGCGTCACCACCCCACCATTATGCTGTCCTATCGACGTTAAAAGTCTAAATTGTCCGTTACGAATTGTATGGTGTTTGTGAAACAATGGAGAAATTATGGCGTTAACGTGGACGAGAAATTGTTGGAGCGTAGGTGTTTATTATAATGACCTGGCTATAAAATTATTGTATACGGGAAAATATTATTATGTTATTAAAATAAATCCAAAGGCGAACGCGCCAAAACGGTCGACGACGAAGTATTTTTAATGTTGAATAAAGTAACTTGGGGTTGTCAGATACAACAGATTAACAAACGAGATAAAAAGTGACATATAGATCGGTATATTAGCTCAAACTTTCGCTCGTTTGTGTCTGCAAATAAAAAAAACACGTTTTCTCGGCAAGCAATCAATAAAATTGCTTACTAGCACACATTGCTACTAAAGTACTAAAACCAGGTACAACCAACAACGACATAACATTAAACCTCGTAACATAATACATTTCTAATTCACTTAGTTGGATCAAGTCTTAAATTAAGTTACAAGAGATAAAGGCGGCAAGCGGTATCGGCATGAAATATTACGTTGTTACAATTTGATACTCATGGCCGTACCGTATCAGTAGTAACTCGTTCCTTTGTTGATCTTTATCTAACACAAGGATTTCTTGATGATTCAATAAATAAATAAATTCGGGATGTTAGTATTGTATTTCCTTAGTGATTCGTGATTCTGTTATTGTCGGTACACTTATTTGATTACACAGCCATGGTTTGTTAGTTTCTTATTTGGTTAATCATCCAGCTAGTTCAAATCAAATCACGGTGCCTCAATCAATCAATCAACTCAGCCTATCGTACAGGCTACTGCTGGACATATACGCCTCTCCGAGGCTACAACACTGTCCTCCGCCTTCCGCATCCAGTCTTCCCTGTCACCTTTGTCCATCTAGCTGGCGGGCGTCGCATACTACACTTGCCAATACGCGATCTCCACTCCAGGACTCGTCTGCTCCTGCCAGGGTTGCGGAATAGTCCGAAAGGGATACCGGGACCCTGGCAACAGGCAACTGAAGGAACATGGGTGGGTTTTAGTCAGTAAGAGTCTGACACACCCTTCCGCTCCGCCCAGAGCGGGAGAAGTCATTTGATGATATCCCACCCAAAAAAAAAAAAGGACTCTTCTGCTCCAGCGGCCATCGGTCCTTTGACAAACATGGCCAGTGCACTGTCACTTCAGTTTGCTTACTCTGCAAGTTATTTCGGTAACACCGGTTCTTTTCTTTTTAGCCGTCTAATGATTTATTCTCTCTATCTTTCCAAATTACAACCTTAATGTGGCGACTTACTTCATTTTCTTTATTGATGAAACCCTAGCAAGTAAGCTGCGTGACCACGAACACAATACAATACTAGATTTTCAGGTTTAATTCTCATTTAACCAGATTTCCCATTACATTATCTCTATCTACCTGTTTGCTCCGTTCTGGAATCAGCTTAGAAACAGTGTTCTAGTGTTCAGAAGTTCAATAAACGTTAATTTTAGCTGTCTACTTCAGTTTTACAATGTGTACATAGCTAACACGCTCCTACATACGCCAGTTTATTTACATTATCTATTTGGATTTCTTTTATCGCTAAATTATGTTTCACTCGTTAAATTGAGCTTGTAAATGAGTGAAGATTTTTAGAATTCTTCTAATTATGTGTGAGGGATAAAAGTTTTGTTTATAGTCATTTCCGGTCGTTAGTGTTTCATCATTTCCGTGAAAATAAAAGGTCGTTTCGTTTCAGGTTTAGCATCATCGTGAGCCATAGACGTCAATTGTTGTATTGGTATCTCCATTGATATTTAATGGTTGTTAGAGTTCTATTACACCTACGCTTCGAAGTGTGATTGCCGTAATATAATGTACTAGTGCACAGGTAGATGCCTACTTTTCCTTCTTAAACTATCTAGTCCTCGTTTAAAGCAAACTTGTTTGTCCTAATAGATAGTCCATTCTATTCTTGTCGCCCATACAGCTTTTAACCAGTATTAGAGACAATATTCGATAAAAGATAGTAGTTATTATCTCCAACAACAGTATCAAGTATCCTGTATATCTCAGTGAAATCAACACCAGCTTCAACGTCGATCATTTTCAAACTGAGAACATTACGCATAATCACTAAAGATTGAAATAACCGACCATTTATCTACTAGACAACTATTAAGGCTGACTGTCACAACTCCTTACCCACAATAGCTTGTCGATGTAATCGCAACGGTTGAATATATCGATTAAAGATCGTATGGTCGATGGTGCCCTTATTGTACTGTCTTCACCCCTATCATGCCAGCCTGGGAGGCTGCTAAACTATGCCGCCTTGTAGATTGAACAAAAGGTTCTATAACATGCTTGTCTGCGGCGACATTATCCTATCTGGAGATTGTATTCAGATAAGCGTATCGACTTGCTTTATTTGGTATAGATCAAGTTTATATTGGTTTATATTTGAGTTGTTTCTTGGTCGCCCACATGTGTTTAGATCTAGAATTTGACGTTGAATACTTTCTTTTGCAAGTTGAGGAGCTCGTGGCTAAGTAATAACAGCCGCTCGGGTCGATCCATCAGGTTAAGATAGCCTTGCCGGGGTTGGTCCGTGGATGGGTGACCATTTTGACATATCGAGACTCCTCCGTGCCTCGGAAAGCACGTTAAGCCGTTGGTCCCAGCTGTCATTTGTGGATCTCTGACAGTCGTTACGAGTCGTCAGAAGCACGAAAGTCTGATAACCAGTCTAAAGTCTAACCAAGGGGTATCGTATTACCTACCCAGTTACTGGGTTTTGGAGGTCAGCTAGGCATATAAAATACTGGTATTCAGCTGCATCCGGTTAGATTGGAAGCGGACCCCAACATAGTTGGGAAAACGCTAGGCAGACTTTCTGAGGAAAGATACAATTAAGACACACAACTTAAGAAATGACACAATTTTTCGAGAACAATCTTAGCGTACAATACATTTAATTGACTAATAGCGGCTTTTGAATGATTACTGGAACTAAACTGAGTTTTTCGTACACTTCAGCAGCAAAAAGTAGGTAAACAATTCGTAAAACCTCCACACAAGCTGGAATCCAATAATGCACACACAAACCCAATAGTTAGACCGGAATTTACAAAACCCCATACTTCTTCAATTCCCCTGGAGCTAGTATTTCGCTGCCTGACACCTGACTCGATGCATGGAGCATGATTTGTATGATTAGCCGATCTTATCAACGAATGACGGTCGTGTGTCTGCCACGCGTCTATGTTGTATGCTATCGGGTCTGAGATCGTACAGGGGAAATGGGGCCTTTTTGAGTTAGCATGTATTTTATGTTTATGCTGATGCGAATTTGTGTTTGTTGAAGTTTGTTTTCTTTGATACTGGTATTTAATTGCAGTTAGTAGCTTTTTTTAGAAGTTAGCTTTACTAAAAAAGTACAGTCAACATTATCATGATGACAAATTAATTTTTTTTTCGAATTCAAAATCACTTTACTTTTGAGTAACATATTTTTTTGTCACGTCTGATACCATGCTAATAACAAAGTAATATATTTTATATTCGATAGGTATATCTACTACTATTATAACAATAATGTATTAAAAATCATCTCTTACTAAGATATCTATAAATGTTGTTTTATTAAATCAAAGTGGCTGACAGGTGAGAGTTATCAAGCGTTAATGGATACCAATCATTTAATAATAGGATGGCTAGTTAATACAATGAATGGTATTATAAATAACGCTTAATAACAACTTCCGTTTTTTAGTATGATCTTTGGAAGCCCAAACTGACGATTACTTACAACTAACAAAATGGAAGTAACGATATGAAAGTAATATTTCAGATCTGAACATTCTTCTCAATTCTTCTTTGTTTTTCTTCAATGCAGAGTCAAAAAGGAAACATTATGGTTTTATTTCATTAATAATCCTTAATCAGTTCCCACAGCTCAAAAGTTAATTGGTTCACAATAAATTCACTCTGTCTACGGTGTTTAAAGAATCACTAAATATTTCGACCTTGGCTCCTAGCATCTGGGACACTCTCTACTTATTATAAATCTGTTTATCTGATCGTAAATCGTTTTAGTTTTTATCTCAGTCTACAATGTGTGATCTTTTTGCTTTATTAGTTTGATAATGATAACTGAATAACCTCTTTTTGGTGTGATAAATAGAAATATATCATGGTGTTCAACCGAAGATTGTATTTTGTTTGTAAATAGATTGTTTTGATTTCTGACCTATTGTAATGTAGTTCGTTAAATGCATATTCAACTTTTTGATTCATAAATAAGGTTTCATTTGGTGTGACGCAAATATTTTGTAGTGCGCCTACTATAAATCGTCTAATGATGTCACTATAGGGTCCCGGAAGTGCAGATGCGAGGACTTTTGTGTAAATTCAATGAATTGTGAACAATCGGCCAGCGAGTATTAATTTAAACCTTTTGTTGACAATACACTGCTACTCAGGATAGCTCTATTTTGACTGTTCACCCTGTATAGTGTCACTATACTTTAAATTATTTTATTTGTCTGTTATATATTGCTTACAGCTGTCATTTAGTAGTTCAATGCTTGGAAATTTTGAGTGTTCCTACCGTGTTCATAAATCGTCTAAGCGATTCTGTTATCGTGCAAAAAGTGCGGCTATTTTGTTTAAAACTACGCCAAGAAACTCAAAACATTCACTTCCCAAAATGACATGTATTACAACCTAAACTTTTCTACCCCATCTTTACAAAAACAGCTCGTCACCTCCTTACGTTCGAGTGTCCACTGTTTATAAACCGGTCGTCTACTCGTGTACAACATTGTGTAGATTCAATGTCTTCTGCTTACCTTATACGCAAATGGCAACCAATTGGTATGTAACTTTAAATCTTCTCCATTTCAAATCACTACCCCATCTTAACAAATGAACATGTCACCAAATTACTTGTGTCCACTGTCTACGAGCCTGTCGTCTGTAGCTGTCGTTTAGAATGTACACAGGTACACTATTGTGTATACCTTCCACATAATTACACTGTCTGAGGTTCTAATAAGATAAAAACTTTTTACAAAAAAAAAACAACCGACTTCCAAAGTTTTTATTTTTCACTTGTTAGTTGTGATACCTACCCCACACAAATTCGAATACCACTACCTGCTATGTAAATAACAGTGACGGAGAAAAATAATATATCGTCTACATAGACTAAGTGGGCAAAATACGCAATTATTGAAGCTAACTCAAAAACTACGCAAGCAAAGTTAATAAAACTGTCGAAAATATCGATGAACAAACACAAAAAAAAAAAACATTCAGACAAACATAGAAACTCCTTTTTGAAGAAGTTGGTTAAAAATGGGAACTATTGCGAGCCTTATTTTCACTGGTATAGTAATAAAAACATAATAGTTAAATCATTACCGTGAAGGTGACTGCGGCGCGTAGGACTAGGAAAGGGTTAAATCAATCCTCATCTTCACAAGCGAACTCGTCACCTCATTACTAGTGTCCACTGTCTACAAGCCGGTCGTCTAGAGCTGTCGTTCGGAATGTACAACATAGTGTTGATCCGATGTCTGCGGGGTCAAACCGCGGCGCTGTGGTCGCGGTGAATCGAGCGCATGCTAATAATAGACCAGATAGGAATGAGGCGACAGCCAATTGATTGGAAAATAGCAAAAATTATGAGATAATATTTAATTTGATTATCTTCTAACCTACTAGAAGATTGGTAACCAACGTACTTGGGTAATTAGAGTATTTTGGTGATTGGCGCTATTGGTCAAATAGGTAGTCGCTTCATGTGAAATACTGGTATTCATCTGCATCGGGTTAGACTGGAAGCCGACCCCAACATAATTGCGAAAAGACTAGGCAGATTGATTGATTGGTGATTGGCCCTACAGAATATTTCCTACTTCGGTTAGATATTATTATGTATTTTGTCACAATGTGACCATATTAGCTTAAAGGCACGACTTGGGAAATGAGGAATGATTCCCTGTCTCCAAAAAGATTTGAATGGATGACGACAGAAATAATGGAATTGTCATGTATTTTGATGATTAACCGTGTTAAGATGCGACACCTATAATAATACTGAAAAAGATGAGCAATTAATAGGAAGTTCACCAAACTCTAAATGGATAACAACAAGGAAGGTAATAATAATAATTGCTATTAAATTGTTCGTATAATAAGAAACAACTTGATTTATTAGTCAACTAAATGAATTATGACTACATGTACAATCACGGGTTCAGGAGCGGGAGTGCCCATAAAAAAATCTGTCTAATTATTATTAATTACTGAAAATCTAGTCTCATTTATATTCATGAAACGAGTTCAGTCAACAGATTCCCGAATGGCGTCGCGTAGTGTTGCCATTTTGCCAATTAAGCGAATCAGTGTTCCGATCATCGTCGCAAATAGCATTTCTCAAATGTAGTTAGCAGTAAATTATCAACGCACATTACTTATTAGGTATCATTAACTAGCAAGTAGCAACACATTGGGACGTACTTATGTGCATGTTACTTTTCGACATACAAGAATTCCGCTATTCAGGAAATCGTTGAACCTGACTTGATTTCCGTACGTCTTTTTCGGGTGACCACTGAAAATCAGCGCTGTGCTGTGGGTCCCCATAGCGCAGCATCATGCTGAGTGGAAGCCTTCTTCTCATGACGTGCAGCTGCCGATTTTTTTTATCTTTATACTCGTGATCTCATATTTGTACATAAATCTATTTTGTTTAATATTGCTGATTACTGTTATCTTTTTGTATACACGTGTTTTTGTTACAATTAAATCTATTTTTCTTTTTTTTCAGTATCTATTGAATTAATAATTAAACACTACAAAGATTTTTGACGATCGTATTTATTTAGTATCTTGGAAATATGAGGGTATCAAAAATGTCTGCAGGCTATTAAAGTGAAATCATACCCTTAAGTACTATCTGCCAGGGTTGCGGGAAAGTCCGAAAGGGATACCGGGACCCTTGGCAACTGAAGGAACACGGGTGGGTTTTGGTCAGTAAAAGTCTGACACGCCCTCCCGCTCCGCCCAGAGCGGGAGAAGTCATTTGATGTATCCCAACCTCAAAAAAAAGGTACTTACTCCATATCCATGCATTGCAGACATAAACTGTATATTTTCACAATTGAGAATAAGTCTAGAATTTTATTAACCTCAATAAAATTCATTTAAGGTGATTTATTTAAAATTAGAGTTTCAGATTTAATTGTTCAAATAAGCAAATCAAAGCATTAAATTTTTAGGTAAGTGGAACTACAAATTGGCATCCGCAGTAGGGTGGAGCGTCAATTTTTTAAATTCTTTTCTTTGAGTATTGAATAGCACTAGAGTGTTGCATTGCACCCTCAATTACATAAAAAAAATAATCAAAAAAATATTGCAACCTATTTTTAGACCTCAAGGTCAATTTACTGATAAACGGCACACAAAGGTACGTTAATTCGGACGTCCAATTTGAAGAAAATGAAGAAATATTGCGGGTATCTTTGTAAGTTGAGTTTTAGATTTTAGTTCATAAAATTAGTGTTTTAGTGTTAATTGTACGCTGAAATATAAGTATTTTTATTTTTATAACATTCTGTATATGCTTAAAGATATGCGTAATTTCCTTAAATTATGGCAATTTTGATTTTGATGAAAATAAACAAAAATATATTCACTTATAATTTAGCCAAATGCAACTTTGTGCAGGTATTCAAAATCGATTCCATGTCATTTTTTTTTCTCCATACATTGACGCTCCACCCTAATCCGCAGGTACGTTTTCTGATCCATTTGTTTAATTTTTCATGGGATAGTTTTAGTACAAACCATAGATTAGCGGCATCTTACAGACGGACAGTATTTCACAGTGATTTGGTTAGCACGTCGCCTGATAGTCGGTCGCAGAGGCGCCGAGCGCATAAATTGTTTAAGAAAACAGACCGCCCACAGCTTCGCAAATACATTGCCATTAAAATGACGCTCAAGAAAACTGTTTGTACTGAACCGATACTAAAGTTTTATTGACAGTCCTTGAGAACTTTATGTCGTTGATGATTGGAAACTGAAATTGATTCTCGTTTCTAGAATGAGGTGTAGGTTATTGGCAAAGCATTAACAGTTCTGGATCATGTAAAGGATATAGCAACGATATTCTCGTGATTACTATAAAATATATTTATTCATAGTATTTTTTTTTCTTTATTTTCTTTTCTTTAAATATTTGTTGTTGGTGGTGTTTAATTGGTTTTTGGGTGATGTCTCTGACTGTAAAAATTGTGACTACACTGTTGTATTGGGTTCCCACCTGTAAAAACTAATGTAAGTGGTAAGAGTAAATAAATAAATATTTTCAATCTTTTCACAAAACCTTTAGAGTTTCTATTCTTGTATTACTCGCAACTTTTCGTTAAGATAAACTTCACGAAAAGTTCGCCATATTGGTTTTGCGATTCTCGCGGTGCAATTTTATGCGCCCAACGCCCAATATAGGATGTCGAGTGTTGCCCACCATATCGCAATTAATTTACCATATCAAACGATTGTGATTGCTTCTGTCTGCCTTGTTTATGATGCGGCGCAATCAAAGACGCCGATAAGATACCAGATCGGGTACTTAAATGAACTTAATTAATCGATTTCCACTCAAAATAAGATTACATTGAGAACTGTGGCATATTGTTTCACAATGATCGCGTCTTATCGATCACTATCTGAGAATTCGCATTGATTTTCGATTATAATCGATGTATTCATCGATGGCGTCGGTTTATCAAAGGAAAGATCGCAGGTCGGTAATTAATTAATGGAGAAACTGTTCATGCCTTACAGAGTGTCATTGTGAGGTAAGATTTGAAATTGAAACAGGCTCTTTACAGAGGTAATATACCCAAAATACGCAAATCAATGGAAAGATACAGAGGTATCTTTCCATTGATTTGCGTATTTTGGGTATATCCATTTAGAGGTAGGTACTTATTATGTGTGATCGAGAAAGCTTCGTACCTACTGGCAGTCACGTGTTACAGTCTGACACTGGACAAGATTGCATTAATTTGTTTTATTTAGCTTAGCTTTTGTTGGAGTAAAAAAATAAAATGTTCCTAAAATAAGTCGAATTTACCCAATTTTCTATAAAAATAGAGTAATGCCACAAAATGAAAAATGGAAATCCCTATTTTTTTGGTGTGTTTCTATAGAAGAGCATTTCAAATGACTTTCCTACAGCTGTTGATCGAATGCATTCGTTCATTTAATAAACTGCGGAAGTTATTGCAAATCGAATGCACTATTGTTATTTGCATTTATTTTATCTCCATAGTTCGCCTTACATCTCTAAATAAATCCGCGTTCTTTGTCAACGAACCCCGACTATCGACGGGGCTCGTAAAATATTATTTTAAAACTTATCGAAGCGTTTCTTCGAATAGACAATGAACAATGTGCACGACCGCCCCAAGCGAGCGGAACAATAGCTTGCCCTTAACTTTCATACGATTGAGTCAGATCTACACAACGGGACAGTTTATGTAGATATCTAGATTTTGTTGTTTTGAGTATGAATTTTGATGGCTATTAGATGGGAATGAGCTGGATGCGAGAAGCACAGAACCGGTCGAAGTGGCGGTGCTTGGGGGAGGCCTATGTCCAGCAGTGGACGTCTTTCAGCTGAAATGATAATGATGGATGGCTATAGGAGATCAAAGATTCGATGGATGGACTGTGAAAGAAGTCGATAAGGCTAGAAGTGGGTCGACTACCGAGATGACGACAGAGAAGTATGACAGAAGAAATGTTGCGCATACCCCAAATAAATTGGGATGAGCGAGAGAATAATGATGATTTAACTTTGTTCTTTATAATGTGGAGGGACTCATTGGTATAGAATGATTTGCTGTTGATCTAAACTGGCAAAAACTCTGAACCGATGGAACTATGAAAATTAACAAGCGGGGCAATTGCATAGTAAACATAAAATGCCAATTGATCGCAATGGATTTCATTTTGACAGTTCACCCACGTTCATTGCGTATAATTTTATCAAACCTATGAAGCAATGGATTAGCGACATCCTTCAAAACTCCCGGATCGTGATTGAAAGTGCGATCTGTAATTTTTGGTCAACGACGGTGACACTGTCACGTGGCCACAACAGCCTGTCCTACAAGGCTGTACATGGTACATAGCCTCACGTCTTTCCTCAGAAACGATTGGCATAGGCGGATTACACTTATTTTGCCAGCTAATGTAGGTCTTACTATCATAATAGCCCAACTTGTGACTACAAAACCTAGTCAAAGCTATTGATCTCGGTGGCCTGCTCAATAATCCTTACTTCCTTACAAATATTATAAATGCGAAAGTAGCTCTGTCTGTCTGTCTGTCGCGCTTTCACGCCAAAATTACTGAACCAATTTAAATGAAATTTACACAGATAGTCTAGAGATATATTATGCATGCTCGAAAAATAAATTTAAATCTAATGTAATAAAAATGTTATCTTAATTTTATTGTAATCGTATTATTATTGTTTATTTATTTATTGCATAATTTAATTTGTAAATGAATTTGTTTCTGTTATGATTTGGTTTTGTAGCTATAGCTCGCTTAAGTAATTTATTTATTTGTTTCAAAATAAGTGTTAATTTTGGATATGCTCGTCTAATGGCAACCACTGATAATTAAATATGTTTTATCTGCAGATAATGCAGTGGACTACAGCATTAATACTTAAGTTTTGTCAACTTTATGTGTAATATTTATTTTGTAGTTGTTTATTATCCCTTAATAAATAAAATAAAATGAAAGAACATAGGCTACTTTTTATTGACATACCACGCGGGCGAAGCCTCGGGCGGAAGCTAGTAATCTACTAAAGAGTGATAATTATGAACTAAATAAATATATGAGAATAGTATGTCGTTGAACTCCTTAAAATGATAGGTTTTCGCTACACAACAGATTCTTTAAGGCCAAATATCGAAAACGTTCATTGACTTCACATAATCGAATCTTGTTAGAAAGGTCTGGACTTAACCTATTTAGTCCCGGCCGTCGCTTATAAGTTTCTGCAAACTATTTGCTAGCACAATCGTTTATGTATCGGTTATCTTTCGAACGGAAAATTAACGAAGAGATTATATAAATATAGCGACATAACCGTGGTTTAGGATAACTTTGTTGGCGAAGCTAACAGGCGTGACATCGCGGTCGTGCTAGAGAGAATTCTGCCGAATTGTGGTAAAGATACCGCCTCTGCTTCTATCCATATTTCATCAATTTGATAAGCTGACGTGTGCCAATATTGAAATATGGTTTTGATAGAAGTTAGGTCCTTGAAACTGTTTTGATCAGGTAGTATCTAGACCAGGGCATGGAGTAGGTGGTCCATTTTAATTGATTAAATTCTGTAGTGGTTCTTTCGTTACGGAAAGTAACTTACATATTTATGAGAAACTAGCTGCGCCCCGCGGTTCCACTCGCGTTAGTTTAGATCCCGTGTAAATATCGGGATAAAAAGTATCCCTTGTCCTATTTCCGGTTATGGTCTACCCCTGTGCCAAATTTCATCCAAATCCGTTCAGCTGTTTTAGCGTGAAAGTGTCACAATAAAACAAACACACTCACTTTCGCATTTATAATATTATTTAGGATGAAACTTCTCTAATAAATCATCCTACACAGGCACAAATTAAGTGCCCGCAGCAAGCAACATATTTACAGGCGCCATCTTCGACCTAGCTATTCATCTTAGCAACAAACTGCAACCTTTACACCCTACGTCATATGTTACATTACTGTGCTTACCCAACTCACATACTTATTCCTTAACTTAAACATAGTGACTTCTAAGTTGGAACTGAAACGTGATATTTTAATATTGTGGTAGCAATGCTTATTTATGCAGCTTTATTTTGCGATGTAGGAATATAAAAGACAACTGTGTTTTGATTATCGATCACAAAGTGATCGATGGTTTTATACATAGGACATACATGAACTCACCCCTTTTTCCCATGGGGGTAGGCAGAAACTACAGAACGTCACTTGCTACGGTAATTACCACAGAAATATATATATCTATGGTAATTACATACCCACTTCTTTTGCTTCGTTTACGTTCATACATCTGCCGTTCTATTCTGTAAAAAATCTTACCGTGAAAACTTAGGTGAAATGAGCTTGAAGTGAACTGTCAGTAGTGTCAATCCCTAGCATCAGGTGGAATGACAGATCACTTCACCTAAGCTTACACGGTGAGATGTTTACAGAATAGACCGGCTGGTGATACACGCACGCCGGTTGCGAGTACTACTCATTAAGAACAAATCAATCTGCCTAGCCTTTTCCCAACTAAGTTTGGATCGGCTTCCAGTGTAACCGGATGGAGCTCGTACCAGTATTTTATATGGAGCGACTACCTATCTGACCTCCACACTCTACGCACCAAGAACATCGCCAATAATTTCCATTTCCTCTTCAGATCGAGAGCTTTCAGTTTTGGGGGCTTTCATGGTCAATTGCTACTTACGAGTATGTAGAAATTGACGAGGAAAGCATTAGCATGAAGCTTTATTTACAGCGAATAAAATATCTCGGTATATTCTATGGCTTGCAAGGTGGTTTATCACCTTGACGAAACCTACACCCATAGAACCAATACAGTAACAGTTATAGCGTAGAGAAACATTCAAAACAGGTACCTACCAATGTAGTATAAAAGCTTCAAAAGAGACAGTGTGAAAGAAAGTACTAATGTTATTTACTGATTTCTTAGTATAGTGTAATTATAAGGTACATACTGTACAGTACGGCACAACTTAGATGTAGCATAAATTTTAAATTTTGCACTCGATCATTTCAATTTTTTCGAATGTATTTGCTTATATAAATTTACAAGTTATTGCGTTTGCATAAAGATCATTTTCATCTAAAGCAGAAATAATAAAGATTGGAGATGTTGAAGGCGCATTCAGTTCGGATGGTGATCGGTTTTACGAATTTTGCCCATGCTACATCTAAGTTGTGTCGTACTGTACGTGACATTTCATGTTATAGTTGACGCGTTTTAGCATGGCAATAGCGGTCATTGACCCACCTACATTTTCTACCATTTTTTATTTCAAAAACTGAAGTAAATCCAGTTAATGTCCTGAATCAATAATTATCTATCGTGATCTTCAACATGTTCCAATAACGAAAAAATAATACATATTTCTGTTGTTTGGGTTCCTACGGAGAAATATTAGGAGAAGGGCAATGACCGCTATTGCCATGCTAAAACGCGACAGCTATAGCTATACTAATGTTATTTACTGGTTTCCAAGAAAAGCGTAATTATAAGGTACCTCGTCGGATATAGGTACTGTACGTGACATTGCAGGCTTGTGTCAATTGCATGCAGTAGTATTGATTTTCTAGTTGATGTTGGACTAACTTTTATTAGTGGGTTATTTTTTCCAATACAGGCTGTAGTAATGAGGGCCAAGGAAATGGTGTCATACCGTGATAATATGAAGGTGTTAGAAATCAATCATTTTATTTTATCAGATAAAGGAAAACTTTTAATTATGGTTAAGAGCCCCTATCAATTTCGCGGTCTAAAAACAGAAAATTCAAGTTTTTTCGGAGCCAATGTCTCAATATCCTTAAGATATCTGTTTTGTTTTTAAATGCAAAATTATTCATCACCTATTTAACTAGTAAGTCGACTAATAAAATTAAAACTAACTACTCAATAGAAATTACTAAAAATAAAAATCTATCACACGTTTTTACGTAAGCGTGAAACACTTGGTTTTTCAATTGCTTTCATAGCTTACTGGTAGCAAATATCAATCTGAGAAAAATCCTAAATACTGGGCATATAGTATATTAGTAAGGCGACTGATCATTTTTCCAAAGTTTATTGAATTAGTACTTGAAAAAAAATGTGATCCACGCTGTAAAAACGCAATAATACCATGTGCAAAATCGTCGTCTATGCGTAAGAATTTGTTACATATTAACAATAAGTCTTAAATATTTTAAAATTTTAGTTATTTATCTACCAAATTCAGTTTTTATGTTTTATTTTTGACTACTAATTTAATTATAATAAAAGATCTAAATAATGCCTTATAAACCGATGCGCTCGCTCGAGGCAATCAGTCGCGCCTGAGGGCTTCTCAACGTCGGACCTATGTCGCCTGTGACGTTCGCCGCTGCCGCCGCTCCCGACGTAATTCGCGGAATCGGGCGTACTTTTGTACTAGAACTAACCAGTTTTGAGACTGAGTACCTATATAATGTATGGTGTAACCCTTTTTGATTTGCTAATGATATTTATACATATTAATGTTTTGTATTATACTTACAGTAAAATAGTGTTTAATTTTTAGAAAATGGGTCGAATAACTGAACTTTATTATCACGGAAGAATGAAAGGTAATAAAAAGAAAAAAGTTAAAAGAACACGGAAGGCACGTGCAGTTCTTAGGTAAATAATATTTTTTGCCATCATCTTACTAATTAAGAAAATTGTTATAGTTTACTATTATTTCTTTAATCTAATAATGTGTTAATTATACAGAATGTAAGGGTAAACACTCTTGTCATTCAAACCATGGGTAGTTGACTTAAATATAAAAATAAATGACCAAACACAGCAAAAAAAAAACGTTATTTTCATTAAAAGATTTTAAAAAGTTTCTATCTGACACCGTGCTTACTAGCGAAACAGCTGACTGACTAAGGGAGGGATCGCGCTCGCTGCCGGTCAGTTCACATCCCGTACCTTCCGCCCATGTTGAGACGCAAGTTCGTTACCCTAGCGCATAGGGCAACGAACTTGCGTCTCTTGTGGTAAAATTTAGATCTAAAAAAAATTAAAAAAAGTTGTAATTTTCCATTGATTTTACGTTCTATAAATTAAACCAAACCACTGGTTGCAAGGATAACGGTGTTTACCTTAACACCCAGTAATTCTAGAGAATTAAATAGGCAGAAATCTGCTGAAAATCAAATATTACCTGGAACATCATCGATGAGCGAAAAGGATCGGGACACACGGTAATTCTTTTTTACCCGACTACGGCGAAGAAAAAAGGAGGGTTATGATTTTGACCGGTATGTATGTATGTATGTATGTTCATCTGTTCCCTCCTATCTTCTAAACAACTCGAGCGCTGGAACCAAAGTGACTTTAAGTTAAGTTTCACTTTGCGTCCAGCGCTCGGTGTGGTAACACTCGACAATCGTCATCCTGAGGATGCCTCGTTGAGAGGTGAAACACGTGTCGATTTCTTACGGGGTTTTTATGACTCTTGGAGAATAGTCAAGCGGAATAGGTAACTAAATATATCTACGTCTATTGTATTTTACTTTAATTTTTTACATAGTAATAATTATAGTTACATATATATAAACAATAAAGGATTAAATAAATAAACATAAATGTAAATAATAAAGGACTAATTAATCTAAATAATAAAGGAGTACAATAACACGTGTAATTAGTTTCAGACTTAACTTATATACGCTGGTCACACTTTATAGTTTGCTTTTACTTCAGTGAATGCCATACTAGGTAACCATATTTTTATAGGGTACCTAACAAAGCACGTCATAATCACAAAATAAAATCCATCCAGTATTACGGAACCTAGTAAGTAAAAACTCCTAATAATAGCAGTTACGGACCAAGATTATTAGTTCGCGCTGCACCGTGCGCACAGCGCACACTACGACTGTCAGCGATACGTCGACCGCACACAGACACACTGCGCTCCGATAGTTACCTAAACTCGTAGCGCGCCGAAATTGATAGGGACTCTTAATTGAAGAAGATTTTCTGTAAGATGGTAAGTACCTCTGGGTAAAGATTTTGTAATATTTCAAAGTAAATTTTATAAAACTTTGTTTGTTCCGCTTTCAAGCTAAAACGGCTGAACGGGTTTGGAAGGAATTTGGCACATGGGTAGACCATGAGCTTCGAAAGCGTTTCGTATTTCGCAGCGACTTTCAACAGGATTGACATAAGCTTATCGACAGCTTATGTCAGTCCTATACATTTTTGCCTTTTCCATCATCGTTGTCGCTGATAGAAGGTCACTTTGTCTAGGGCCTCAGGAGAAGGACATAGTAGGCTACTTTTCATCCTGGATTGCAGATGAAGTCGCGGGCAACAGCTAGTCTTGTATAAAGTAAAAAAGGTAAAAAAAATAAAAAAATTGAATTGCCACAGGAAACATAAGTTTCATAAATCAAAACGATTATAGTTTATTGATAAGAAATATTGGCTTATTGATAACATAAAAACACAAACTCTTAAATAAAAGTATTCAAATACAGGATACGTCCTTGTTAATTACTACTTAGCATTTGACTTTTGATAGTCATTATCTTTGGAACATTAATATTTAAAATCTTTGATCCAAATATCCACCATATCCGATCCAAAATATCCATTTTACATTGATAAAAGGTTTATCTGGTACGACTTTAAATGGCTTTGAAGTTTTGTTTGTAATGCAAATATGCCGGCCGAAGAATTGTATTGGAAAATTCTTATGTTAATTTAGCTAAAATTCTTCTATAACCATTAAGTTTAATAGCAGATCAATAAATTTATTTCTCTATTAAACTATACCAGTCAAAATATCCCAAAGTATCAATAAATATTACATTAATTATCGTATTAATTGCTTCATTATTGTAGGCACATTAATATATCCGCTATATAGTTTTTAAGACAGAACTGTATCACAATATTTATTTAGCGTTTTGTGTGATAAATCATAAAACAATTTCCGTTTAATTTCCAAAGCTTTTCTGAGCGTCGCACATTAATTATTTTGTTTGGACAAGATTTTATTTAGTAATGAAGAAAGCTTGTGATATTTTAAATTAAGCTAAATATTTTTTCCATGGGCCTTTGACTTGGCTTCATATGCCGTCGAGAAAAAGACATGCCGGTTTTCTCACGGTATTTTTCTTCACTGTTTTTGCAGCAAGTATACAATACGCACATGAATCCGAAAAGGGAGAGTTGCGTACTTTGGGTTCGAACTCGAGACCCATAGGTTTCGAGTCCCGTCGTGCGCCGGTCACATCGCTGCTTCGGTTACACTTATTCGATTATAATGATTGTATAGCTTGGCAAACCCCTTGGACCTGTGGCGGTATCTACATCGCCACATGCGAACTACGCATCGAAGACCTGACGTCACATAAATCCTGCATCGCGCAATTAGAGTTTACCGTGCAGTGAACATATATACAAAAACCCAATATCAATCATTGGGCAGTTGCCCGCCAGACACAACACCCGTCTGGTAGGAGGATCCTCCCTTTTCTATGGGGGATGAGTGAACTTTACACCCTGTTCCTCATACCCCTAAAGACCCTTCCAATACTAAGAGATGCGTGGTTGAGCTTATAGGAAAGCACCATTTACACGATGCAAGATTCTTGCCTGGCGCATCATACCTACAATAAAATGGAAGCAGCAAATGACTTACATCGTCTAGGCACTGCTTATACGGTGAAACTACTATTGTTGTTTCAACTAGCAATTGCATTGCACCATGTAAATCCGTCAATCTTGTGCTAAAATCTCTCTCTTCACACGCAACACATCGTCTATGCAGGATGCCTGTATCCTGTAGAGTTTTAGTCTATCAATATTTATCACCCATTAACTTATAGAATCGCTACCATTTGTAGTTTTTTTATTATATTTTTTATTTAGTAAAGCAAATAAGCCATTAATACTAAACATACATACATACTGGTCAAAATCATAACCCTCATTTTTGTTTCGCCGTAGTCGGGTAGTTAAGCTAATCTAGCTAATGATGAACACGTTGAGCATCGTTAACATACCTACGCGGTATATGGAGGTGTATCGTGCTACAGTAGATACCAAAAATGGGGCATGCTTTTAAGAGAGATTGTACCTAATTATTAGGAACAAACAAAGCATGCAAATCCGACGCATCAATATAGTAGTGAATAATTTTAATACCATCCAAATAGTTAATTGATTCAGGCGTGACTTTGCGGAAATCCATTATAAAATACAATAGACGCTGATATATTTAGTAACCTATTCCGCTTGACTATTCTTCAAGAGTCATAATAACCCTGTAAGAAATCGACACGTGTTTCACCTCTCAACGAGGCATCTTCAGGATGACGATTGACCAATTGCAAACCAGAACGCGACGTGTTACCACACCGAGCGCTGGACGTAGCCGCGTCCAGCGTTCTTACAGGGTTTTTATGACTCTTGAAGAATAGTCAAGCGAAATAGGTTACTAAATATATCAGCGTCTATTGTATTTTACCATCCAAATACTTTTGCTGTTAAAATTTTAATGTATCTATTTAAATCTGTTTGCCTATCTTTCTGCACATTTGCATTTCTGCATAATATGTTCATCTCAGGTACGTCATATGGAAAGGATCCCGAGAATCCATCATAGCGGGACAGTCCGTGTTCATGTAAATGTAGGTATGTGCCTTGAACGGTTTTATGGTTACCCTCGTTATAGGACAATTAGCTGTCATCGCCGCTTCTCACTCCGCGGAGATCGGATCGAAATGCGAGAGATGTGGAGTCGCTATCTGAAAATATAAAATATTTTATTTTGAAATGTCATAAGGGGCTTAAAATATTACCTAAAACTAGGTTACATAGGTGGTGTTGCCAGTGAGCCCTAAAATAGACATTGAGGCGCCATCTACACGGCTAGAATATCGCGGCGATAGTCACGTCGTCGTGTCATCAAATTCAATTCAATAGAAACTGCATGGAGCAATCTCCACACTGTGATATCATCGCGGGGAGAATTTATTGATACGGCGTAACTATCGCTGCGATTCTATCGCCCGTGGAGATGGCGCCTTAGTCTGTATCTTAGGGCTCGATGTTCTTGAATACATAATTATGGATATTAAACCGTGTTTCTAGAATACATTATGTTAACTTACATGGGTATTTTTTACGTCTTGATTAATTGATTTGTGCGAGTTTAACCAGTAAAACTTGTATTTATTTACTACTAAAATAAAACGAAATTGATTGTATTTTTGGAGGCAAAAAGATATGAATTTAAAATCATTAGCGTAATCTTATTAATTATCTAACTTAAGAACAGCGTGTGAAAATATTTTCAATCAATATCTTCATGCTTAGAGCATAGCTCTTAATGTTTATGATTTCCTGTTTTTTTAAAGCAGTGGGTATCTAGCCTAGTGAAGTAATTATATTCACAGCCTCATCAATTTTGCTTCTTGGCAATTTCAGACAAAATGGTATTTCTGGAACAAAATTACCTATTTAATTGCACTGTATATCACGGGAAGGGGCTAGGGCCTAGGGTCAACTATAGTTTTAATCACAACAATTAAATTAATCCAATTCTCTAGTCGCAGGTCTGCTGGTCTGCAGTCGTGATCTTCTGTCTTTAACGGCCTTATTACGTGCTTTTTTGTAAAGTGCATATCAACCAAAGCAATATTTAAATATTTTTTTTAGTTGAAGTGCCTCTCCACGCCACTCCTGTCCAACCTCGCACGGGCGGACCCGACGGGCGGCGGCGCCTCGGTGACGTCATCGCGGCGGCTCCTCAGATGCTGTTAGTGCGACTTTCGCGACACATCATCGTGACAGGACACTTCTAGACGCCCTAGCTAATGAACTCGTATGCAGGAGGTCTGGCAGTTAATTTAAAAGTAGTACCTAAATAGTAGATGATGGGAGCTTTATTGTTTGCAAGACTGAGCTTTGAAAGCTTTCAGGAAATCCCGCATATTTTGTGTGATAAGAATGATCGCGTGGAATTTTATAGTAGTAGTATTATAATAATAATATCTAATAATCTAAAAAAATCATTACTAAATATTTAGACAACAATACTTCCTAAAAATTAAATGATCAGTAAATCAATAGGTTTTTAAAATAATGTTTGATGGACAGTTTGTACAGTTTTTGAGTCAAACAGCGCTCGGACGGCGTAAACGCTATTAATAATTCAAATTAATAGTGTATTAACCTGAACAATCTCATTTATCGACCTAACAAATCCATACTTATAATATTATAAATTCGAAAATGGGTCTGTCTGTCTGTACGTTATCTTTTCACGCCAAACAACTACACGGATTTCGATAAAATTTGGCAAGGAGACAGATGGCATCCCAGGGAAGGACATAGGCTACTTTTCGATATACCACGCGGGCGAAGCTGAAAAAGAAATTTGGCACATGAGTAGACCATGACCTGGAATAAAACATAGGATACTTTTTATCCCGATACTCCCTCGGGATAGCGACTTACGCGGGTGAAACCGCGGGCGCAGCTAGTTTCTTATATTTCCGGCCATGATTCCACGAAATGCGTCGCTATTACTAGGTATAAAACAAAGGTTGTGTGACATACAACCCTGTAATTGATAGCTGTCGACCTAGTTCAAGTTCCTTTGTCACAAACAAGGGCAATTTGCAACGATTGTAAAACTTTCATCTCTTCATTAATTAATTATAATTAAGCAGTTCGTATTAATAGGAACAAAGAGTGATGTGTTGCAAGTCAATATATACTAAAACTTCTTTGACAATTCAATTCATCTACATGGGAAGGACTGAAATACTAATTGAATATCCATGATTATAACAGCTAACAGCTATCAAAACTATTATAAGGACATCTTTGAGTTGACCTTGTGCCTTTTTTTTTTTTTTTTTTTGAGTGTGGGAAATCATCCAATGACTTCTCCCGCTCTGGGTGGAGCGGAAGGGCGTGTCAGACTTTTACTGACTAAAACCCACCCGTGTTCCTTCAGTTGCCTGTTGCCAAGGTCCCGGTATCCCTTTCGGACTAACCCGCAACCCTGGCAGGCATCGGTCCTAGCGGACCCCGCCAATTGTGCTGACATCTCTTTGAGGCGCGCGTGGAACACGACGCGCCATCGACCCGGGCCTGGTCCTGATCGGACGGCGAGCTACCCATTGCTCGCCGTCCGCAAGCCCGCGCCTATGGTGGCCGGGAATCCGCCTGGGATTCCCGACGCCCAGGGCGTCTCCAGCGGCGGCGGCGGTTAGGGGCGTAAGGGCGCAAACTTTGCCTCTCCCTCACGCGTTCCGCCTCCTCCTTCGCGAGCATTACTGCTTCGCAGAAGGAGGTGACTACTTCCCATGCCCTCTCGCTCCGTACCATGGCCTGGACCAGAGCCGGACGCGAGATGACCTATGTGCCTGTAATTGCATTGCATAAATAAGATCGTATTAATACAAAATAATTATTCGTAATTACATAAATTAAGGTTCGCTTTCACAGTAAGGGTCAGTTCACACAGAGACACGACGCGATGCGCACTTTTTTATGATCCGATACAATATCGAATTTATTTATTACACAATACAGTCACGGACTTTCATTGATGAGACACCTGGCACTGTTCGTATTTTAGCCGTGTAATGCAAAGAGGGTGTATTCGGTTCCCGACACGCAAAGTCATAATGTCTTCGTATTAGAAGAAGAAAATTATATTTCATATCTTTACCGGTTGGCTAACCTGAGAGCCAGAACTACAAACTTGACAGCAGAGTGACTGCCCAAAGTCAACCAATTGCAGGTCTAGCAACAGTAACCTAGCAACGATAAACAATCGTTGATAGGTTACTGTTGCGATAGTAACGTTAGCGTACGGAGAAATAATAAAAGTCATTTCGACAAGTTCGAAAGTAACGTCTCTGACATTGATATTTCAACTGTCAACTGTATTCAGTTAAGTTTTCAGAAATAACGAGTTAATGAGCTATGATTCAAAGGAGGTCGGTATCAAATAGATTTGACAATCTTAATGCAACATTGTATTTATTTTTAATTTTTTTATCATTGAGAACTTATTAGTCAACCTCTATGGATAAGAATATTTCTGATTAAAAGTAATTTATTTGTCATCTTGTTTACGAGCGTGCGATTTGAGTTCGTGTTTAATCGTGTAATCTCGTGAATGTATTTTACTGCAAAATTGAAAAGTTTGATGGTGGCTCATCAATTAAAGTCCGTGACTGTACATGCTATAGTCAATACTTTTATTCCGATAGCTCTAAAGAATAATCATCGATAGGTACTGTTAATTCAGTATACTTCTACTTCCCCATATTTTTTAAGCTCGTTACCACAAACCGCAGCTAATGGTTATATTTAGCGATCAAAAGCACTAATAAGGTGTTGGAGAATTCGGTAACGAATGTGATAAATGATATCGCTCAGTATTTGATTACCCGACGCGCCGTGGGGCGTGAGAAACAACACGTCTTTGGGCGATATCTCGTGTTTCAACTTACTCGTGTTAGAATTGGAGTGTTCCTTCTTGATCCTGTGGATAAGAACCATATTTCTTTGGTTTTCCAGTACGTAGTGTTGTGGCTGTCCAATTAGCGGAGCGAAAAAGAAATAAAATCATACTATTTCGCCAGCCAGATTCATTTGCAGAAACTTAATTTCAAGCTCATTATAATGTTACGTTGATACATAGATGCACATATTTTTAACATAGTCTTTACATCATACACATTGTCTTCTTTCTTTTTTTTCATGTGTCAGAGTTTTTACGCCGCCTACTATGACTGACTTGGCTTCACATGCCATCGAAAATTATCTCTCAGGCTCTCGGTTATACACAATGCAAAACGCAACTATTTCCTAGAATGATATATTATCCGTGTTTTTTGATAATGTGGGCCGCCAGTTAAGCAAAAACTGTAGCTAACTATCTAGCTATCGTGGCCGATAAAATCTTTATGCATTGACTTTAAGATTAACCGTATAATATCATAAACAATATTTTTTTCAAAGTAGGCTGGAGAGCACAAGCCATTATTTAGAGCGATCAATCAGCCTCCAATAGATCGCCAATATGATAATATTGCTCAAGTTACAATATACCTAATCTGTAATGCTATCAAATTATATTCGAATTCTATGAATTGAGACTATATCTATCGATAAAGTAACAATGATAAGAAAATGAAAAAGAAATGATGTATATTACTGGACCGAATATTCGGATGATGACCATTTATGGAAAGTGCACTGACACCACTAACGGTTTAGGCTGATAGGCAGATAGGTGCTACGCGATTCTGTTAGAACAATTTCCATGTTTCATAGAAATTATTCTACTAGAATCGCGTGGCGCTGTGACGATGCGCCTGTCTCCGGAAACCTTTAGACAATTTGACAGTTTCAAGATGAACTTCTAGTTGGAAAAAATGAGTTATTTTTAATCTTTTTGGATGGAAAATAAGCAAGCACCTCATCACCATAATGAACGAACATCTGCAATGAGAGACAACTTGCCTCACATCCTAGAGACAAAGGTAAATTAATGTCTGAAGCACCTCTAATTTCACCGTCCATACCCCTATAATTAAAATAGGATCATAGCTGATTTACCGCGCGACTTGCATATATACAACGTCTCGACATCAATTGTCGGGCAGTAGCCCAACAGACACAATACCCGTCTGGTTGGAAGATCCTCCCTTTTCTATGGTGAATGAGTGTATTTTACACCCTGTTCCTCATACCTCTATACTTAGTTTGAACAGTACAAAGTGGCACAAACCTTTTTATCCACAGAAAAGCTAGTGACTCCGCCGCTCACGTGTCGAGTGACGATCAATTATCGTGACCAAGTAAAGCAGAATACAAACAACTTGGGCGAACAACAAAGGGATTAGTTTACCGAACAACTAACAAGAAGGAATCGACTGTGTTGACACACTGACCGCTCTAGTGTCATGTTCTTGCGATGGTTTGTTTTTTAGTGCTGATATTTGCACGTGAACATTATTCTGTGCAAGAATTGGCTTGGTAATGAAAAATAAAAATAACAAAGGTCGTGGGGTAATTGCTTAACACACTAACAATGGTAATGCCTTTCGTTTCGACAATTCAATAACATTCATTGCTATATTTTTTTTTTATTGTTTAATTTTTTATTATTGTTTCATTTTTTATTACTGTTAATATGATATTGATAATAGATTGAGTTAACTAAAGGACTAACTCATCATCATCATTTCAGCCGAAGGACTTCCATTGCTGGACATAGGCCTCCCCCAAGCACCGCCACTTCGATCGGATCTGTGCTTCTCGCATCCAGCGCATTCCTGCGGCCTTCACCAGGTCATCGGTCGGTAGACCGATGACCTGGTGAAGGCCACCCCACAAGGTATTGTGGGGGGGCCTTCCAACGCAACGTCTTCCGGTACACGGTCACCACTCCAGAAACTTTCGGTCCCATCGGCCATCTGTTCTGCGAGCAATGTGCTCTGCCCACTGCCACGTCCATTACGTAGGTTCTCCTATGATGGATCTCTTCATTCCTGATTCGATCACGCAGGGTAACTCCGAGCATAGCCCTCTCCATTGCCCTTTGAGTGACTTTCAGCCTTCTAATGAGGCCCATTGTGGAGGAGGACAAACTAACTCCACCAGATCATCTATGGGTAGGTTAAGAATTTCCTTAAAAATTCTCCAGGTTGACGAAGTGTTTGCTAGTCTTAATATTCAATTACTTCACCATGTTCTATTTTTTCTTCCTAAACTAATCAATGCATGTTTTCTTTCTCAGACTAAACTAACCGAGTCTATTTTTAATAAACCAGGTATGATGAAGGCATATAAATATTTGTAGGTAATTTTGCATGTTTAACAGCTGATATTTTGCACTATATTAACGACTTGTATCCATTTACTAGACAAGAAACAATAGACAATTAACAAAATGGGGTCGAAGCTCTTTCTCCTAGACTTTTCTCTATGGAAATTAGTGCAACGCCCTATATTTTTAACATCTACATTTTCCGATACGGTTTTTCATAGCTATTACGCAAGTAAATATTTTTAAGATGAATTATTATGTGCTAATGTACTTTATACAGTCTTGGAAATTGTTGTTTGAATCCGGTTTCTTTTTCATGAAATGGGGAGTTTTCCCGTAGTTAATTTACATACATATCCGGTACTGAAACAAAAGCGATTTGCTTTTAATTTTTAAGCATCATGGTACTAGGACTTCTTCTGCCAGTTCCATCTGTTTTATGACCCATAAGATAAATAAAGAACTGGAAAAGAACCAGAGTCACCGACATAGCTTGCAGAGTAAGCAAGCAGAAGGGGCAGAAGAAGGCGGCCATGTTTGTCGAAGGACCGATGGCCGCTGAAGCAGACGAGTCCTCTTTTTTTTTTTTTTTGAGGTTTGGAAATCCTCCAATGACTTCTCCCTTTCTGGGCGGAGCGGAAGGGCGTGTCAGACTTTTACTGACTAAAACCCACCCGTGTTCCTTCAGTTGCCTGTTGCCAAGGTCCCGGTATCCCTTTCGGACTAACCTGCAACCCTGGCAGGCTAACCCGCAACCCTGGCAGGGAGCAAACGAGTCCTGGAGTGGAGAGTGTGGAAACCGCGTATCGGCAAGCGTAGTGTGGCCCCCAGCTAGAAGAACCGAAGACCTTAAAAACGTGGCTGGGATAGACTGAATGCGGAAGGCAGAGTACAGATGCCGTATTATAAAGTATTAATGCCAATTTTTTCCAGTGTGAGAGAGAGACGGAGCTAGACAAGGCCGCTAGCACCATCCCGTTTTCGCAGTGGAATAAGGATGGCATTAATATTTCATAATACTACCCCAGGGTGTTGAGCCGCCGCCTGTGAGAGGCCTATGTCCAGCAGTGGACGGCGATAGGCTTGATTTGATTGATTTGTTGCAGATAAATAAAGTAGCAATTAGGTATCTATTTGTAGCTAACACGTAGGTAAGGTGTTTATTGAAGAACAGCGAGGTTTTTCAGGATAGATTTTTTAGCAGAATAGTTGCTGTTATCTGAAATTTAATGAGGCAATCTTGTCTAAGTGTACAGTAATGATAAAATGTTTAATATTCGTAATGTTTTCTTATTTAATGCTGAATGTCGTTCGACACTCGTCTACTGTCAATACACTTACCGCCTTACTAATAAACGTTGTATAGCGCCTGTATAGTTACACAACGCTTTGTCTTCTTCTTTCAAAAGTAATTTGACTTTTGAAAGAAGAAGACAAATAGCTAGCATAATAGCTGTATAGTTACACAACGCTTTGTCTTCTTCTTTCAAAAGTAATTTGACTTTTAAAAGAAGAAGACAAAGCGTTGTGTAACTATACAGGCGCTATACAACGTTTATTAGTAAGACGGTTAATATTATTTATTTATTTCAAAAAAATACATCACTAGGTACTCATAGAAACAGCAAGTGTAAATAATGCGTATTTTATTTGATAGTTCCATTGGTTTTCATGTCGTTTGAATTTATGTGCGTTTTCCACTAAAAGTATAGACACAATACAATTTATGACCCGCTCTAAACGAAAGAGCATGGTGATGAAAACCGCTCGTCGGCAATAAATTCTTAAAGTGATACCTCTGAATGTGGACGCTGCCTGTTGTGTTATATTGCATCTTGATGTATCAATAAGTGCTAAGTTTACTTACGCGTATAACATCACGCCTACGATTCGCTAAAGATTTTTCTTTCGTCAAAATTGGTTTTTATATAAATGTTCAAAAGCATTATAATAGCTGGCTGCGTAACTAGGTAGAGTAAAATTGGTATTTCAAAATAAACTCTAGAAAATTCCTCGAAAATTGCTTTTTACTTAAATATTTATTATAATAACACCTAAATGAACAGATAAGTAGAAAAGAACCGAAAAAAAACTTTATTTCAGTCTAAAACGGCTCGGCAATAATTGATACTCTATTGTTTATGTTTTTTCCCGCGGGGTAATTGCGTAACACACTTACAGTAGCAATGGCTTTCATTTTGACAGTTCAACAACATTCATTGCGTTATTTACGTTGCTGAGCAGACAAATAATTCCAACATATGAAGCAATTGATTAGCAATATCCTTAAAAATCATTCAGATTGAAATCATAGTGTGTTACGAATTAGGGTGCAGCAGTTTCTGCTTTGTATCTAAAGCATATTCATTAGTTTTTCCAATGGATTATATTGAATCAATTGGCTAAGTTGAATTAACGAACTCACGCTAATTAGGTATGTGGCAGTCTTTTGTATCCAAAGCACTCCTTCAATAAGTTATTTATGCTGACACATTCCTGACAGTGTGATGTTTACACTTTTACAGCACGTGTCTATGTGTGAAATTTATAGCATGTGTATCAATCGTGTACTATTAATTGACACGTGTGTTTACGCTTCTGCTACGAATCGGAGGTGTTAAGGAAATGTATTCCTTAGTGTGGAGCTTTTGTCATTGACTACGGCTATGTTATATTAATTTATGATTCCATGACTATTTTTTAGGATTCTTTTTTAGGTTTTTAGACGGGTAATTCCTGTAATTTTTAAGAAAGTTCGCAATCTTTCAAATATTACTATCAATTTACCAACTTTTTTGACAAGATTGCGACTTGAATGTGAACGTTTTTACGCACGAGAGTTGGTCTTCGAAGCAGGGCTTGAAAACGATACCAATTCACATTAAAAGTAACGTTAAGTAACGGTATTTCCGTAGAGATACTTCGATATCGGTACAATTTGGTAGCGTTACTTAGTAGCATAACATAATAATAACGTTAACATTTTTGGTAAAAATTACCGGTATTTTTAACGTTATTGTAAAAATAGCGGTAAAAAATTATCGGTATTATTTTGTTATTTTAAGCGACGTTGCCAGCCCGCCTCAAAGGCGGCCGCGGCCGGCGTGCGCGCGCGCCCCTCTCACTCTCACACCCTGTCGGCGCTGTTGCCATTTCGTTTGTCGTCTTCATATCTCTCACCGCTCACGGCAGTCGTACGCGCTTACAGAACATGGTGGACCAACCAACCAACCAAGTATATTCTCAAGTACAAGCACAACACAGAATAGCAATGATAAGATAATATCTATTAAACGCGCAAATAGTCGTACGGCAGTCTTAGCGTCGATGCAATCTGACATTCTTTTGCAATTGGACGAGAGCGACGGTAACAAAACTAATTATAACGATAAAATTATCGTTACCTTAGATTTTAACGTTACGTATGTTTAACGGTAAAATGTGCCAGATATAACGGTAAATAATATAACGTTATTTATTAGTTAACGATACCCGCATCAGAAGGCTGTAACGATACCATATTTTTAACGGTATTTCAAGCCCTGCTTCGAAGGATGTAATTTTATTAAAGAGTTTTCTATTCAATTCTATTCTGTTTTGTTTGTTATTGCTTTTGGCTATCCTCAATTTAAAATGTATAATGTACCTAATTTTTTTTGTCACGTTGTAGAATTAAAGTTATAAAACTAAATAAAAGAACGGTATACCTACATTTTCAACATAACTTACTAAAAATTCTGTCCTTTTCCATTTGCGTGAAAATTAAAGAGGCTTTTTTGGTCTGAGGAGGCAAGCAGATATTCCTAACTTGTAAGTTAAGGCTACGTGACGTCAGAAGGCTAATTCTCGTACTTAAAAAATGTTCACATTCAAGTCGCAATCTGTCAAACTTGTCAAAAATGTTGGTAAATTGATTGGATTTTTGAGAGATTGCGAATGAGATGCGAATGCGAACGTTCTTAAAAATTACGGTAATTGCCCCTCTGTTGATTGTCAAGCAACGCCCTATAGCTGCGTAATCAGTCTATCTATACTAATAAAGCTGAGGAGTTTGTTTTTTAGTTTATTTGTACGCTCTAATCTCTGGAACTGCCAGTTGGATTGGTACATTCTTTTTGCATTCTTGAGTAAGTTTATAGGCTATTTAAGATCACGCTACAACCCTTAGGTAGGAGCCGAGCAAAAATAACAAAAGTCAGAAAGAACGCTCAGAGAAAACGAAGTAATAGAATGGGCGGACGATGCGATGCGACGCCGTGGGTCGGGGGAACAAGAAATTTCACACGGACAAAGTCGCGTATATATGTCAATCTGCCTAGCCTTTTCCCAAATATGAGAAATCCAGCCTCCAGATACTACTGAGAAATTCCAGATAGGAAAACCCAATAACACTTTTCCCAACCTGGGAATCTAACTCAGGACCTCATACTCAGCAGTAGCGCTTGCAACCACTAGACCAACGAGGCAGTCACATAACTACATTATTAAACGAAAAAGATCTTATGAGAGGAAATTAATGGAGACGTTGACAGATTGACAGGAAACGAAATATTTGATGCGACGCGACACGACATGATACTTGCGAAATGACTCTATATTGGCACGAGTATGTTAAACTCAGTAATATTGAATTTCAGATGTGCCTCTATTACATTGTCATTGTCAATGACAATAACAATTGAAGGCGAAATTTTAGATCTTTTACTGATTAAAAATCTTGTTGGAGGCGGAAGTCTTTTGTTATACGATACAAAGTTGCTGTTCTTTATAATGGTTTTGTAAATGGAACATGTTTGAAAATAGAACAGTAATGAACTAATGACATTTTGTTTACGGAATGATGTACGTTAAAAGTTAGGTGACATTCGATATAGGAATTAATTTCCATTTTACAACGAAAATTGATGAAGTATGCATATTTTACATTAGGAATTTCGTCGGTAGGTACTAGGTACATACATAGGTGTGCGTCGCGTACCAAAGTAAAATTCTAGTAGAATTTATGCCGGTTCATACGAGAAGCGGTCATAGTCGACGACAAGGCGCGTTAGTGTTAGGACGCGCCGCTCGACAACCCGACGCGAAGAGCACGCGGAAGGCAACTTGCACGCATTCGATCTAGTGATAAACATAGCAGTCCCAAAAAAAAACTAAAAACTTTTTGTTTTTTTTTTTGTTGTTGTTCGAATTTTGAAACATTGACACGACAGTCTGTCTGGTTTTTTTAGTTTGTGAATGAAACAGTGAATGATTTTTCCAGTGACCCGTAATTGAAAGGTTAGTATGTTTTTCCATAAATTAACATTGTTCCAAAAACCACGCTGTTGAAAATTATCAATGGAAATGCGTTTCCGATCGCTAGCTAGACATGTGCGGAGTTCAACGTATAACCTTAACCCTCTAACGAACACAATACGACTTCGGAGAATGTATTTACATTTTCTCGAAGTTATGAATTAAAATTAATTGACAACTGACATTTTTAGTGCCGAATATTACTAACCATAGAAAAGTGATGTCTTCAAATTGAAATATCACGGGAAGTGGCGTGTAATTAGCATTAAATAATAATCTACAAAACTGTGAACTGTACCGTAGAGACGATTAAATCTATCATATTTAATTAATTATGGGATTCATTCATTAAAATGTAAATTTATTCAAACGACTTATCAGCAAATTGACATGTGGTAGGTATCGATATTTCCAATCGATAGTTTTTATCGGATCGTTTTTTATCGATCAGCTGTGTGATCGATAATGTTTACGTCAATTTCCCTTGCTATAATTTTTATATGGTATCGATCTTTTTTTTCTTAAGGTCATTTGCCTATTATTGATTCCTATTGGTCCCTCGGTTTTTTGCGTTTTTTGCCATCATAAATGAGATGTCATGACTTTATAAGTCCAAATTGATATAGTTATCAGTGACATTGTCATTTTTGATGACTTGAAGTATTTCTGGTCAGGACAATCACCATTCACGATTTCGGTGGAAAAAAAGCAGCGAACAATTATTTTTTGTTGTGTTGTTAATAGATCATAATAAGTAATGTGTCTATGACGTTTGTAATTGTATTGTGGTATTTCATTCAATGCGACTTTCAAAATATTATAGACGCGGTATGTACTTCCTATTTAGTGCCATTTAGTTTTTTTTCCAAACTTTTTTTTTGATACATAAGCGTAGACATTTCATGCGGTGATCTGAATGAGTTGACCAAATTGAAAGGCATGTTTTTTACGCATAACTTTATGACATCAGTTAGGTAAGTACCTACCTACCTACTTATCGGCCAAATTGTTATCTAACGGTTCTAGGCAATGGACAGAGTCTACAAATAACTTTGAACTCTATCTAAGAGATGAAATATTTTTTCCTCAGTTTGGTAACGACATTTTTGTGCATTTTATAGAAATAAAATATTCTGAACGATTTACCAAGGTGGGGTACATAATACAAAGGAAAAAAAAAAATTGTGTTCCATTTCCTCATATTAAGTTTTATGTTAGTACAGTTGCTTTATTTGTATCATCGTAAACAATAGCTTGTTTATATTTCCTTTTCTTCCGTTCCCCATTACCAGTAACTGTGTAGTTGTTAAATAATTTCTTAGCTCTCACAATTAACACCACGCTCGATGACGTCACCGCTTGCTACCATTATGAATCATAAATGTAAGCATTTCTGCTTAATTAACATACTTCGATAAAACTCGACTAACAGAACTATACTTTTAAACTTAGAACAGTTTTTAGTAATCCTGAGGCGTGATTGCGTAACACACGTTCAGTTCACAGTTCCACAACATTCATTGCGATATTTACGTTTTTTAACAGACGCATTTTTCAAACATATGAAATAATGGATTAGCAATTTTTATCAAAATCCTTCGGATTGTGATTGAAAATATGTCACACAATTAGGTCGCTGATGAAGTAATTTAAACTAAGGTTAATGCACTATTGTAGGTCATCTCACAATATTAGACTGAAGCTGTAAATTATTTAGATAATAAGATAAGCATCCAATAAATGTTTACATTTTCAGTCATTATCCCGTATCTTGTGCTCGGATTATTATTTAATATCACTGGCGAACAGTCATACAAGATGGATTCCGTAAATATTTCCCTCGCTAAAGTGGCTGTAACTCACGTTGCTAGGGAATAGGGATGTGGATACAATATAACGCTGGCGAGTTTTCCAAACAAATGCTTTCGATTCGTCACCGTTCTGGCAGCGTGCGAGCCTCCTGGCGAGGCATGCAATCGCATTTATTTCCGTCGAGCACAGCCCTGCAGCTTGTATGGATTTGAATCGATACGATGCTCTTTATTATTTGACTTTGTTCGCGTTGATTTCGGATTTGTCCACACAAACTTCAATATCCTGTTGCATCCGGGGGAAAATGGAAATACTGTTGGTTAAAAAGAACAACTTGAAAAGGGTTGAGTTTAGAAAAATCTAATTGAAAAGGGGTGTTTTTTAGAAAAATCCAACTGAAAAAGGGTTGCTTTTAGAAAAATTTTAATGAAAAAGGGTCCGTCTGTAGTGCACCGTTACCGAGTGCCTTCAAATTTCATCGCATCCTTTAGTGGGCTAGTTATTCTCGGTCTTATTTGACCGTTATTGACGTATCTGCTTTTACTAATAGATATATATGTAATTGGTTCCATTAGCCGTTTGCACTGCAGTGTCCTGTGACATGTTTTAGGACCGATAACGCTATCGTCGGATGGTTTAACGGGCCCGATCGTGTGATTTTTCTATTGGGCTCGCTTTGCATGTAGGTCGCTTGGTTACGATGTGAAGCGATAAGCTGCGGTAACTGTGATATGAAAGGGCAGGTTGCGTCTGCGCATTCACGCGTGCTATTGTTGATTTTGTTTTGATGTTTTCAAGGTTGATGATGTAATTTTATCGCATATTTTTAAATACAATCGACTAGTTTGTTTGAACGATTCTTGTTATCTTAGTTTTCCATGTTATTCAATGGACTGGGAAAAATATAAGAGTGATCTTAAGATAAAATATGTGTTATTTTATTAAAATATAAAATATTTAAGTAAGTAAGTTAAAATATTTGCAAATTTATAAATCAAAATCGTTTCCTAATTTGGAGACATGAATTATCTCATCTCTATTATGTTTGTCTGTTCCCTATTTTATATCCAGCTGTCATATTAATTTATTAATACATGATTATTGGAGCTTAATAACATGTTTTATAATAAATCACAAATATCCTTAGGCTAAATACACTAAAAACTGTCTGTTTTAGACATGCTACTTTGAACCTGTCTCTCCTAAAGTGAACTTTTTATTTATAAACTCTTTAAAGTTAGTGATTAATGGTTCTCGTCCTGCTGCAAGGCAAATACGTTAATTAGTAACAATATGTTAACGTTTAGATTTCGTTTCCTTGTTTGGACGATTTGATTATTTTGATTTTAAGAAATATAGAGATACTTATACTAAGAGAGTATAAGAGTCTAAAATCAAACTAATTATTAAGTAGAGGTTTTAAAAAATGTACTCGTTAGTTATTTTTTATTTTTTCAAAATTGTGCCCATTTTTATGTTTTTCAAAATGGATTTCTCCTTTTTAAAGTGATTAAAAAAGTAAATCTTTCAACGTTTTTCCCGAAAATGATTTTTTTTTGTTTTTTCTAATCACTTTCAACGACAGCAACATGAAACCAAAAGTGCGTTGACGTAAAGTAACACAGGTCTATATTTTACACAAGAATGTAATTTTAATTAACGCAATGTCTCGAGTTATTTGCGTTGTGAATTATTTTTAGATGAACTAGTTGAAGATTAAAATGGTCAAATTGGACACGAGCAGATTACGTAACGAATGCGAAGAGTTTATTAGTATAACAGTGCTAACGACATTGAACTCTGGAGAGGAAACGGTTCATTTCTTGTGATCTGTCAATATTTTTTTTTTCTAAAAAGTTTTTACTGTAGCATCATTTCGACTAGTGACGGTGACACTTGACACTGGCCGGAAAATGTTTTTTTTTCTATTCCCGAATTTTATTTCTCAATTCTAAATTCAAATCGTTTTCTTTTTTATTTGATTATTGCTACTAACTTGATATGTGCGGTCCGTTAGAATACCAGTTGTCATTTATTTATCTGAAACCAGAATCGATCGTCGATTAAAATGCAATGTCGATAATCACTGATCAATCGATAACCAATTACTCAGCCATGGCCATCTTTTCACGCCATTTTTATTTCCTAGAAATCGTACCGTGCGTGTGAGCTGTGGGAAATTCGAAAATTATGATTGCATTCAAAAACTTACATCCATTTCACGCGCGTATTAGGTATGAAAAACCACTTTTAAAACTTCATGTGTGGTCGATGACTTTCAATCGAAGGATAGAAACAACAATTTTATTCAAAGCATTATGAACTTTACCTTTCAATTGAAAAGGTTTATTGTTGGAAATATCAGTAACCGTATCGATACTGACAGTAATTGAAAGGTGGACAACTAGTGTAATTAGAAAAAAATCCCGTAAAACGTCGAATCAATAAAGATTCCACTTAAAGACCACTTTCGTCGGGACTCAGGACTAGATTGGGCTTTTTTGCTTGGAATAACATAATTGCTTTGAGCAAGTCTACGTTTACCATTAGATGGTTGATAAATTTAAAATTTATTTGAACCGGTAATTTGCCAAGGACGTTTTTATGAGTCGGTACAAATCACTGTGTATCACTTTTATTTATTTTGTAAAAATTAAAAAAATACCTATCCAAAAATTTCTTGGTGATTTTTTGTTCAGTTAGTAGACATAATTAATAAGATTATCTCATGTTTTGCCACTACCTACTTAACATTGTCATCTTTGAAACGTACTTTTTGCCGTTTATGACAAAAAATATGATCCGTTTTAAATTCCGACTACTACCTACTGCCGCAAAAATTTCAACAATAGAATGACATTTTTTTTTAATCGAACCAGTGATGTTCCACGCGCTAACCGTTTTGAATTTAAAATATTCTTCGCTTCATAACATTACTGTACTATGCGCCTAATACGTTACGAAATCGCGTCTGCTCTCCGATGTAGTGTATTTTTCTAACAATCTATTTGTTTACGAGATGGGTACTACATAGATAACCCAATTACGTTCGCTTATCGCACAATGTATTAGAATATTTTCTTCAGTTCGCTCTTACGACAGACTATGAATGAGATGAGATGTTTATTTCCTGATCGCTATTCATGTTCTTAATTTTGTTGTTATTATTAAACTACGAACACGTACCTAATTGTATTCCCACTAAATCACTATCAACGTTGACACTAAGATTTTACTTATAATGTAGGTACCTGTATTGTTGTTGAAATAAATAAGCTAAAGTTATATAAATGTACCTACTATGATTCTTAGGTTATTATGGTTGTTTAAGGAAAACAATAAAATACGCCCTCGCTAATAGACTACATTGGTCAGGATTAAAACGGAATATGGAACGCAAGGATACATTCAAAATTAGAATAGATTACTCAAATTTCATTCTATTTTCGATTTGATGAACAGTTGACTACTTTGATGATTTGAATATTGATTAACAGATTTTATAAAGCTTCACAGAAAAGCTTCATAAAAATGAAAAAAAAACATGCGCGGCAGTCTTTGAGGACTGCCGATAGAAGTGAAAACTAAGTAACATTCATTCATTTCTTCAAGCGTGACGATGACGCGAGTTCCATGATTTTTGTTCACCCAAAAAGTGCTCAACGCGCCTAAAGAAGTTTTCACATAAAAAAGAAACTTATAAAAAAAAAAAAAAAACAATTTTACAATAGATTGTTATGAAATCTATCAAAGAATCGAGATCCACGTTTGACGATCACTCTACAATAGAAAAAGGCTAATGAATATAAAATGTGACAGCTAAAGCGGTTATATTGAGCGTAGCCAAATAGTGACGTCACGTGCTATCTTCACATGAACAGTTACAAAAGCAAGTTAGTTCACTTGACGACTCGTGCAAAGATTACGTGTAATAAGTAACGCAATCGCATATTTACTCGAGTTAAGACCGTCAAAAGGAACATCAACAGTAGAGATAACGAGTTACCTAACACTGTGTAATCTGCATAATCGGTCAGTGATACCGAATGAATCATAAATATTGTTTATGAAAATATTCGCAAAATATTCTATAAAGTTTTTATGGCGTGATACTTTTGAATTTGGAACATAGAATTAATATAAGTAGATTAAACGGTCACATTAAATTAGAATTAAGAGCATAAAATTGGTACAGATCATGTAAAGAATTTTTATGTTTGTATTAACATTTTTCCTAAAGAACAATTTAACGTCACAAACAATTTTTTTTTGCTTTTTTTAAAGGTCAATAACTTGGCAATAATGTATTCCTGATTTCTTATACTCAACCCTGTAAAAATCTAAGAACATAATTATTATAACTAATTATCAGCAAAGTCTGTTCAAAAACTAAACACAGCCTTTTATTTTTCGTCAATAACGAGGTAAGAGAAGTAATCATTCTCATAGATATTATTTTTCAAAAATCTCCTTGGTCTCGAGAAGATCGCGTGTCAAATGTCGATGATTCCACCATGCCCCACCAACTCAATCAATTCTATGAAAGTGCATAACATATTCGATCTAAAAAAACAAGGACATAGTAAAACACACGCGATTCCATGACCGTTTGACCTGCTTATGTTAAAGTATAAATAAAAGATAAAATAAAATTTTATTATTTCTTTTATTCTTACAAAAATACAACATGCAAACTTTCCCAAAAACTCGATATGGACATTATAACGCCAGCAATAAATATTTATTTGGTTTTGGCTAAAAATACGTATTTGATTTAAATAATAAATACCTACAGCAGGCGCCTAAACTGTCATTTTAGTGTTAAATCGGATTCCGAAAACCACTGTTCTAATGTTTTTAAAAAATAGGTAGACTAAATAATCGATTAATAATTAATAATTACTCGATTTCTAAATTAAACTTTTCTCATTGACTATTATAATCGATTTCTCAACCAAATTAATGATAATAAATTTTCTTTACAGGATAAAAAAAAATATATTTGATTTTAAATTAAAGAAGATATACGTTTCGTCGAAACAGTTAGAAGCAATAACATGTCAATGAACGATTATAAGTATATAATTTCTAAAGAATAAATAGTTTCTGTTAGTTCGTATTGTCGTCTCTAAATAGTCGTATATTTGTCGTATAAATTGGTTCATGGCTTATATTTGTGCAGTTGTTACATTGCTTAGACAATTGCTGTAACTATAATGATTTGACACCATTTCTTCTAATTCCGGTCAGGGATAGAACATTTCAATAAAGAAAATGATAATGTTGAAATTTTATCGAATTTGGCTGGTTATAGTTACATTAGAATTGAAATTAAGATACAGGTCCCTATTACTAATTAAGATACCTGTCTCTTAAGATACAGGTCTCCTAGTTTAAGAGACAGGGTTCATTATTATTTTGTATGCATAGAATTATTTTTTTTTTTTTTTTTTTAGAGTTAAATCTTCTGTGCACAAAACTAAATTATATGCTTATTGTATTGTATTTTTGTCACTTTGTTTTGAACTGTGTCTGTGTCTGTTATTCGGATAAATAAACAATTTTATTATTATTATTTCTTTTTAAACACATATTTGTTACATTTTTAAATATTTTTTATAAAAAACATGAAAACAAAACATTTAAAAATATAAAAAATAGTAGCCCATCGGCATCAGGATCAGGGTCCAAGCTGCCGGTGGTCAGGGCTCTAGAGAAAGGAACCTCCTCACTATGCGTGCCGTGTCCAGGAGTACTGCTTTCTGAATCAAGCATTATTAATTAGATAAACAAAACCAAAAAATATTGGTAGGTAAGTACTATTTTATTAATTAATTAGGAAAACATGATAAGTATGTAGAGTTTATTTAAATTCTTATTATATAACTACCTACTCGATTACATTATTGACCTTTCTTTCAAATTGTAACGTAGGACCTACGTAGTGAATTAAACTGATATTTTCATTAAAGACGAGGATAGACAGGCACGATGAATTTAAAAATCAAATTGCACGTAATTTATAAAAAAAACAAAAACCGACTAGCATCACGGTTCCACAAGATTAATACGTGTAATAGGACGTCTCGTTGATACACACATCAAAGTCAAAAGAAAAAGATACAGTGAAAGACAGGTGAAGATTTATAGTCATTACTGTGGAAGCCGCGCGCGCGCATTATCTACAACTCGGAACTATGAGAGATATTTATTAAGACAAACTCAACGCAGCTTCCGAACACATAAACAATAAGAGAAGATTAAAAACGTGTCAATATACAAATTGAAACGTCAGATATATTGATTTGTTATCGCCAGAGGTCACGTTACGGGAGTGAAATTCCTTGACCCAATATCTAGTTAAATGTATGTAAATGAAATGAGTTATCAGCCATTTGATCAGAAAAGAAAGCATCTTGTTTGACATTGAAGATTAATATTTTGTTATTATTTCATGCAAATTGGACAGTGTTAATTAAGTCGTAAACGAAATCATTGCTTGAATAAGTCGTCAACATCACCAATTTGACAAATAAAACCAATATACCGAATACAATTTTGTATTTACTTACCGCCTTACTAATAAACGTGGTATAGCGCCTGTATACACTACGCTTTGTTTTCTATTTTCAAAAGTCAAATTACTTTTGAAAGAAGAAGACAAAACGTTGTGTAACTATACAGGCGCTATACAACGTTTATTAGTAAGGCGGTTAGAGTATATATTTATTATACAGGTTTTGTATTTAAATTTGTAGATAAAAGAAGATAAAATTCGTAGTAGTTCATCTGAAATAACAAACCGCTGCGCTATTTAATGGGTCTCCCTTGTTTCATCGAAAATAAATTGCCAAATTATCACTTCCCAAACAATTTTCCGCATAATTTCATTTGCCAAAATATTACTTAGCAAAAAATCTCTTCACAAATAATTGTAACTCAAACCTAATGTTTGGCAAATGAACGTTTAAACAATAACTTGTTTAACAAATAGTACTTTTACCAATTTTTATGTAGTCAAATATTTCAACTGGCGCAAAATAAAATTTGCCAAATGTTTAGTATCGACAGTTTCGGGTAGCCTGTTTTTTTTTCTATAATCCAATCGTTTCTGGCACTCGCCGGCCGCTGCCGCGGCACTGCTCGCTTCGCTCGCTCGGCTCGCGCGTAGTAGGTGACAGTTTTAACCTAACCTAACCTAACATAACAAATCACTTGACCAAACGTTTATTATCTAAAGATTGTTTGCTGTAATAAATCATTTGATTAAAGACCAAATACCTAAATGACATTATCCTTGATAATATTCTGCCAAGTAAAAATTTGACCAAATGAAAATGTGCGTTCTAAAATCATTCCAAACATTGCATTGGTATAAAATAAGGTTGCTAAAATTTGTTTGGGTAGTGATATTTGGGCAAAATCTTTTCGGCAAAACGGCAGGATCCCCTATTTAATACCATATTGTCCATCGCGTGTCCGAATGAGCGACAAAACTCATTGCATATTAATATTATGATGTTTTCGCGTGTAGGACGATTTTTATAACACCCATGTGAATACATCTTTTACGGAGTCACAATGATGAAGACAAAACCAGTCGTGGCATAGGACTCATTAGACGAGCAATAAATTGTCTACATATACCTATAAAAGATAATGATGTTCAATGGTCGTCATTAAGTTTGACAACGGGCTATTTGCGGCAGAATTTTTGAAAATGACAAACATTTATAAACAACACAATGTTTAGAAGATTGCAATGTTAGTGAACACCCAGACGATGAGCTAGAAAGTGAAAATGTTTCTTCCAATGAAAGTCGAATAAATTGAGAGCTAACAGACATCAAATTAATCCTGCTTGTTAAGTTTTATACATTCTTAGTTGACAGAGTCATTAGTTTATAACACCTACCTTATAATGGCCACGTATTAAAATTAGGCAATAAATAATATTACATCTTGAAAACTGCGGGTTTTAGGTCCGGACTCCACCAAAGTGGAGAGGAGAGATGTCTTGTGTTTTACAAGTTCTGTCAACTAATAGAATTTCTTTATTCACATTCAGATGCTTTGTGGCGGTATCTACATCGCCACATTCGAACTACGCATCAAAGACCTGACGTCACACAAAAATCCTGACGTCACATAAATGACGTTCTCGGTCTACATACAAAAAATTAATCAATTAGATCCAATAGTTTAGTTACGATAGCTAGTCAAAGATCGGCAAACCCTATAGTCGGCCCATCACTACTATTTAGTTTGTTTGAAAAAATGACTTATTTAATTTCGATGTTAGGACTTATTTGATAGTTCCAAAATACTCTTATGCATTAATATTGCCAGTGTTTTCATTAATTGTTGTATTGTCGTCTCCACATTGTATACAAGAATCCAATATCAATCATTGGGCAGTTGCCCAGACACAACACCCGTCTGGTAGGAGGATCCTCCCTTTTCGATGGTAGATGAGTGAACTTTACACCCTGTTCCTCATACCCCTAAAGCTTAAACTTCCGCCCGTCCTTAAACTTTCCACCCACCAGGTTCCTTCCACTCGATATTTTGTCAGCACATCTTCGTTTAAGAGCATCAGAATTTCATCCAAGAATAGAATGCTTCACATTGCTATTAGTTGGCGAGTCTCACCTGTCAGGTCGCATCGTCTGGATGTTGTCAGGAGCCCGACGGGATCGGGTATCGGCCAAAAATGAACATTTCAATATTAAACTGACCATGTGAACCTGCACGGAGCTGTATTTGTTCGCGTTTAGGTATTTTAATATTTTTATAATGAGGCCTGTAAGTTTAGTCTATACTGTATTGTTCTTCATTTTCGTCACATCAAACACTCTCTTCTTCTTATAATATTATATTATGTTATTCATAATGCCTGGGTTTGTTTGATTGGTATCCGAAGGTATGATGTTCAACTGCTTTTGTGGTCCTAGTGAAATTAATTTCATGGCTGAATACCTACACTTGCTACAAACATTTTTCGTTTGTCATGCTTTTACAGAACCTCTATCAGTGCTGCCTTCGTAGATATTCTTACTTATTGAATACTACCTATATATTTCTCAGTTCAATTTAAAACTTTTTTTTTGTATAAAAGTTTAGTTAAATCGGAAAATGAGAAAGTTATTGTCTACTTCCTAAAAAAGAAAATTAAACAACTAAAATACGTTAGGTCAGCTCATAATGTTATATTTTATTGTTAGACCATCACTTATGTTAAATAACTCATCATAATCGTTTATATACGCCTATCGACTAACAAAAGAATCATTATAATATATGGTGTTATGTAAATCAAAGGTTTATGATATAACGAAGGTAAATATGGGCCAAACATAATAGGTTCAATCGATTTGGTCATAGCCAAATATGCCTAACATTTAGAAGTATTTGTTAGTTTTACAAATATCCCGCAGGTCTTTTACACACAAACCTACAAAGAAAGTTAGAATACCTAGTGGAAAAATATTTAAGAAGAAAGAGGGTAGACATTGCCACAGTAAAGTAGCATTGCAAATGTCCAAGCATAGCATTATGCTGAGCGATGGCCGTTTTGCGTTGATGTGACAAATATTTTCCCCCAACTTTCTTTAAAAGTATCTTTTAGCGCTTGAATGACATTGACAGGGCGGCGCTGTTAGTAAACATTTGTGAAAAAAAACAAGATGGCAGCGTTAGTTCTAATTTTGAGCACGCGCCAAAAGATCTTCTTCTAGCATCAGGTAGGCCACCAGCTGCTAGTGTGCCAGTTGACATAAAAAAACCTGTTAGTCATTTATCTTATAACAGTCATTGCACCTACAACATCGATTTATTCGAATAAAACTCACCATGAAAAATTCGCTGAAATAGGTAAAAAATTGGTTAATTACCTATATATTTTTTCGTAGCATTCTCAGTTAGGTGTAACAGCTTCTTGATCTGTTATAAGATCACGTCCTATAACAATGTACTGTGAATCATTGATAGGTATGTAGTTGATACTCTTGTATTTTAATTTTCAATGACTGCCTACCTATTTATAGTGGACTTTTTGTCATTACCCACATCTATACAATATCGATGAGATTTTTGAACCGTAACTAGGATAGGTTTTATTTTTTTCTGATTACTAAGTTTAAGTATCTTGTTGAATGTGAAAATGGTTTCTACTTTGCTTTTGGTTTCTTATGTTCGTCAGGCAAAAAACTTCTACTACAATATTTTCCTGTTCAACCTACTATAATCTATTTTAAACGGCTCACAAAACAATACTCAAGTGACTTAAATTAATTAATTTCCTTCAAATGAGGTAAACAATGATATAAGAGGCTCTAAATTTAGTCATAGTTACATAAAAGTTAATATCTTGTCGTGTCCGTTTATAGTCTCGATTACGGAAATGACCACTATATCGTGTCATGCAACAAATTAAGGAACTACAATGTTCCTAATTTGACAGTTAATTGACGTTTACATTTGTAAGCAGCGCCATGAAGTATCAAGACATACTGGTCACACTTCGCAGTGACAAAATGGGTTTAGTCGCATCTGTCCAAACAAAAAGACCAAATGAAATGTGACACTTGTCTTGTTTTAATTCGTGTCTTGTCTGCTATTTTGTACTATTATGCTATATGGGAATTCATGCCCTTCAGATACACGATTTATAGATCGAGTTATTGGTTTTACGTCAAAGTGATCGATCATTGAATGTTGTCGATATTTTCTCTATTTTTATAACTCCGGTCGGTATATCACGCTCACATACTTCATGTCTTATCCTTGGTGTAATTACATACTCGTATAGTCACGAGTGAAGTCGGGAATGGCTGCGTAGAAAATGTATATTTGATGTAGAGTACTACGAGCTTGGGAAATAGTTGTTTGACACTAACCTTGACTTGCTGTAGGCGTAAAAACTTATGTTTTAAGGGCAATAGAAGCCGGATATAACCAGTCCACTTTATCACAAACACTCAGCCTAACGTTTCCCATATTTGGTAGTAATAATGTTTAATATCTGTCTACTGGCGCCGTCCGAGCCGCAGTCGGTGACAGCAAACGCTTAATATTTACGTTATTTTTGCATTCAGTGTCAGATATGAATAATTTACCCATTTCCTCTGTTCGCAGGTCTTCGGCGCGCCCTCGAGCCGTCTGCGAGATGGCCGGCGTCACATGAGCACGGAAAACGAAACTTTTGTCTACAACACAACCAATCTATGTACAGTTCTTCGAATTTCAATCAAGTGGAATTTTTCAATCTAATGCTAAATCGGTGGCGTGACTCAGTGGTATCATTTCACTACAGACACTCGCTTTCAATAAGTGATATTTCGTTACGGTGATCGTGTGTGAAACGATACAGTGCCGCCATGATGCTTCAAGGGCCTCTTCTGTTCTACATTTTGATAATGTGAGTATTGAACAACATCTGCTTTGAGTGCGATTATATCACTTACTTAAAACGTATCTTCAGTAATAAATCCTTGTTAAGCAATGTTTTATTGCTGTTTATTGACTTATCTTAACATAATAGGTTGGGCTATCAAAATTTTCTGGTATCATCGTTGAGTGTTCAATCAGCTTCAAACAGCTATAAAAGTCCGGGAGTATTTATTAATTATGATTTACAAATTGCTATAAAATCGACGGACTATTGTAAATAGTCGCGGAGCTGTCGACCAACGCCTTTGCTTATTGTCTTTTATGATTTATTTTATGACTCCACTACATAAGATCGTATTTATGCGGTATCGCATGCTCGTAAATAATATTTATGTTTGTAATAAGTTCTAGTGTAATTCTAACACAAATGTATCGGAGATATGATCTTGTTTAACTTGTTCAACACTCGTTTATAATATAGAGAGATAGCAAAATATCAATTATTTTATGTAAATACAATGTCATGGCGTCCCTTAGGCTTGTGTTCGAATTTAGAAATATTTTCCATTTGAATAAATCGGTTGAATGAGAGTCTAATCGAAGCTCGAGTAAACGAACGCCTACGGATGTGAAGATTAATATAAGATAATCTAATAAGATATTAATAACTATATACAACTAAGTCTCTCATACTTAAACAGACTGGACTTAAGAATAATAATGACTTTGTCACTGACATGAAATGTATTTTCACGCCGCAGCAGGATAATTATGCTAAAACCAAAATGACTGTAATATATCTATTGTATCATCTTCTGTCAATATTATTTAATAAAAAAACAGCAAAGCTGAAGTCGGTTTACAGTTAAGATTCCATAGAAAAGCGTAATAGTTATTTAAATTAATTTCTAACTTTTACTCATTGTTCGTGGCTCTTCTACCCAAAGCACTACCTCTATTATCGGCACCATTCAATATTGCTACGGAAACTTTTCTCTTTAAAACCACTTTGACTAATGTTTACTAAGAATACATAATAATAAAAATCTCTGAAATATACATTCATAATTCAATCAAAATAAGTACCTACCTAAGAAGCTGTACCTATCTTTAAGTACGTAACTAGTTTATTTAAAATCATAATAAATTATTACTAGCATCTGCCCACGACTTCGTCCGCGTAAAATTTCTTGTTCCCCCGTCGAAACCCGTCGCATCGCATCGCCCGCACTTACATCGTTTTTGCTTAGCGTTCTTTCTGACTTTTTTATTTATACTTGGCTTCTAATGGTCGTAGCGTGACGTTAAATAGCCTATAACCTTCCTCAAGAACTAGACTATCAAATGCAACAAATCCGACTGGGTGCTTCCCGACATTAACGCGTTCAAACAAAAAAAACAAAGCTCTTCAGCTTTATTATTAATATTTATTTATTATTATGAGTAGGGGCTACGCCCAGAGCGGGAGAAGTCATTGGATGATTTCCCACCATCAAAACAAAAAAAAAAGCGGCCAATTCTTTATTCTCAAAGAACGGTCACATTCAAGTCGCAATCTGTCAAACTTGTCAAAAATGTTGGTAAATATTTTTTTTATTATGGGAATTGTCTCGCTGGAATATTGTACTATTAAAATAGGGCGTAACATAAATTACTGCCTAAAACAGCTATTCAACGTCAACGTACCTCCCCTTTTAGTATATAAACAACCCGAAAATAACTTACGAATTTACTAGATACGTCTAACTAAACATACCTTGGTTGGCCTTAGCCATTCCTAGAATGCATGCGACCTTAGTACTAAGTTTTAAGGCTCGGAAATTTAAAATCATTACTCAAATAAAACTGGTTTTAATTGTAACATGTACATTCACTTTAGAAGTAAATATAGCTTCGTCTAAATAAAATCCTCCTGGGAACTACCACCATACTAACTTAGGAACTAAGTAGCTTTTCCATTTTCCAGACGGGTAAGATAGATCGGTGTGAGTAAATAAATGTAAAATTCTCGATCAATAATATAATACCTACTTAAGTACGAGAATTTGTATCTAAGGTTGTCAAATTCAATGCATCCAGTCGATTTTGCACATGAATATATATGCACTTGTTGCTAAACCGACGGGTAAGCTGTCCTATTGCCAACTATAAAATAATCTCACCATATAACATAACAAAGTTATCTCTCTCAGAGTCTCAGTTCTGCACCAGAAATAAAGCCTACCTCAAACGCTAAAGACAACAATTTATACAAATTGTTGCATATAAGTTTATAACTTTAATAATGGGTAAAACGAAGCCAGTATCAAGTGGCAATAATCTACGGTATTCATTTGCCATACAATTATAGGTTTTATTCACACTTGCTGCGCAGGAGTTTCTTAACCTTCATCCAGAAATATTCCCGCGCAATCTCTTATCTCTATTAAACGCGTTTTAATTCAGTACACCATTACTAAGTGTTAATCTAAATTGCGTAATTGCGTGGTCGATATTTATGAATGGTGCGGTCGCCGGACAGTGGGCGATCCGGTCCCGTCCGGCGAATTCTGTGTCACCGGCAACCGGAGCAAGCAGCCTCTTTCCCAACTTACCAGAGAAATGCTCGGGGGGTGTCAAATGTACGTGTAATTTATTACTACTACCTGACTGAGTGGGCTTAATCTAGAATGTTAATGTGGAAGACTTCGTTAGCTAACGATGACTAGTTCGGTTTTAATTTGATAATAAAAAATGGCTGTGAGGTACCTATTTTTTAGAACTAGGAATTTTAGGAGGTTGGCTGTGAGTAAATTTTTTTGGATCTGATAAAATCCTTACTAGGCTGCAAAAGTAAGACCGCAGCTGTAGGTTTCACAGAATATACAATTCCCGTATTTTATCCTACATCTTCATTAATATTAGATACTAGCTACCGCCCGCGGCTTCGTCCGTGTCGATAAAAAGTACCCTATGTCCTTCCCCAGGATGCCATCTATCTCTGTGCAAAATTTTGTTGAAATCCATTCAGTAGTTTAGCCGTGAAAAGGTAACATACAGACAGACAGACAGCTTTTTACTAAAAAAGCTAAAATTATAGAAAAATATAATATATAAATATATAAGTAAAAAATTAAAAAAAATATATATTATACAATTTATTTCATTAAAAGTATAAAAAATACCTATTAACAAAGAGTTACTTTCGAATTTATAATATTACTATGGATTGTAGCTGGCTCTGGGTGAGCGGAATTATTAAAATCATCCTCAAGTTTTTATAAACTAAAGATGTGCTTATACCCTAAAGTTTACCGACGTAAGTAAGCAAATCCAACTACTGCTGAACACAACTGGCCCTTTCAAAAACGAAACGCAATTGTCAGACACGTTCAAAGCATCAAAGCATGATATATTGGGTTTGCAGGCTCCACTTACCACGAAAAGAAGTGAACTCAAACACAAATCAATTTATTTGCTATCCGTGAGGTATGTAACAACGATTGAAATGTCAAAACATATGTCAATGTTGCCTTGCCTACTCACCTCAATACACTTAATTGAAATCCCAGTTCTAATACTACAATGCGTGACAAATGTGGATCTATAATAAAAGTAGTATTACAGTAGGTAATTGATTACATTTCCTGTACGGCTAATGGTATATGTTGAATTGATGTAGCTATCTGTACCACTGTTGAATTGAGTTAGTTTATTGAACACACTATTGTTGTATTAAAGTGAATGAATTACTAAGAAACTGTAGCGGATATGATGTTTCTATATCAGACACTAACGTCAAAGAAAATTCTTTGGAAGTTGTCTATCTAGAAGAGACGATAACGTCTGTGGAACCTATTTGTCAACTTACTGTTGTATGTAGACGTGGATATGTGAGATGTATTAATTTCTTGTGTGTTTGTTAAATCATAATTATGTGTAGAAGAAAACGATCTTATAAAGACTACTTTCATTCGAAAGACTTGAAGCACGCAATTCTCCAATAATTCTGCCTTAAAAATGATAGATAAATTTTCATTACTGATCAGTGAATCACATGACGTTCTAAACACAGTTAATGAAATAACCGAAGCCCTTTGATGACCTACTCACACCAAAGAATAAATAACCAAGCCTTCTAAAATCATAAAAGAAAACACTTCTAATACAGATGCTGCTAATTTTACAACGTTCAAAGAGCTCATATGATGTGAACTTGAACCAGATTTGAGATAAAAGTGCGCATATTTAGGCCGCGAGCCTTTTAGTATAAAATAATAACATGTCTGTATTATCCGAAGGAATTGGCAGAGGTGTTATAGACTCCCACATTTTGCCGGTTATATTTAAAATCCCCTACGGAAAACCTATTACTATCGACTACGCCCCAGTACGTAGGTACTTAGAATTCCCTTAGAGAAAACCCAATAGCTTTTAGCCATGGAACGAACACAGAGTCGTGTTTGTAGAATCTGTGTAGTAAGTAGTCTCATTTCAATAATAAATAAAAGTTTTGAGCCCAACTTATGAAATGCCACCTATAGCATATTTGTTGACATTACTCCTGTACGGTATAAACAGAGGTCCTACCACGAACGCGCGACGTAAACGTAACGTAAATACGAACGGTTTTTGAATAAAAAACACAAAATTTAGTCCAAAATGTTATATGCTTTATAACATTTTGGACAAAATTTTCCGAAAAGCAAAATAAAATTAGTACCTTTCATGCATAGATATGAATAAAGTCGTATTAGAATAAGTACCTACTTAATATAATACTCCTTTCGTATATCAATACGAAAGGACTATTATAAATTTTAAAATCATTTGAATTAACGTACATTTACTCCGCGCTATCGTGCTATGCCCACTGAATGAATGGTTTATTCGTAACATATAGTTTGGTCAGATACTTGTAATATTTCCGGATATTTACTTAAATATTCATTGATATAATATTAATGTTGACAGGGACATTGTGCGGTGTTATTGTTGCGTTTATTGCATAGATATGAGGTTGATGAAAGCAGAATTGATGGTAATTAGTTTGTTTGAAATAAGCGATTGTGACTTTCGAATGGGTATCAAAGCGTCCATTAACAACAATATAAATTGTTGCTATTTATTGTTATTTAGCAATTAATCAATTATTTATTCATTCATTTATGATAACAATTGTAGCCTAAAAATAGAGGGTTTTCCTCTTGAATTTTGTGATATTCAATTCTGAAAAAGTTTCGACTCTGAAAATGTTCGTGGTTGTTTCAGCTTTAAACTTTTTCGCTAGTTATTAATTTATGATGTTGTTATTTATGTATTTATCATCTGTTTTAAACTTTATAAAATAAAGGCAATTCTATAGTTTTACATATACTAATTTAAATGAAAATCTTGTCATCAATTTAGATACAGTTAGAACTGTAACAAGAGCCTGGACTATAAAATGATATGATAATTGCGTATTGTGTAACACTGGTACAGTTATATTCTAAATCCCGTAAGACACTGGCCAGTAGCCAGATTGTTGCCTTATGTATTCGTACAGTCGTAGACAAATATGATTAGATTATACACTAGACTCGTTAATATAAATCTTAAAGAAAAGGTCTACCTCTTTCATGCATGCTGTCAAGAATAAAAAAAAAATATATTTTATTAGAAACTACAGTTTTTCTCGGAGATTCTTAAACTGAAAATAAATGTATTTACAAAAGTTTCCTGTTGTGTGGTTTGTTGTTGTTGTGGTTGTGGTGTGTTTGCCCTTTTATTTATTTATGTTGTGTGGTTTTGATTAAAAATTCGGTGTTCTAAGTGCACGATGAGCACATGAGGTAAAAAAGCATGGAAAGCGAAGGAAAATTAAGGATAGCTACAGAATTTATTACCGTTGACTTGTTGCTTGTATCGCTTCAGACTTTTTTCTAGCCCACTATCATCATCATTATTATGTCAAGATTGACTTGCAGCAGATGCTGGACGGCCTAGTTGAATCTTCTGTACGCATTGGTCTCCGGATGAACTTGGACAAAACCCAAGTTATGTTCAACGACCACGTTAGTTCGGGACCGATTGCTGTTAATGGCGATGCTCTCGAAGTTGTTCGTGAATACGTTTACCTCGGTCAAACTCTGCAGAGAAGGAGGCTAACAGAAGAATTTAGCTGGGCTGGGCAGCTTTTGGGAAGCTCCGTCGAGTCTTCTTGTCGCGTATTCCGCAGAGCCTAAAGACTGAAGTCTTCAATCAGTGCGTCCTGCCTGTCATGACCTATGGAGCCGAAACGTGGACACTCATGGTACGGCTGGTCCATAAATTCAAGGTCGCTCAGCGAGCTATGGAACGTGCTATGCTTGGAGTATCTCTGAGAGATAGAATCCGGAATGAGGTATTCCGGCAGAGACCCAAAGTTGTCGACATAGCTCACAGAATAAGCAAGCTGAAGTGGCAATGGGCCGGCCATATTAGCCGTAGAACCGATGACCGTTGGGGTAGACGTGTTCTTGAGTGGAGGTGTAAGGTCAGGCTAGGTGGAGCGACGATCTTCGCAGGGAGGCTGGTAGCAACTGGATGAGAGCTGCCGAGAATCGAGCGGCGTGCAATTGGAGTGGCCTATGTCCAGCAGTGGACTGCTATAGGCTGATGACGATGATCCATTAAACATCAACCAATTACCAATATGAAGGGTACTCAAGGATCCTCACAACTGTTTTTATTTCAGAAATAGCCACATATTAACCATTCTGTAATAGATTTTGTAGATTCATTGACTAGTTTCATAAGCATTAAATGTAAACAAAAAATAATATTTATATCAATCTGGTTTCCTAATTCTGCCCATAGAGGAGTAACGATTATTCATTACGCAACAATATTATAATAAGCAAGAATATCAGTCTAATTCGAAAGCAGGAATCTAAACAAGACTGGCCACTTGGAGAGATTTATTACTTCGAAATAGAGCCGACTTCTTGTACTGAGTTGCGTCGATTTAAATCTAGAATGTTATCGAAAATCTTTTAACGTGTTTATGTCTTCCCAGTGACAATTAGAAATATCAGTGATGTACTACGATGTTTACAATGTTTAAGTGTAATTTGATATCAGTTCCTGTTAATAAGGGTTGGTACATATAAGGAAATTAATTAATTATTTTTGGCTGAAATTATTTCGTTGTTCTGTGTTTTATGACAATGCTTCTAAACAAGCAATATTTTGTTTTGTTTACGACAGTGTTTTACAAGCAATAAGCAAAATAAAATGGGTAGCTTTGATTTTTATAAAAATGTTAAAACTATGAAATAAGATTTTTTTGCTTTTATTTCATCTCAAACTCAAAGCATTTATTTCAAATAAACCAATTACAGGCACTTTTGAATTTTCAAGGGGCCAACCCCTTGAAAATTCAAAAGTGCCTGTAATTTTCAAAGGGTCGGTCAGTCAGAATTATGAAGCTAGTTGCCCATTCCAAAGCGTAGTAGGTTCCTATGGAGAAGAACGGGCAAGAAAACATAGCTTATTACGTACCCAAATAGTAGATAGAGCTAAGTGTTTATTAGATGTTCATTATTTAACTCGCATAGAAGTTTTTAACATTCTTAAAGAGTTGCCGCATTCATGACACATACTCATATCATTAATACACCCACAGACGTTAATGATTGTTAAATAACTTTTAAAAACAAAATTATTCATTATCTATGATAAATCGATATCTATTACCGTATGTGAGTCCTGTCAAGTGGCAGGCTGGACATGCCCAGAATGAATAGGTGATAAAATTATTAATTATAATTATTAAAGGCTAAGTGTGAGACTTGATTAATGACTGTACGATAAAGCAAGTTAACTTGTCGGCTGCGCACGAGTTGAACGTTGGCGTCCACGAACAGAGCAAGCAACTATTTCCAGAAAAATATTTTTAGTTCCAATTAAAATTCAAGATGACGGCGTAAATTGTTTTCTATATTGAGTAACGTGAAAAAATAGAATATTCAAAAATGCTCATTTCAAAATGGCGGTGGAATCAAATAAAAAATCGTAATAAAAACTTTATTAATGTCGTTATTGTAAGGCTAATAGGTAATTTATTGGTTGTGCTGATTAAAATTACATTAATATTAATTTAGAAGGTATTTCGCCCACACAATACACATGTGATAGGTTTTATTTTGTGGTTTGAATTAACAGTGTTGCGATGTAAACTGGTTATCTTTGCTATAAACTCGTCCAAAGTTGTCGGAGGAGATAATGGCGTTAATTAAGTAAACTCCGGGGCTGTTTAATACTTACTACAAAGCTTTTTGTGTGAGAGGATCTTGAGCTAACTTTCTATGTTGCCGATCGACAAATTGTATTGAAATCGTAAGTATTTTAAGTAGGTATGTTTTATAACGAAGCTTAAAAATATTCAATCCAAAAAAAGCAATTAGCTGAAAGATGTTTACCTGGTTTTTGGAACGAATTTCTTTATCACAAGTTATACCTACTCTGCACATTTAGACTCCCGCTAACGGGCGCGACGCGTCAGCGCGATGCGACTTGAACAAAACAATTTCTGAAAAAACTTCACGCTAGAACAATAGGGAATATGCATGTGATTCGAATATGGGTCAAATATTTTTTTTTATAAACTATATTACTTCAGAATTATGCCTCCATCAATATTTTTGAATAAAATTAATTTTTGAGCGAGAAATTAATTTTTAAAAAGTCCGAAAAAAATGTGGGTAATTCAAATACTTGAAAAGGCTAAGAGCGGATGTGACGTAACAATCCGGGATAACAATCAAAATGTCAATGTCAAGTCAATCAGCAAGTGTCAAGTCAATGTCAAACGCTCATAAAAAAGGAGTGTTTGACGTTGACTTGACAGTTGCTTGTCTGTTTTCACGTCACCAAACCAAGCGCGCCAAATGGAGGGCGTTTAAATAGCCCAGATCGGTTGGATATTAAAAAAAAAAAAATTAAGTACTTTAAACTGCTTTTTTGCCGTCGAATTTTTTTAAACTATTATTTGACTATGTAAACATTCGAATAAAAATACAAAAAAAATACATGCATATTCCCTATTACCGGTGTCGCGTCGCGCGAAATATCGCGCTAGTCTGTACGAGCTTTTTGGCGAATATGAGCTAGACTTCTTCACATCACTTTTGTTACGTAACAAAAGTGTCGTTACGGTCAAAATATTACACTTTTTTCTAGCTTTCATTCGCCAAGTGTGCAAAAGCAATAGAAACTTGGTGCCAACCGGGTGTCTCACGACACAATCGTTTTTTATAACCTGACCGTAGTTCTGTTTCTCCAAAAAAGGTAGTATTTGGAAGTAGGTCGGTGCGTTTCACGACGTTATAACTAGACCTAAGTTCAGGGGGCCTACCACCACCGCTTACAGCAGTATTATTTTAATCTTACTTCGTGGGGGAAAGTGATGGAGTCATACGCCCTGTAGAGCTTCATCTCTTTCCTACACTGAAATAATATAAAATAATACTGCTGTAAGCGGTGGTGGTAGGCCCTAGATCATACCGGATTTTCAACTCTTTCTCTTTAAACTCCTGCATGGTCAGTACAATTGCTTATTAAACTCATTACATGGTAAAGCAGTAAGATTGTTCTTTACGATGCGTTATTATAGACATCATGTCGTAGTAAAATACAGTAAAACTTGTATAATCCTATGTTTATAAAACTATAAAATAAGAACTGAATTGGTCGTTTCCATAAGAAAATTGTAGTATAAGGAGTCTTTCTTGACTTGTTAAACACGTTTGTTGCACTTTACTTACAATCCACACCTATCTAATTAATAACATAAATGCGAAAGTAACTCTATCTGTCTGTTACCATTTCACGCCAAAACCACAGAACCGGTCGTTATTAGACAGTTAGGTAGCCTTTTTTTTTGAGGTTGTGAAATCATCAAATCACTTCTCCCGCTCTGGGCGGAGCGGGAGGGCGTGTCAGACTTTTACTGACTAAAACCCACCCGTGTTTCTTCAGTTGCTTATTGCCAAGGTCCCGGTATGCCTTTCGGACTTTCCCGAAACCCTGAAAGGACAGATAGGTAGCCTGGGACCTGAAGAAGGATATTTGGAGGATATTTGTATGAAAAAATGATGAAACACAAAATATACGCAACGAAGTCGCAGACAACAGTTTAGTCGAAGATTAGTATGATAAGGTTATCGGTGAGATAGTACCTAGATAATTGAAAGAAACAGCTGTTCTGGCATCCCTACCACCACCGCTTACAGCAGTATTAGTTTAATCTTACTTCGTGGGGGAAAGAGATGGAGCTATACGTCCTGTAGAGCTTCATCTCTTTCCTACACTGAAGCAATATTTTTTTTTTAAATTAAAAACCACCTTGGACAGGTATCCAGGGTAGTTTTTAATTTAAAAAAATAAAAGAAACTGACCAAGTGACGTCTGAGTTACCTACGTAACTTTCGTACCCTGCTTCGCACGGTTTTTACGGCTTGATAAAACATCGAGATTTCTTAAGTAAGTTATATATTAATGTATTGTACCTGTAATCATAAATCTTCCGGAATTAATTCTCTAAATGATGGTTAAAACCACATCAAAATCTGCTGCGGAGTTTCGAAAAACAACGCAGTCACACAGACAATAAGCATTTTTTGAAGTGAAAACTTCAGTAAGCGCGTTGAGCACTTTTTGGGTGAATAAATATCATGGAACTCTCGTCATCGTCCCCGAACGCTTGTTGGGTGAAAAAAAACCATGGAACTCGCGTCATCGTTACTGACCGCTTGAAGAAATTAAATAATGTTACTTAGTTTTCACTTATTTTATTTATTTTTATTTTCCTATAATGGCCAACCAACAATTGTTTACACTCATAACATTTATAGTAAGTACATAACATCTAAGGTTAGTGTAACAATTAATTACAGGTTAGCACCGCATGCCCCATAAACATATAAGATGTGCCACAAGCACTGAACTATAATTAAAGATTAATATTTGAGTACTTAACTAAAATTAAAATTAATAGGTTTAACAAGCATTACGTAGTGGGGTATAAAACTATATACTATATATATGTAAAACGACACTTCTATAGGCAATCCCCAAAGATTGCCCCGCATGTTTTTTTAATACAATGTAACAAGCAATAATAGTTCAATAATGATAATGAAGATCAGACCTCTTAGACTTTGTCGTCAGGTTAACTTCTGCCAAGACATGCTACGGCAAAAATATGGCTCGAGGTATGGCGCGAGCCGAAACAAGACAAAAAGATTCAGATTTGCTCCGAAAATGAATATCCAAAAGTTCTGACTGCCGAGAATATGCACTATGATATGTAAACAAGTCAATGTGTAGTTTAAATATAGCTTTTCGTGTTCAGAAGACAAACGCCATTAAAGTGACTTTAATACAATAGCGTGCTGGGTTTGCAAAATGCCATAATATTAGTAAATGCTGTGTAAAGTACATTTGCTAACTGTTATAATAATTTCAGCGTAAATTTTCATTCCGACTGGAATCCCAAAGGTGAAGTGCGCTATGGTAACGGTATTTAGATCTGTAACAGGAGATTTAATAGTTCATGGATAAGGTAGTTAATTCCTAAGTATACATAGATTATTTTCCGAGATGGAATGATGTATAGAAGAGAGACGTACTAGGTTGATCCAAGGAGCTACGTCTGCCAACAAACTGCTGTGCAGTTTGACAGAGTTAATTTAACTTGTAAAAAAATATTATTTCTGCTATTAAACACATTTTCATTTTTTTTTCTAGTTATTGCCATAAAAGTTGAAAGAAAGGATCTAAGAGGTAATTACTAAGCCTTCATCAGATCATGTAGCACGTAAAGTGTCTGTGCCATGCTGCTATAGGGTAGATAAAATTACTCGTAGAGGAAGACCAAAGAAACAATAGATGTACTGTATGAAAGATGATAATGGCTAGAAAGGGGCTGAAATACCGAGGGATGCCGACTATGGGAGAGACGTACGGAAGACATGTTGCACCGACCTCAAATAAATTTGGGTAAGGGCAGGAGCATGATGATGATACATACATAATATCACGTTTGTAATCCCCAAAGGGTTAGGCAGAGGGTTAGCTTAAATACAGTCACATTTAGACAGCGTTGTGTGTCGATTTTTATTCACACACAACGCTGTACCAATTTTTTTTTATATTGGGAAATCATCAATTGACTTTTGCCCGCTCTGGGCGGAGCGGAAGGGCGTGTCAGACTTTTACTGACTAAAACCTACCCGTGTTCCTTCAGTTGCCTGTTGCCAAGGTCCCGGTATCCCTTTCGGACTTTCACGCAGCCGTGGCAGGCATCGCTGTACCTACGCTGTAAAACTGAAAACTATACAGATTGTAGAAGGTTTTTTTCAAATGAATATTATAGCTTTAGTGTCTAATCCATTCACATATGATATGATAGCAGGTTTACTGATTGCAGACCTAGTTTTTATGATAATGGGTCGCGGTTCGTACCATCATAAGATTTATAATACAGTGGCATTTTGTTATGTACAATAATAAAACTTGTTAACCAAGTTTCATACTAATTTAAAGTTAATAAATCACTAATTAATAAGATGTATACGGCCCTAAATTCTGGTGATTTATTGCAGATGTAAACGTTTTATTGACGTAACAGCTGATATAATTTAAAAAAAAGAAAATATAGGATTAAATAGTTTTGCAGGTGTAACGCATCATTTCGAAACTGATTGTTTCGATAGCTAATGGAATTAATTATTAATTAAGTATTAATTTGTAGTAACAGTGTGCTCATTGTTGCAGAGCGTAATAATAAATCAATAAATTGGTATATAACTTTACTTTGTATGACCGTGTCAAACTTCTATCTATTTTGTTTCTTGTATACAACATGTTTATTTTCATTCGTTATTCATTAGTTTATTTAGAAAAGTGTTTTCGATTAAATCACGAAAAGCTATGTTAGCGAAAAATCTGACACTAGAGTTCTACGCGGGCCATTTAAGTACACTAATCGTTTTTGCTTCTTGATCAAGAAAACTGACATTCTAATAAAATTAAAAAACTCATATTAGTAGGTAACCTACCTATAGTGTTCAAATGCCTTCTCCAGCCTTTTTTTTTTTGAGTGTGTGTTTGTCATACTTCTACTGACTAAAACCCGCCATGTTCCTTCAGTTGCCTGTTGCCAAGGGTCCCGGTATCCCTTTCTGACTTTCCCGCAACCCTGGCAGAGCCTTCTCCAGCCTAACTCTCTCTTTCTCGAACTAGTAGTTCGAGAAAGAGAACACGAGCGTCGAAAACCGCGTCTACTAACAACAAGTATCCTTCTAATAGTACCTATCAACTAAAGGTACACTCACAGTATTCTATTTTTGAATTCATAAACCCAGTTTCATACCCTCCAAAATTAGTGACACGAAAGAAGAAATCTATGTGTAACTAGCTATGTACTTCTAAATGTCGCTTTTAGTGCCTGTCTGTGTGACTTCGTTGTTCTTCTAAACTACGCAACGGATTTTGAGGCGGTTTTCACGGTCATTTAGATAATTTATTCCGAAAGATTTATGTCTATAATATTTATGAATACTTAACTTCAGTTAGCACAGAAATCTCGAATTTTTGACAACATGTCGCGACTTCAGTCGGTGGCACTCATGGTCCATGCGAAGCATGGGCGGGTCGCTAGTCTATCAATAAAAGTATCTATCAGCTCGTGCCTCATACCAGTCGTAATATAATGCGGTTACGATACGATGCGATAACCTTTAGACTCGAAATGAGACTACTCGAACCGATTCGTTACGGTAACATTCTGCTCGTATTATTTTATATCAGGCTGCTGCCACAGTGTTAGGGGCTGTTTGCATGTGCACGCCACGGTGCGATTGTTTTGTGAAAAGGGTACCTAGTTTTATTTGTGTGGTTCTTTTTGCAGATGAACCCTAATTTCATATGCAATAACTATCACACAAATCTTTGGGTTGTCATATAATTCAATATTTGATGCTACTTTTACAAATCAATAAACAGTTTTCATTTTGATTTTATTCTATAGAAAATTTTAAAGAAGAAAATTCTATTAATTTGCATGTCTCGAAAGTAGATATTCAATTAAGCTCGACCTAAGAATTCTCGACTCACTAGAGTCGAGAATTCTTAGGTCGAGCTTAATTAACATGAATTTACTGTAAGATTTGGACTTTCAAAATGGATGTAATCAAAAAGTAATAAAACCCATTACCGGTTCTCAGTTTTAGATTCAGACAAAAGACTATGTCAAAAGATAAGTTCCCAAGACAATTAAACGGATTCAAACACACCTTTTCTTACGTAATACAAAAAGCATTGTCTGAAACATGATTCCATTATTATCATACACATGCAAATTTTGTAGTCAACGATTTGCGCGGACACGTCTGAAGAATCTTTAAGCCGTGGCCACAAGCTACACGCTCAAGCGACACGCGTCTTGCGACAGCGACTGCGGGAAAAACAAATTAAAGTAAACAAAGTTGTTTAGTTTAGAGCATGCCGCGAGTCACCGCGAAGCGATGCGACTTGCGGAGCGGCGGCGGCGGCGGACGGAAACCGGTAGGTCGCATCCTAACCAGAAGCGATCGTCGCGCGACTACGCATTCACGCGATATTTTTTATGAATATGACATACTCGCGCAATCAATCAAGTCACGTATGTACATCATTTTTCAGGTAAACGATCGCGAAATCGCTATCGGTTACGAAGCAGGGACGCGCGCGTGCCGCTTGACGCAAGTCGCATCGCTCGAGGCCGTGACCCGGCCCTAAGCGTGGCATAATTCTTTGGTATGACATTAAAGTCTCGACGGGTACAAATAAATTCAGCTGTAACAATAAAAGTTGGCGGTAGGTACTGTATATAAGGTGTGTTTCGCGAATATTTTGTGTATCACAATGGGTGGTCTATTTCGTCATAGATAACTATTGAACTGAACGGTCTGCCTTTAAGATAAGATAAATATATATAAAATAGTGTCGATGGAAATAGATCGTGGTAATGTTTCTGTTTAAGTTTAAATGTTATTGTTTACTTTGGTAATGGGAGTCTTCTTAGTATAAACTTTGGAAAAGTTGAGCTTAGAAAAAGGTACAGTATGTTCTAATATTATAACCAACTTAGATCGTGTCACTCATGCTCGGTAAAAGCGCCATTAATTATCATTTTTATTATTTTACAAGCTGCGCCCCACGGTTTCACCCGCGTAAGTCTCGATCCCGTGGGAATATCGGGATAAAAAGTATCGTATGTCCTATTCTGGGTCATGGTCTACCCTTGTGCCAAATTTCATCAAAATCCGTCCAGCCGTTTTAGCGTGAAAGCGTAACAAACAAACAAATAAACAAACAAACTCACTTTCGCATTTATAATATTAGTTAGGGTCTAATCACTTCTCTACTTTGGTTGCTAATTCAACAACATTTTAATGGTATGGAAAATTATCGCTAAAAATGAAATAATAACAGATAGCCAAAATGTAGTAAAACACTATCTCCATGTATTAGCAAAAATAGGTTTCGCTAATGGATTTTTTACGATAAAATCTTATCAGTGGCGCCATACATGAACATAACGTAAGTAAGGCGTTGTCACCACATGGTAGTTCCCTCGTCTCAACGCCACGCCCGGGGCGCTCAACATAAATGGCACCTTCCATCATTGTTATGTTCATGATACGTTTTGTGAGGCCAAGTGTAACTCAATAACTAAAATTTGCGTGGCAATAAGGAAGTACGGGGTGAATCTGATCTGTATTATATTGTATCAAATGTTGGTGCTCGAAATAAATTAGTGACGGGCCCGATGAGGCGTGCGAATATGGTTCTCTCGATTGGTTTTATTGCGTACGCGCTGTTGGTTGCTACGGCGAGCAAATTAGATTTAACTAATGTGATGGAGATCAAACGAGACGAGATGCTGTGTTTCTCTTGTTTGTTGAATTAGATTGGTCTTGTTGATTAGATGCGTCTTATTTTCACTACATAATTGTTTGTTTTGCGCATAGCTCACTTAATGTTAATAGGTCCTATATGAATAGGAACACTGCATCATTCAATTATAGCTCATTGCGGCTCCTTGTGCTGAGATGGGGTCAATTTTTATATCTGGGGCTTATATATGTTTTGACTGTCAAGAATCAAAATAACATTGTCTTTTCTTTTTACTCGACTGCCTAGGAAGGGTTATGCCTTTTCTTCGTCTTCTTCCTCTAGAGCCTATCAATACTCATACTGAATCGTCTAGTTATCTAGCAGGTATATGTGCCCACGTTAATGGTGGTCTCAGATTTTTTTCTCAAGAGGTGGTGTAATATTGCTAAATAGTTTATGAATTATGTCAAGCTGCTAACTACTTCCTAGATTGCCAAGCGATAGTGTTAGTACACTGTACGCGTAGATCCTGAGATAGCGTGTCGTCATCTCAAGATAGGTAAGGTGAGTAGGTACTATTACCATCCGGTTGCAGCGCAAAAATGGTAATACAAAATGGTTTACGGTAATGTTAAAAGAACCTGTTTCTTTCAATTAACTTTATGCTCACCAACAATCAAACATTTTCTTTAATTAGCAGGAAACTATAAAGAAAAAACATTGTAATTTGTCGCTAATAACTTATGATATTAATTTGTTTTTAAAAATCGCACCCGCACTTTTATAATTATATTTTACTTTACTAATAAAATTAAATTGTAGATATAAAATTTAAATTATTAAAAGATTCCAACGTTTAGCATAATTAACAATCATCACTTTTGAATATAATTTCCTGTGATATAATTAAAAAGTTGATAGTATATTAGAAAATTAGATTTATGTAAAATACATTATATGGACAATAAATTGCAAATGGCTTCATTATTTTAATATCTCTCCTGCCAGTTTAAGAGTTTAATTTGACTTGATTATTTAATAAAGTAAATAACACCTCGGTTGTTTTAATACGGCATAATTGGTAGGTTTGTCTAGTTATAGCCAATTTGCTATAGTCGCCCAGAGAAGCAGACCCTTTATTTTATAATTACGATTTTATTATACGTATAGATATTGACAAAATCAATATTTGTGTGTTTGTTTATATATCAATATTTGTGTAATTCAGAATTGTATAAACTTTCGTTTAACCAAATATTAGACATGGTAATAGGGTTTAAGAGGTTCAGCAAATAAAAACTGTTGACGTGAAGCTTTTCGTATAATTCCTATAGCTAAGAGTAGTTGACATAATTTCGGTCCAATCATATTATTTTCTATAGGCATATGCTAATGTTATTATTCTATATGCATAATACGTACAAAGTCGATTTTCACTACCAGTTTATGCGTCGACAGCTTTTATAATTATAATTTTACAGATAATATTAAAATTTTGCGAAAACTGTGTTACTTTATGCGAATATTATACCAACGCCATTATTCTACTATATAATTTTAGCATATTATTTGTTTAGCTTGGTCTTTAGAATTAGCAACGCATAAAATATTTAGATGATAAAAACATTAGTATTCTGATATTTAATATTAATAAAATAATTTAAAAGATAAAATATAAAATAGCTGGCGCCAAAATTTGGAATATGGCGAATTAATCAACGCGGACATTGACATGTCAACTTGACATAGAGTTGCGCCCGCGCTGGTTCAACGACTTTCACAAAACATGTCAACGCAATAAAAAAAGAACTTTAAAAATATTTTCTCATCACCATATCTATTATTGTGTATGACTCAATATTTTCTCACATAGCTTTTTTATTTGATTTGTTTAACACTTTTATAAGTATTGGAATAACTTTACATTGTGGTGTAGTTTTTTTCCTGATATTTATTTATTCACTCGGAGTGTTGTAGGAGCGCCGTTAAAGGATTAACCTCGTTTTAAAAATAAACAATCTTTATATCAAAATAATTTATTGGGTGTAATAGATTAATGTTATTTTCCATACTAGGTGCAATAATTGTAGAGTAATACAGATTCTTTATGGGGAATAAATATTTTTATTTGCCTACAAAAGACATTATATTTGCAAATCTGATTTTGAAGTTATCTCTATCAGGTACAATTTCCAAATCTCTAACCCAGTAACATAAAACAAAGGATCTCTAAAAATCAAACAGTATAAATAAATGCAATAAAACATATAACACTAAACACGGCTAAATACAATTTTATGTGCGCCTGCGCTGCCGCACGGTTGTAACTCGCAATTAACTTTGTAAGGGCTCATTTATATGAAATTATAGCAAATTGAAAAGACCTAGTACAAGTTCGTTGTAAATACATACAGCTTATAATTTGTATTAAAATCGCCGATGAACGAGGATATAAGGGGATTATAAATGCAAAACATTTTGCTATTAAAATCAATGGCAAATGGCTTTGAAAAAGTTCCAAAGCTCATTATTTAAAAAGCTTCTTCTTCTGTATTTATAGTATTGCCGTGTTTATTCGTTGTAAGGAGGATTTTAATGATTTTCTAGTAAATGATTAAAAATATTGATCGTCTTAAGATAAACAATAACTCAGCGTTAAGTTTAGGGTTAGGTTCAAATTGCAGATAGGTATAGCAGGTATTAGACTGTTGCATTTTCATTAACAATATTACAATATATATATAAGGTGTATCTTTTCATACACGAAATCTCTTAAGGGGTCATTGTACTCATCATTATGAATAACTATCACTACGGGACCAACCCTGAAATAGCGAAAAAAAAATCTGTATTTTTCGCACACCTTATTGATGCTGATGACCGTCCCAATTTGTGAAATTACACCCAAAAAATTTCGTTACTTAATTATCTACTGCCAAATTGTGCCTGTGTATTATTTGACATGACAGGAATCCAACATCATTATAATGGATACTACACTCGAGACAGTCTAAAAAGTCCGTTTTGACGTTTCGTTCTCATACTTGTATTATATATATATATATGCCTTGAGAATCAGTTTTAAGCAATGTAGATAAGTCGTCGATTACGAACTCTCTAATTATGTTTAATCGATATGTCTCGAGAATCAGTATTTAAAAAACTATTTTTTTTTTTCGTCGGTACGCAAAGGATTTTTATAGCTGTCAAAACGGACTTCTTAGATTGTCGAGAGTCTAAGCCTACCAAGAGGCAAAACAAAACCATGTAGGCCAGTAGGCCATAGAACTTGGTCAGAACTCAGAAACACGTTACTTTTCAGAAAATAGATTCAAAGCAAGAATACACACTTGCATAGTCCAAGTAAAGTACCGTGTACACTTGACACTGTATCTCTTGTAAACAAGCGTCAGTCAGCACTGAACTCTTGGCACTTGAATGCAAGTACTCGCCACCAGTAGCTCACAACTAGTGTGACAGGCGAGTAGCCGACGCCGTTTACTGTCGTTCTCACGACATTTATGTCCGTAATATGCGTACAAAATCTTTTAGAAGTATCCCGATAAGTACCTACGTGAAATAGGGTCAGCTTAGTAATATATAGTTTGGTCTGCGTCTAATTCCATTTTCCTGACATAGCCACATCTAACAAAAAGGTACGTCATCTTCTGGTTTGGACATTACAATTATCTTAATTGTCACTAATACAAAAGCAGTGTAAAGCAAGCATCGCGCATTGTTTTAAGTATTTTTGTGTCTGTTTGCCTGTGTCACGTGAAAAAAGAAGTGTTGGTCGTCTGGCGGCGAGATGGGTAGATGACATTGTTGCCATGGGTGGTAAAGCCTGGATGAAGCTGGCATAGGACCGTGGGGATTGACAAAAGCAAACAGAGGCAGACCTATGCCCAGCAGTGGGTCAAGTCGGGTTGTGGGTGATATGGTGATTGCCTGTATTGTGCGTATTAAAAAATGCTGTATAATAGTTGAGGAGCAGTGGTGGCCCAGTGGTAACTGTCCCGACTTACAAGTTGTAGGTCGTGGGTTCGAACCCAGCCAGGCGCTTTACTTTGTGTGAATTATTTCATCACCGCTGCTCTTTAAACGGTGAAGGAAAACATCGTGAGGAAACCGGCATGTCCTAGCAACAAAAATTCGAAGACATGTGACATCTACCAACCCGCACCGGGCCCGCGTGTTAGATTAAGGCCCACTCCCTCTCACAGAGAGGAGGCCTGTGTCCCAGCAGTGAGAACATTATAAGCTGATTATGCATAGGCTTATGTTAAACAGCAATTACCTACGTAACTAAAACCAAGAGCTGCTTATCTCATTTCCCATAACATTTTTTCTTTCAAACGGCATACGAAATTTCGGCGATTCACACAATTTACGCTCTTGTTCGCTTACAAACTTTGCGTCCACGCAACGATCGTGCTATAATGATATTGTTAAACAACTCGCGTGCGCCCGCACTTAGGACCGCATGTGTAAACTATTCCAATATGACTTTTAACACGAATAGTCCTTTTAATGTGAAAACGGGAGTAACACGAGTTGTAATAGTTATTGGAGTTACATTACCAGGAAAAACATTAAAAAGAGGAATTTGTTTGAAAATTCCGAATACATCGTCAGGTCTGTTATAACTGGAAGCAGTCACCTCCTTCTGCGAAGTAGTAATGCTCGCGAAGGAGGAGGCGGAACGCGTGAGGGAGAGGCAAAGTTTGCGCCCTCACGCCCCTAACCGCCGCCGCCGCTGGAGACGCCCTGGGCGTCGGGAATCCCAGGCGGATTCCCGGCCACCATAGGCGCGGGCTTGCGGACGGCGAGCAATGGGTAGCTCGCCGTCCGATCAGGACCAGGCCCGGGTCGATGGCGGGTGGGTTTTAGTCAGTAAAAGTCTGACACGCCCTTCCGCTCACCCAGAGCGGGAGAAGTCATTGGAGGATTTCCCACCATCAAAAAAAAAAAAAAAAAAATGTCTGTTATAACTAAAGAGAAGGCCAAAAGATCACGGAGTCACGATTAACAATTCGATGTAATTTTAAATCAATGACAGTACTGAAATTTTCAAATCTCGATATTGACATTGATTTCTAAAAGAGATGATTCAAGATCATTATTTTAACGAATTAAATTAAGACACTGACCATCTACAGTAACTAACAGGAAGATTGTCGTAAAATAATATTATAACGTCTCTGTTTATACTGTTAAGGTCCGTGGGACCATGGTACAGGAACCATTACTCACAGCGGAATTAACACCAATTTGTCAACATGTAATTATAATTCTGGTAATAATAATCACAATAATTATTACGATTACAGAACGGCCACACAGCATGACGGTCGGATGTCATGTTTACACTTTGCAGACGTTACTTGGATTAATTAAACAATGGAATGTTCTTCCTAGAAGGACGAAGGCGCCTTACTGTGAAATGTACGCATTTCTAGTCACGTTGTCAATGGATCTTAAATATTATTTAGGGCAACGTGTAGTCCGTTACATTAGAATATGGGGCATTAGAAAATAGTATCACGTGTAACACGTCGCTAAAGGCTTTTAGATTAGATTTATGAGTTCAATGTCAGCTCAAACAGAGTCACATTTTATTGTTATCAACAAAATAATAAATAAATGTTGAAGTTTTCTATCAAAGTACGACCATGTTTGAATGATAAAGACAACCTTTTATCCGTAGATATTTATATTTACTGACAGTTCCATTCCAGCAATGTTTTAGCGACGAAAATATTGAGATTTCAATGTAAACTAGAGAAGGTATTACAAACAAAAGATATGTCCCCGCGGATGTCAAATGTGACAACCGCGAAATATGCGTGTTCAGGTAGTAGACTGAGACGTTTGCTGTCCCGGACAACAAACTGTTGCGCAAAAATTTTGTTCGCAGTGTCTGCTCTAGTGTATGCATTGAACCTCAATGGACGAAAATTAAAAAAATCCTTCAGAAAAAAAAACTTGAATTCAGAACACCCAATTTAGCTTTTTTGCCAACTGACACTTCAGCTGACAACTGTCATTTCGGCTAGCCTGAACGACAGTACTAATAGCCATGAAGCAGCAGACAGTAATAAACTGCCGTTAGTTCAAAAACAATACATGTCTTACAGTTCTTACATAAATATTGTTGCAGCTGGTATTGATAATAATTTACAAAGATATGGTCTGTTTTTGACACTTTATATTTACATAAATTGTCATTGGCCAATATTTTTAACGTAGGTAGAATGAACTTCAAAATAATTTCTTCTTCTATACAGGGTATAAGGGTTGACACTCAAACCATTGGTAGTTAACTTAAATATAAAATAAATGACCGAGTATTATTAAAAAGAAACGTTATTTTCATTAAAAGATTTTTAGAAGTTTCTATCCGACACCGTGCTCTCTAGCGAAACAGCTAACTGACTGCCGGAGGGGTCGCGCTCGCGGCCGGTCAGGTCACGTCCCGCGCCCCCCGTGTTGAGATGCAAGTTCGTTGCCCTAGCGCATAGGTGAAAGGGTGAAATACTCTAGTCGTAACATGTAATAAAAAAAAAACAAAAATAAGTCGTCATTTTCCATTGATTTTACGTTCTATAAATGACACCAAACACTGGTTTCAAGGATTATGACCTACCACCCTTTATAATCCACTCTTTTTGATTGATCAAATGATGAAGTGTCCCCCATTTAAGGGTCCATTGCAGTAAACCAGCAGAAACCAAGATGGGCACAATAAGTTAGTCCCTAGAATGTATGGTCTTACTTACTGTGCTCATTCTAGATTTAGTCAAACCATTAAGTAAAATTCAATCTTATCCACTTGCAAGTAGATAATTATTATAAAACGCATAACACCGTTTTATCCGCAATGATGCAAAACGTAAATATACTAAGTATAGATATGACAATATTTCAAACTCATTGCTACTAATGATGACCAATGTATTTCGATTACCGATGAAACTGTTCCTCCCAACAAATCTATCTTGTTACAATGAACGTTGTAAATCTAACCGTTTTCTCTTGAAATGCGACTTTAATGGTCTTTAAAGATCGAATTAAACAAGTTAATGGTCCCGTTTGGAACCAAGGTTGTACCATTTGGCCACAAATCGAGACTCTGACCTACATTTTAACTTCAATCAATCACAAATTGGCTGATTTGATCTAGTTGCTTCTTCGATTTATAATTCCATGTGCAAATTATTATTTATTTTAGTGTTTTCACTAAATTCATTTTCAGAACATATTTCATCGTACTTATTTGTTTTCAGTAATTTGGTTATAATAATTAGCATTCGGTTCTTAGAAAACGATTACAAGAGAGCTATAATTTAAGATGCAATTAAATATTATAGCGTTCTCGTTCCCTAGTCTTTAAACCAACCAAACTGCAAAATTAAAACATTGCACAAGAAAATCTCTGTTTCCCATCAGGAAGAAAGTATCCTTCAAGTGTTTGTTACACGTCCTATTTTCTCTTGTATAATTAACATTACTGTTACTCTCGGGACCAGGATCTTACTCGTCACAATTATTTATACCTACATGAATATGCTTACAAGCGCCTACATGCATCAAGATATTCCATTAATTTCCATCTCCAGTCTCCAAGTTAACGGTTACACATTACGCAAGAATACAAACAGCTGATAAACGGTTTCCCATCTCCAGTTCTTTTATCTTAGGATGTTTAACCGTGTTGCTGAGGAAACTGTATTACGATTCGAATAACTAACGATGTATTCTTCCAGTACCAACGTTATTTACCAATTCCAAAACTTCGGAGCTTCAGCCTTTTTGCTGGCTAAACTATTCAAATAACCATTGCAGTCAAATTCGCAGCAAAAAAAAAAGAATTGTCATCGAACTTCAAAATTCGAACGTTCAAAATTGAAGCCAATTCGATTTCGTCCGAACTCAAACAGTAGGTCCTGAAACGACAAAGAGACAGTGTCCCTTTGTTCAGTGTCGCAACTCGGCTGACGGGCGCGACGATTCGGATCATCGGTCTCAAATATGGGACGCGTGTCATTCATAGCACATCCTGATTGAGATTTTTGGCCCGAGATATAATTAAAGCTGCGCTCCGTGTAATTTTTGGCCAACGATGCGAGTTATTCGAAGTATTGCGGTCCAGTAATTTGTGTTGCAAATTATAGCCGCAAGTCGGACGTCGAAAGGGAATCACAGAGCAGGCTGGTAGATGATTTGATGTGGTTATTTCGTAATCACTTTTATCAGTGTACAGTCACAGAAAGCATCGGCTGGATTGTAGTTCTGCGTAAAAGGTTATTGATGTAGCTTTAAAAGCTTGATTCTTTTATTCGTTGCAACTTTTCCCAATAACCAACACGCGAATTGTTGATAGTAACCGATCTTTAGATCTGATTTCACAATGACATTTTAAGATATTTAGCGGTGCACATATATATCAAGTCAACTGCTTCACTTCGTAATTTGACCGAATTTAATGTTCATTCAATTTTATGTTTTCACTTTCAAATTCTTTGAACTCAACTTGTAATATGTAATGCTGGCACTAACTGTAACAGTTAGTGCCAGCTAAAACCTGACCTTCGCAAGCCGACAGAGTTGGGCAACAAGTACCTTAAAGACAGGTCAGTTCTAACATATTTTTCGTCTTTGTGGCATTGTTTATTATAATTAGCAAGTCGTGTCGGGATCGTCAGTCCCACAGTGAACATTCGGTCACATTCCGGCTTGAATACAAGTATTTAGCTCGGCAATTAGTATTGACTAGGTTCAGGGTATCACGATGTTTAGCTACTGTTCTGTTTAATCTTGTAATAACACGGACTATACATCATCATTACTGCTTATAGAATGTCATTGTGAATTGTTTTTTGTTTATTCTTCATGCATGACTAGAAATTACCGATTACATTCCCGATTTACAATTCTTAATAAGCAGTGATAGCCTAGAGGTGTGACAGTCGGACTGCCAAGTCATAGGTCTCGAGTTCAAACCCAAGGCATAAATCTCTTACTTTTCGGATTCATGATGTGCGTATTTTTTAATTATCACTTGCTTTAAAAACGATGAAGAGAAAACTGGCATGCCTGAGAGATATTCCTCGACGGCATGTGAAGCCAAGTCAGAGGCCCTTGGGCGGCTTTAAAACTGTGACATCAGGTTAGTCCCTAACCACACGAAAAGAAGAATTCGTAGAATAAATATAATCAGCCTATGAAGTTTCCCACTGCTGGGAAAGTGGGCCGTAATCCGCCACGCGGAGCCAGTGCGGGTTGGTAGATGTCACATGGACATGCCGGTTTCCTTACGATGTTTTTCTTCACCGTATTGGAAGCAGTGGTGATGAATTAATAATGATGTGACTGATTACATAAAGTAAAGCGCTTGTCAGGGCTCGAACCTATAGGCTAAAGGGCTTGTCGTACTTATGGCCAATGTCAGACCTACGGTTTCATAGCTTAGTACCTAATAGAATTAGCAATCATCTGCCTAGCCTTTTCCCAACTATGTTGGGGTCGGCTTCCAGTCTAACCGGAAGCAGCTGAATACCGGTATTTTACATTGAGTGACTGCCTATCTGACCTCCAAAACCCAGTAACTGGGTAATACGAAACCCCTTGGTAAGACTGGTTGTCAGACTTTCGGGCTTCTGACGACCCGTAACGACTGTCAAAAATCCACACAGCCGGGACCAACGGCTTAACGTCCTTTCCGCGTCACGGAGGAGTCTCGATATGTAAAGATGGTCACCCATCCACGGACCAACCCCGGCAAGCGCAGCTTAACCTGATGGATCGACCCGTGTAGCTGTTATTACTTAGCCACGAGCTCCTCGAATGCCTTAGCAATATCATTTGAAAATATACCCGCATTCTTTTGGTAAGACGAACGATCTGTTTCTCACTATTGGAGCCCGTAAGAATTTGATTCTTAATTCTAGCTAATCATAGCTGGATACGTAAAGTACGCCCAAGTTGAGTGTACTCAAATAGCGGTCTTTATTTTCAACGAGAGGTCGAAACATACTTGTAACGGAAACATATTGGATACGAATGTGAATTGCCACTCAAATGGCACTTGACTAAGTATCGGCTTCTTATCGAGTAGCAGCAAGCGTGGCAATTGGCATAGACACAATTCCGTTAATTTCACGACCCATTTCATTTGCAGTGTTATTTTTTGTGCTCATTTTCCTGAACATAGTAATTTGTCAAGAGAAATTAATGTTAGGTAGGTACCGTACCTACATCTTACTTTATCTATTCTTTGATTACGCATTGTGAAGGTAACTATAATTTGTCATTTTAACAGCTACACGAAAACTCTCCGCTTTAAATTATTATTTAAAAAATACTTATATGAGTTTAGATAGAGTAACTTCCCTTTTTTATTTTGGAAAAGTGTAAACCCCAGACAAGCTTCCTTCTGTAAATCTTCCTTTAATTTCCACATTCATTTTGCTCCATTAACACAAAATTATGTATATACATTATACAATGCTAAGCTAAGTTCGTGACAAAGTAATTTACCTAGTCATCGATCTTAAATCTAAACACAAGCCCACTCAAAATCTAAAACAAAAGGCACGTGCTCACGCGACACTCAGTGTATAATCAGCTTAGCTCTAAATCACAATGTAAAGACAGATTACACGTGTAGACAAACGCAATGATTGATCATTTACTCTGACGATTTAGTCTCATATTGCACAATGTTCAAATGTTTCATCTGTGTGGTAATTGACTAATTGCACAGTTTATTTGGTAAGCAAATTCGATGATTGATGATGTGTGAAACTCGTTAGAAGACGTGAAGGCAAACCGTTTAGTGTGAGTTGCTGTTCTTGTGTCATTCATGGGCTACCAGTAGTTATTAATAATAAAAAAATGTATTCATTATTTTTTCATTATGAATCCGACTGGACTACGGCTGTTCATTTAAAATTAAATAACAGGCGAAAAAGACAAATATGTGGGCAAAGGAGACCCAAGTGACGGGTGCCCCAATACAATGACACGTAGGACATCACGGTAGCAAGCAGGTGTCCCGGGAATCTATAAACCTTCAGTAAGTACCTACAAAAGACTGTCGTTCATTATAATATTACTACAATATCAATACAAAAAATTCAAAATTTTAAATTTCATTTTATGAGTCTTTTCAAACAGCGGAACACGCATATAAAAATCAATAAAATAATCGGTATATTGGTAAAAATACAGGTTTTGAAATTTAATCATTTATTATTTTGAAAAGTACCAGAGTGGCAGAAATGAGAAGAAAATAGGCGCCTAAACGATCTCACTAAGTTGCACAACAACCACGATTAAACATAAAGAGGAATATAAAGTATTCGTTATTATTCACTATATCGTTAGAAGTCTTAAAACTGTCCTATATAAAGAGTTCACAACAATTTTAACACAGGTTGACCTTAACATTCAGATCACCAAGCATTCAATTGAAGTAGCTATAAAACAATACTTAATACTAAACTACGTGTGAGAATGAACATCAAAGGGTTGCGTTGCGTATGTCCTTATTCGGGTTTATGGTGACCCATCATGAAGCACTTTACCCAGTGAAGCAATGTCAGCAATATCGTTAAAAGTTTATAGGGAAATCTGGTGATACAAACAGCATATAAATTGACGAAGTTATTTCAAAATCATCGCATTGTGTAAGAAAGTGATTTGTTTCATGCTTGTAGCTTTATATAAATAAAGCTATTGAGAATACTGCTTTCAATAATGAAAGAGGCTTCTAATTTCACCATTGCCTGTCTCGACCCTTTAAATAAGCCGCTCTTGAAAAATCCTTGATTAAGCCCTATATGTTTAAAAAAAGGAGAAATAAAGTACTTAAATAAATTATTTACAAAGGCATTGATTGATAGAATGATGTAGTATTAATTTGGGTGACATTTCAAAGACTTCCATGATACAGAATCCTATAATTACTTCCAAAATTCTAATGAATGCTTCTCAATCACCGCGCCCGTAATTGATGTCAAACACCACTTTGGCTGTCCCATTTTCATTCCTCTAGGAAATCCTAAATTCATTACTTTTAAAAAGGACAAAGACTGTTTTATTCTATCTATCATTGACAAGTCACTTATGTTCTATTAAAGTCGGCAGAAAAATAAATGAAACAACTTTAACTTAACTTAGCATTCATATCACGGGGGACATTATGTCATACATTCCTTATAAAGCGAAGTTAGTTGATCGATCAGATCCGACGCTGTTAGATAGCTGTGGAAACATATTATGGGATAACATGCCAACAAACCATATGTTGAACATTTTACTTAAAAATCAGGCTTATTACCATGCATACACATAAACACTTGTTGTTGCTGATCCGTCTAATAGTGGACTATGATAAGGTTAAATGATTGATTGACAATGATTTGCGTGATTTTTTTGACGAGTCAATTAAGAAACGCCATGTGTAACAGCGTCTGGACAGGCAGCAATTGGCTACTTTAATACAATCAACTTTAAACCCACGACCAAAAAACTTTCTAAAATAAAAAGCCCGGAAATTAATCACTATTATCCCATACTAAACTTAGAAGCACTTCAGCTACTTGTTTGCAACTTAGCACGTGTTTTTGCGGGGCTTATAAATTGTAACATTTCAACAACAGCTAATCCTAGAACCAGTTAGATGCGTCTGATTGCTCCGCGGTCAGTGTTGACGTAAATACGTCAGCGAATTGATGTGCCACCTTGGTCTACAGCTTAAAACTAGTGTAATACATTGATTAATTTGTTCTGTATGTTTCTAGCTAGTCGTTTAAGTCTGAAAGCAAAACAACGTTCGTTTGCTTTGGCACGCAAACTCGACAAGTTGAATGCCAATTTGTTTTGCGAAAACGACACGTGCCAATAGACGTGATCCTTTCTTGATTGTGTCCTAATTTCATGCAAACAACTGGAACATTGTTGAAAGTACGTGTTTAAGTTAGGTTATTGGGTCAATCTTTGACCTTAGTAAAATACTACGCAAAAATATTTATACAAAACCCAACTACCTCAATGTGTCGTTCAATAGGGATGATGCCTGGGTAAAAAAATAAAAATCTATTTAGTACGTCAGTCTGATAATGAAGAAATATTAGACACAGATTTTTTGCTTTATCATATTAAAAAAAAAGACTTAGATAAAACGCATTAAAGTAGAGTGGGGGTCGCTACGTCACCAGTAAGTATAAAATCTACGTATCTTACCTACTCGTGACGTCATGGAACATTTTAACTCAATGTATATAATTATACATTGAGTAAAAAAAGAAAAAAATGTGTCCAATATTTTTAAACTACATGAAGGACAAAAAAAAATCCATCATCCATAATGCAGCAATGCGTAATGCAAGCGTGGAGCCTCACAGGGTAAAAAACAGAGTTTATAAATGGAGTGCAAAAGCCTAGATAGGAAGGTAGGTTCTATTACCTTATTAACTTACAGTCATCTAACAGTAGGTAATTGTTGAATTCCTAACACCTTAAAACCTGTGAACAAAACATCAACATTGCTTGAACCGCTGTACCTAATAGTTTTCTCAGCAAACAGCCCTTGGTCTCGCTAATGCAAACTACAAGCTTGGCCCGTGTTTACAGTGTTTTGACATGGCGTCGGCCTTGTCGGAAATGTTCCAAGTCTGCTCTCACTGATTCTGAGTGAGAAAATCGGGCAACGCTTAACATACCAAAAGCTTCGGCTTTTGGGAATATGTATTGAGAACATTAATTTAAAGTTTTACAGTGTTGTAGGATCTCGATCAAAATCTGGTGTGATTACAGTTTCTTTATTAGCTTATTCTGTTATGTCTTGAAATTAAACTAGGATTTACCTTATATTAAATAATATTGTATGCAAAAGAACAACACGGTTCTCTCCCGCGCACTCCCGAATATTAGTGTATTCTATCGATCACTTCGTGCCGATCGCTAGTGCGGTCCGCCCTCATTCACATAGGGTTGGGACAACCATGGGATTTTCGTTATCAGTTCGGCCTTCCTGACTGCTACAAAATATGAGATCATTAAATTACACATGTAATAGTTTTTTTCCAAAGATGTAGGCATAGGAAGAAGGCCCTACATTACGCCAGTATGTGGTAATATAATCACATGTTGGCGAAAGGGTGTAGTGAGTCAGAATTCCGGACCCTGGGTTCAACAGGCTGCTATCGCCTGTAATCCCCAAACGAAGAGTTAGGCACAGGTCTACCTATATAATACACCCACATTTCGCCACATATGTTTTAAGTCCCATGTAATAGAGGGCGAGTCTATTTCCATCAACCGGGGACAGATCCAGGCTCTGGGCTACTACTGAGAAAACCCAAAAAAATCCAATAACACTTTGCCCGACCTGGGAATCGAACCTAGGACCTCATGCTCAGCAGTAGCGTTTGTGACCACTAAACCAACGAGGCACTAAAATCATCCTAATGGGGAAAACCCAATAGAGTTATAAAAGTTATTTGGGGTTCAAGATCCTTGATCCTCTACAGAAGAAGATTAGGACTAGTAGTTCACCATTAAGTTAGGATTATGACCTAAGAGTGTTATTTGTGATATTGATTGAATTAGGAAAACATCACTGATTAGTTATCTCAAACTGACCAAAATTTGGGTCGGGGCATTCGGTACTTATGTAGGTGCAAAGATTACAGAATTTGATTATTGAACTAGCCCAGCCCAGTTACAGTGAAGTTGAGTATTTACTAACTATGGTTAGGTACACACGGCTACACATCAAGCTATATAGTTCCAGCTTAAGCTGACCTCGCAATGTACGGAAATCTTATACAATGCGAGATCAGCATAAACTGGAAATGTATAGCTAGATACTAGAATGCCTTAGTATAAAAAGCATCGGGACAAGGAAAATGGATGCATGTAAGGCAGGGTGTTCAGAAACGCCTCCTGCCGGAGGCTCTACGCGGGGGTCGTGCGGTCCATGGCCCTTTACGGGGCACCGGTGTGGACGCGTTCCCTTAGGCTGCGGCCAGCCCGCCGGTTGAACGCGTCACAAAGGGTCATGGCCATTCGGCTGGCCCGGGGATACCGCACGGTCTCCCGCGAGGCGGCGAGCCTCCTGGCCGGATTACCGCCATGGGATCTGGAGGCGAAGGTCCTCGCGCACATCTGGGAGTGGCGCGAGGAGATGAAGCGCCGGGGCGTAACTCCGCTGCCGCGAGAAATCGCGGCTCAGCGGACAGAGCTCCGGCAGGATCTCATGGCGGCATGGAGAGTGCGATTGTCGCAACCCAGTGCTGGGCACGCCACAATTGCGGCGATAAGTCCCCTCTTTGAGGAGTGGCTAGAGAGGCGCCACGGCGTCCTCACCTTCCGCCTGACGCAGGTCCTCACCGGACACGGTTGCTTCGGGAGGTTCCTGTTTCGTATAAGGCGGGAGGAAACGCCCGGGTGTCACCACTGTGTGGATCGCCCGGAGGACACGGTGGAGCATACGGTGGAGGTCTGCCCCGCTTGGGCGGAGCCTCGCCGTGTCCTCTTGGAGGCGATTGGCGGCGGTGACCTCTCGCGTCCGGCTCTGGTCCAGGCCATGGTACGGAGCGAGAGGGCATGGGAAGCAGTCACCTCCTTCTGCGAAGCAGTAATGCTCGCGAAGGAGGAGGCGGAACGCGTGAGGGAGAGGCAAAGTTTGCGCCCTCACGCCCCTAACCGCCGCCGCCGCTGGAGACGCCCTGGGCGTCGGGAATCCCAGGCAGATTCCCGGCCACCATAGGCGCGGGCTTGCGGACGGCGAGCAATGGGTAGCTCGCCGTCCGATCAGGACCAGGCCCGGGTCGATGGCGCGTCGTGTTCCACGCGCGCCTCAAAGAGATGTCAGCACAATTGGCGGGGTCCGCTAGGACCGATGCCTGCCAGGGTTGCGGGTTAGTCCGAAAGGGATACCGGGACCTTGGCAACAGGCAACTGAAGGAACACGGGTGGGTTTTAGTCAGTAAAAGTCTGACACGCCCTTCCGCTCCACCCAGAGCGGGAGAAGTCATTGGATGATTTCCCACCCTCAAAAAAAGAAAATAAAAGGGTGTTCAGAAAACAGAATATTCAGCCAAATTTAAACCTGTCCTTAAGTCTTGGGCAAGATAAATCCATTGCCACAGATACTGGCATAACAATCTAACATTAGCGTTGACACTGCTTTCACCACACGGTCCAAATAATTAATTCGTACTATTATAATAATCGTGGTATAACAAACAATAATTCCTTCCATAAATTTTACATTCCGCCATTTCCATACACATATAAGGAAGTGAACGAAACTTGGTTAAAGCCGATCACGATTTATATCTTCCTGCAACGAATATTTTATATCGTGGATAACGTAAACATTTGGGCCAATGTTTGTCATATGCTGCGCGAGCGCCACGCCGGCCATTTGATCTTAATAACTGTGCAAACATACAAAGTGGCCGTAACGAGACACATCTCAATTATACAGTGTTGCCAGTGCTGTGTTTATTTTCATATTAAAATGTAGAACAAAGATTGTTTAGAGGGTGCAGCATAAAAAAATAGATTTTTTTGTTGAAAAAAATTCCGGAATTAAAGGTCAAAGTTATTTAAAACACCAATATGAAGGAATTAAGACTTTTTAAGGTGAGACACAAAAAATCCATAAAAAGTAGAAGAACAAGACTAATACGCTCCTAAAATTGTAACAATAATAAGAAAAAATCCTGTAAAAATCTTGATAACAAGTCTAACTGTATCAGCTTTTGTTTTGTTGTTATCAGCTAGTTTATCTCCCGTATCTGGCTGTTTTAGTTTCTTAACGCTCGCCCCGGTTACGGTGTCACCGTCATTTGAATTGGGTAATATTTACATGTTTGGGTAAAAGTCCACTTTTGTAACAGTGAGAATGGATACGAAATTATGATACTTGTGTACTTACTTAAAAAACCGAAATGACAACTTAGTTCAATAAAGCTGAAGGTATTTTTTTTTTCGTTTATTTGAACGCGCTAATGTCTGAAAGTATCAGTCGGATTTGAAAAATTCTTGTTTCATTTGATAGCCCGTTGATTTAGGAAGGCTATAGGATATTTCACGCAACACGGACTATGTGGATATTTATTTTTCGTTCTGTTAGTTTTAGCGAAGGTCTGGCAATTTGAGAACTTTATGCGACTTACCCAAATGTCCTTTCTTTGGTATTGTTCGTCGAGTCGTTGAGCTCCTTAAGTTCTGAGTTGAGCTCCACTATTACTGACAAATGCTTGCACTGACTGGACAGGTCCACTCAAATCTGTGTGGTTCTTTCCTCAAAAGACCACTTCTGACTGTAATCTACATGGTCCTCATATGGCCTGACCAAGATTATGTCTGGACTTTAAAGGAGACGGTGACCTCTGAGTTTGTTTCGGCCTTTCTTCTCAGAGTAGTCAGATAGGAAACGCCGACCTCATCTAGCTTATTTTTACAACTTTTTAATATGACGTGTAAAAGTGATTCCAATATCCTATTTACAGAATAAACAATTTCATTTCATTTCATTTCATTAAATTAACATGGTAGGACCCTTACGTGTCAGAAAGAACGCTAAAACGATGCGTTACGACGGGGTGGGTTGGGGGAACAAGAAATTTCACGCATACGAAGTCTCGGACAGAAGCTTGTAGAAAGCTTGTTATAGTGATCTTTCGAGGTTTATGTTGTTAAAGCGAGTCTGGACAATCACGGAACTCCTTATTTGTATTGATTAGCCGCGGCAATAAAATCCATGCTCATAAAATTGTCATTTTCATCATCAATAAGTCTGTCCAATTCTGTTAGTAAACGGAACTTCACAAGACGTACCTACTCGCACATTGACCCAATAACTGACAGATGTTTACTTTATGACGTTACGATGTAGACAAACATAACAAGTTAATGCATTCGAGTATTATCAGATATTGAAGATGATGTCAGTGTCACTGACCGTAATCTATTAATTTTGGGTCTATCTTGAGTTCATGTAGGTTAAATGAGCCTAAAAATAAACGAGACACTTTTTTTTTTTGGAAAAAGAACTGTCCGAATAGCCTCTGTCAGTTTCATTGCTCTGTGTATATCAGATTCCTGACTAAATGGAAGCAAGTCATTAATTTTGCCAAATCACTTTTTCGTCTCCTTGGCCGGCGCCGATGGCCGCCTCAAGCTAGACTCGTTGTAAAACAATTACGTGGCCTCATATTTCATTTAAGTATTCAAATTTTATGGGTGAAGCTCTAGCCTGATTGTGACGCCTAATTCTAACTAGAAAAACCTTTCAAGTGCGAGGCTATTTAAATACCTAACGTCAAAATATTTGCAGCAACAAGCGTTCTAATATATGAGCACAATTTGTAATACAAGCTTAGAAATAGTCGCAATAAACTACAGCTTTCTAGAGAACTATAAACTTTATTGAACATAGCGAATTTATGGATTTATTGAACCAATATTTACTGACAAAGATAAGTGGTAACATTTTTATTCCATGTACGGTTACTACCTGCCTAAATGCTTTTTATTTACTTGCAAAAATAATGACCAGACTCCATAAAATGTTTAAGAGGCAATAAATCTTGTTAAATAATCAAGAATTCGAGACAAAAAAGCAATGATGACAAATTGTTGGAATAATAAAACATTCTTGCATTAATTTTCACTACCGCAAAATGCAACTGTAAAGCTGCCATTATTTTTGCCGCAAGCAAAGAAAGATTTAGCCTACCTAACAGAAAGTTCAATGTTATCAGCTGAACGCTATTAAATTCAACTCACCTTTTAAACGCACGAATTTAATACTAATCAAAAGTATTATTTATTTATTTTATTTAATACTTTAAGCACACAAATGTACAGAGGCAGATAGCATTTTCTACCAGTCAACCTTTGGGTGATGCAGAAACAAACAGTGGTAGGTGCAATAACGAAAATTGTCAAATAAAAACATACTTATTTAAATATAAGGATATAAATATACCTATTAAAACAATGTATATAATTTAATATAACTTACTAACTATATCTACAGCCTGTAAGGGTAAACAGTCTTGTCATTCAAACCATGGGTAGATAACTTAACTATAAAAATAAATGACCGAACACAACATAAAAAAACGTCATTTTCATTAAAAGATTTTAAAAAGTTTCTATCCGACACCGTGCTCTCTAGCGAAACAGCTGACTGACTGAGGGAGGGGTCGCGCTCGCGGCCGGTCAGGTCACATCCCGTACCCCCCGCCCGTGTTGAGACGCAAGTTCGTTGCCCTAGCGCATAGGACAACGAACTTGCGTCTCTTGTGGTAAAATGTAGATTTAAAAAAAAGAAAAAAAAGTTGTAATTTTCCATTGATTTTACGTTTTATAAATGAAACCAAACCACTGGTTGCAAGGATAACGGTGTTTACCCTAACATCCTGTATACTAATAATAGGTCTTTACCTATGAAATTGCCGTTCTGCAGTACTGGCCATTTCAAATCAAAATATTTTTTTTTTGGCTAAGAATTCTAATTTCAAATTAATTTTATTTTAAAAACATGGAATTCTTTTTTCAAAAGAAGTCATTTGTTTAATGATTAGTCTTACATTTTCATCGCATTTCAATCTTTTTCGTCATCATGGATACGTTAAAAATTCGAGTAATTATGGAATATGAGTACGGTCGTGGCAGCAACGCGGCACAAGCGGCACGCAACATCAACGACGTTTACGGAGCTAACACTACAAACCAACGCACCACCTGTTATTGGTTTGCTCGCTTCCGTTCTGGAAATTTCGACCTGAAAAATGAACCTCGCGGTCGTCCGAAGACTTTGGTCGACAATGACGAATTAAAGGCGATTGTGGAAGCTGATGATACACAATCTACCGCTGAATTAGCAGCAGCTTTCGAAGTTAGCGTCAAAACAATATTGGTCCATTTGCGTCAAATTGGCAAGGTAAAAAAGCTTGACAAATGGGTGCCCCACGAACTCAATGATCGCCAGCGCGAAGTACGCGTCGAGGCGTGCCTTGCACTGCTCAACAGACCACAAATGAAGGAATTTTGAACCGCATTGTTACCTGCGATGAAAAATGGATTCTGTTTGATAACCGCAAGCGCTCAGCAAGTTGGTTGGATCCTGGTTCAGTACCTAAACAATGCTCTAAACGAAAACTTACCCCTAGAAAAGTGATGGTCACTGTTTGGTGGTCTAGCGCCGGTGTGATTCATCACAGCTTCTTACCAAACGGGGTGAGCATTACTGCAGATGTGTACTGTGAAGAACTGAACACAATTATGGAGAAGCTGGCACATCTCCAACCAGCATTGGTCAATCGCTCGTGTCCGCTGCTCCTGCACGACAACACGCGACCTCATACTGCACAGCAGACGGTCTCCAAGTTGCAAGAACTGGGGTTGGAAGCTCTCCGTCATCCGCCCTACTCACCAGACCTTGCGCCTACAGACTACTACTTTTTCCAGAATTTGGATAACTTCTTGGCGGGAAAAAAATTCAATACCCGAGAGGCAGTACAAAATGCCTTTGAAGAATTTTTTGCCTCCCGTCCAGCTGATTTCTTTAAGAAGGGCATCAATAAACTGCCACTGCGTTGGCAAAGATGTATTGATTGCATGGGTGATGAAAAAAATACATGAAAAAAATTCGTTTAAATTTTTTCATACAAAACGGCAATTTCATAGGTAAAGACCTAATATTAATTCTTATTCAAATAAATAGTTTTAACATCAAGGGTATTTATGTAACAGTGAAATACTTTTTGATTCATTCGAATCGGACATTTAATTTCGAAGTTATCACGAGTATAAAAATGCAATACGCTAACCTTTCGACGCCGGCGCCGCGCTGCCGCGACATTCCCTACTCTAGAGAGGAGAGGATGGGCACACGGGTAGACCATGACCTGGAATAGGACATAGGATACGTTTTATCACTATATCCACAGGATCGAGACATACGCGGGTGAAACCGCGGGGCACAGCTAGTACAATATAAGCACAAATAAATACACATAAATAAATGAATATACTAAACAAACAATGGGAAAACACTACCGATGTGATGATACTGCCAACTTCTTACGAATATACTCTCGAATGAAAAGAAAAGTACTCTGTGATACTAATGCACCTACGTAAAACAAACAACCACAGCAAATCGCTTTACTAACAAGAAGGTAAACACCATTTAATTAACCGAGAACTAGCCTATGACCCGATTTCACTCGACCGAACAAACATATCAATCCTAATAAACTTTTATGATACGATATACGGCGGTCATCAGATTCATTTGATTGTGCAGTTCGCGAGTACAATATAGAGGTTGGTTTTAATCAAACAGTCTTCCATTCACGAAATGTACCACAGGTTAGCAATAATGTTAGCATTATTGGGTCAAACGGCTGGCATGCACAATTCGCAACACGTGGAAGCAATATAACGTGTAACAAACGCTAGAATATGCCGATGACAGCATGCATCTATGACCTGTTCCCTATGGTCTCTGGCGCCATAGACAAACACGCCATGAATGCCCAAAGCCGCTTATACCCATTGATTTATGATTAAAATTCTATGCATCTATCTATGACTGCAATAATTGCATTCGCCTCAACCTGTTTTGCATAGTCCGACGGCAGTGCACCTCCTATGGTGTTATGATAAACTAACTAAGGTACTGCGAACTTATTGTACTCGTGTTATTCTGGGAAGGCTATCAATTTATCTTTTCCCCTCCTATTTTGAGTTCCGCAAGTTTGGTGAAAATTGGGTTCGAGATATTGTGATCTTATCTTGTCTATGCTCTATCTATCTTATAGTTCTAGACGAAGAACATAATAATAATTGACTTTCATACAAATTGAAAACGAGTCTACGCGGTGACATTAAACTAATAGTCATACATAAAAAGATATCAGCAATTAATAAAATATAAAACCTTCTGCTTGTTAATTTACATATTCGCACTCGACCAGTTTATTACCGAGTAGGAAATTTAATTATTTTAAATTAAAGGCAAACTAGTTGTAATCAAGCTAATTGTAAAATTGTACCAAGTTCTGCAGCTTTAAACAACACTAAAATACTTCGGCGTCTTGCTTTAGAATTAAACATCCCCATTTAGTATTAATCTATATTCTGTATTTATGTAAATTTAACCACTGTATAGGGCTAATACGTAGGTTAATACATTAACTATATAGTTATAAACCTGTAGGGTTACAGCCGGGTAATGATTGTGGAATCTTATGAGCGTGCATACGAACATTATGTACGTAGTCTTTATAAAGTGTTCGCTTATAAACTCGTACATGTGCTTATGTACCACATCTCGTCCTATTCTGAACCAGACCTTGTTAATTGCGGGCCCACTCCGGAACACACCGTTATTTAGTTTGCGCACACGCACTTTGCTTGAAAACCGTCACACGTTTTATGAAACATAATCTAATGCCCGTATTAATCAACTATTCTCCACATGACGTCTGAAAACAGTACATTAGTACTCTCCTAATTATTAAATACTACTGCTCTAATTATGTACCACATTCTTATCCAGCTTTCTTTTTGACTATATTCTACAATTATTACTTTATTTCAAGTTCCAAACCGAATTTCACAAAATAGGTTATGTAGGTACGAATTATAAGATGCAATAGATACTGCTTAATTAAAAAAAATAAAGAAATTGTAATAATTTGACAAACAATCCATACTAATATTATAAATTCGAAAGTAACTCTGTCTGTCTGTATGTTACCTTTTCACGCCTAAACCACTGAACGGATTTCGATAAAATTTGGCAAGGAGATAGATGGCATCCCGGGGAAGGACATAAGCTACTTTTTTATCGACATACCATGCGGGCAAAGCCGCGGGCGGAAGCTAGTAGGTAATAGGTAATAGGTAAAACGGGCTGGTATCCGCAACTCCACGTCAAAGTGCGTATTTTGCGTACGGATGTAGTAATAAAATATACGAGGTTCTAAAATGAGGGCAGTTATTAATTACGAGGTTTAAGAACAGTCCCTACTAATTAGTAACATGAAAGCAGGTTTTATTATATAGTGTTAGTACCTTGTTTAATTTCAAAGAGTTATTTATACATAAACCTAAGCATATACTTATTATGCGTACAAATGTTCAGTGATTAGTCCGTAATAATTACACCGCTAAAATTACAGGCCGTTTTCATAAGAGGGTGGGATTATGTGGGGAGAAAGAGCAGCAGTATCCACTTGAACACAGATACCATCAAATTGTAAACACACGACCAACTTGCATGTATCAGAAACAAGGTAAAGAAAATGATTGAACTAAAATTCCCAAATACATGATTTGAAAACAAGAAAAGGAAAAAATTGGAACGCGTGTCGTGCATTTAAAAAGATAACTCGAATAAAAACAAGACAGATCTATAATGACGAGTACATAAAAGAAATAGTCGGCTGCTGTCATTTGGATGTTCCAGTTTATTCTGCAAGGGTAATATGAGAAATGCAGATAGGAAGGAAACTTGGCTAAACGTGACGATGGAAGGTGGAGCAGAGCCTGAAGCCAGAAAGGTTAGGCAAGAGACGGTAGGAAGAAGAGTGTTGGCAGATCAACAGCCAGATTGATGGATGACCAACAAAGGACCAAGGATAAGGCCAACCTGCAGGCGTAGCATGAGCACCGTTTTGTCGACGGACGAGTAGACAACAATGACGTTTCCTGTAGACAGTACGGCGGCAGCAAAGTAGAAAGAGTCAACTGCACTTTTTACGATATTCACTCTTTTACGTAATTCGACTCAGAAATCTTTGTTTTGTCATAGGATTTATCGATTGTCAGTGTGATTTTGACAGTAAGGATAGAAAACTTTCTTCCGAAATAGTCTACCTGCGAAAAGACCTAGACAAAGATCGTTAGAAATGAAAAACAAAATGACAGATTGTAGAAGGATTTCTACGGTGCGATGTCAAAAATGAAGAAACAAACTGTCACTTTGTATAGAAAAAGCTATGTCTATTCTTCGTAGAGATAGAAAGCGTCATGCTACGCCTGCAGGATGCCCAAGAAGAATGGCTTAAAAGAAAGGTGGCCTATAAGACCTCTCCGATTTTAAAGACCAATTTTTTCAGCATTGGTGAGTTTACTCAGCACTGGTTAGAAAAATTGACTGATGGTTGAATGGAACAAGAGGCTGCCAATGATGATCATGACGACCCAAGTTTTTCGAAAAACGCTGCGTTTATTCTAACACAGTGCGAATAAATTGTTCACGATCTAGGAATCGGTAAGTCCGCGCTATCCCTTATTATTGCTCAGAAATTAGTGTGGTTTGAATTACTGGGTCAAACGATTAAACCACTCTCCAAGTAAAATGGAGTCGTATAACACTACCGCCAAGTAATTTAGATAAATGGAATTGCTGTTTTAGTATCGGGATCTTCATTTAATGCAACTGTATTAATAATTTGCTTTATAATAGCAAGTTAAATTTGATTATGTCGGGGATTCTCTTAAAGGTTATACTATGACTGACTACGCCAATTGATTGGCAAGTTTCAGCCTAATATCGGCAATACTTTCCTGGAAATATATCTATGGAAATCAATTCATATACTTTCTAGTATGGCTCAAACTCAAACCCAAACTCAAAGCAATAATTTGCTTTATAATAGCAAGTTAAATTGATTATGTCGGGGATTCTCTTAAAGGTAATAGACTATGACTGACTACGCCAATTGATTGGCAAGTTTCAGCCTAATATCGGCAATACTTTCCTGGAAATATATCTATGGAAATCGATCCATATACTTTCTAGTATGGCTCAAACTCAAACCAAAACTCAAAGCATTTATTTCAATTAAACCATTTAAAGGCACTTTTGAACTATCGACTATTCGGTCAGTTAGTTAGAAAGTTGAAGCTAGTTGCTCATTGCAAAACGTAGATCTCTATGGAGAAGAACGGGCAAGAAACTCTAAGGACACTCTTTTAAATAATATAGATATTACAAAATTCTGGGTACAATATTCTTGTTGCTTCTACATGTGAGAACAATGTAAAAAAAAAAAAAAGCAATTCAAAATATAAAATTAAAAATAAACCCTGGCAGACAGGAGACGACCAGTCTCAACAGACGGCGCCCGTTCATGAACATGACACGTGGATCAGGACCATCTAGCTCAACCACTTTGTAGGAAACCTAATGATCCAACACACGCGCCACCATCAGCGACACATTTAAGTGAGCATTACTGCAGACAACACTTTGTTTTTAAAACAACAAACTATTCTGCAGACGGCTGCTTTGGCTGGTATGTGATCCACGGACTAATAAGTCCTTACCCAAAGCAAGCGAAATGTTCAGACACTGCAATTATAAATCAATGAAGACTCACAACGTTTATTAACACCTAATCCATTAATGTAAAGGAAACCGTATCAAAATAGATTCGCAATATGGACAAACAAGCAGACATCACATTACGTGTATATTACTCGCATGTATACAGAGATATATATACAGCGGCGGACGTCAATATATCCGGGTTGGGCCATATTTATCGTATGGACGGCATTCGCCAGATTATGGGAAGTTATTTTGACACGGAGCATACGTCTCGTGAGATTGGAATAGATCGGGATATAAGCGTTTTTCGTGCTTATTAGGTATCTATCTATATACAACAAATAAGTGAATTGGTATACGCGAGCCTATTACCATCAACCGGACACAAATCCAGACTCCGGGCTGCTACTGAGAAATTCAAGATGGAATATTGGAATCCAATAACACTTCGACCGACCCGGGAATCGAACCCTTAGGTACTCAATTATTATCATTCATATCGGTCTGTGTGTACTTTAAAGCTGCCTTAACTTACCGAGGAACTCCATAAAAAGCTTATAAAACAAAACATACTGATCGTGTTTTGTTTTTCTTCCGTTTTAGCAAACTGTACCCAAGACACGCACCTCTGAGTTTTCGAATTCATTTATGCGTATTGTATAATTATCACTTGCTTCAAAAACGGTTCAGGTGAGGAAACTGGTATGCCTGAGAGATATTTCTCGAAGCATGTGAAGCCAAGTCAGAGGCCAGGCAAAACTCTGACACCAGGTTAGTCACTAACCACACGAAAGAAGAATAAACAAACTGTAAAAAGTTTCAGCAAGCTTTTATCGACCACCGCTACCGACATTACAATATGCAAACAATTTAATAGTAATTGTATAACAATTACAGTAATTAGTCAGTACAAAGACAATGGCTGACATTGTCGGTCTGACCGATTTCCAGTCTGTTATTATTCCATAGGAGTGGTCCTGAGATTCGCCTGTACTTGGGTACCTGGGTAGATCTACATGATGTCATGTTGTCACGTAAGGTGGTGTCATACTTGTCATGTCATAATGGATAGAAAACATTCCGACTGATGTATGTTAAATGTTAATTCAAGGGTTTAGTGTTTGTTTTACGTTGTGTGAGATTTTGTGTGTATAAACGCGCCCACGGTATAGATTTTCCAGTCTGAAATGACGCGCCCAACTACCGCATTTTACCATACGGGAGAATTTTCAAGAGGGGCAAAGTTTAAATAGTTTGACTTTGTTAGTGTGAGGAAATCAATTTTCGATATGCTTACGAAAAGCTTGTGATATTGTTTTGGTTTCCGTTCATAAAATTACTTTAACTTTTAGAAACCTTTTTAAGTTGCGCTAAGCTTTCGTAGGTTATGAAAAAGTAACAAAGCTAAGTGCCCATTTTTCTTTCTTACCAACTTTTGACAACAGAGGACCGATTGCGCTATCTGTACTAATTATATCTGTATCTATATCTATGCATATAATAAAATAGTCACGAATATTTTTTTTTCCGTTTGTTTCGATGTATGATCCAATTATTGACGCAAACACGGCTGAACGGATTTATATATGGCACACAGATAGTTTACCACCTGGATTAACACATAGCGTATTTTAAATCCCGGTAGTACGTTCTAAATTAAAATCCACGCGGACCAAGCCGCAAGCAAAAGCTAGTGTTCAATATAATTTAACAGTGAATTGTGTATTTACCTACTTTATATCCATCAGAATAAAACAACTCATTGATACTGTCTGTACCTACTGCAACTATCAAGGGTATCATAGATCTTCTCAAGTCTCGTTATCGTGTCTATGATATTCCTAATCCATGATAACTTATCAATGATTTAGATGGGAACGGATGGGATAAATTCAACGCTGTCTATACTATCGTAACACAACATTTATGGACTATTTCCGATCAATGTCAGATCGAGTAAATTATCGCATTTTTATTAAAACACCTAAATTATAAATCTTATTTTGATCTGCAGTAAGACTAGGGAATGTCAATAGACCTCCTTTCAATAAAGCTAAAACCGCCCATTGTGTCACCCTATGTTAAAGTTCTACATAATTCTGTATATATGGTGTACATAATAAAGAGTATTCTATTCTATTCCATAAAATCGTATTCGCAATGCGTGGGTGGTATAGGTACATACATAACACCTCTGCCCTTGTAGGAAACAGGCTTGTCATAAACAAAATCACAGTTATTAACAAAATTATCAATTCCCAACCAACCAATTAACCAATCGATCATGACCATAAAAATTACGAAGAAATCCAGGTGCGGTTGCACCCCAAGATTTAACCGTGTAATGGTCACGTGCTCGGTACTCCGGACCCGCGTTATAACCCCAATTTTCAAACATAAGCTATTGAGATGAATTACACCAATTACTTTTATGGTCGTTTACACAAAGGGCCTCTGTTATCTGAATTGTAAACATATTAATAATTCTGAGCCAGTGCTACCGTGCGGGCTTCAATGGCCAACACATTTGCATATTTCACTCGTAAATTTGAGTCACGGTAATGTTGATAAGTTAATCTAATTAATGTTTTTGTGTAAATTATAATTATAATTTGGTGAGAATGCGTTGTGGTGAGAATGAATGAGTCTGTTTGTTTCGTTAAATGTCACTTTTTTACAATTTGAGATGTTAATTGTGTAATTTGATAAGGTTATCGTATTAACAATCACCGTTAATATTAATCTTCACCTCAAAGTTAGTAGCAGACCAAAACGTTACGTTAGGACACACGCCCATACAGCTTGAAACCGTAAACTTTACTGCCACAGTAAAGTTGTGGCAGCTCAAACTCATTACAAATCATATTAACGTGACAAATATTTACGCACTCTTCTCGTCCCACTTACATTGTTATTCCAACCAAAACCAATAACATTGTTATCTACCATAAACTATACCTACTGACACATTGTCAGTAGGTATAGTTTATGGTACATGACAGACGCAACAGGTACCAAATCCCTAAACTCAAGAACAGAAGCATTTTATATAATCCGGAACCGTATCAGGGCGCCGGAAAAGATTTTATCACCTCACTAACTAATGCCACTGCATCTATCGTCCGGTAACACACCTCATATAAATAAATACACGCGGTAGTTTAGGGTTGCTTCTAGCGCCAGCTGGTTGATGAGATGAAAAGTAGTTTTTTTCGTTTTAATGCAAGTTTGTTTTCAAATCAAATCAAGTATTCTGAGCAGTGAAGCTTTGAATTCGAATTGTTCTTTGGAGTTATCGTAGAAAAGCTTCGTACCACCTGCTTATTTCTCGCCACTTATAAGACTTTCACGAACTGATTTGATTGCTCCGTTTGACCTCTCCGATCCTAGGAGGAATCACCATCACATCGCATCGGAATATCATCATTGATACGCAACGAAATTACCGGTAATTTTCAGCAAGCCTTTTCGAAACATTGCACGTTTTCATCCGAGTGCCGAATAAACATACAAAAAAAATGCAACCGCACAGAAAAAAAAAAAAAAATGTATCAATTCCCATTTAATTGTATTGACCGGTACCAGTGGTAACCCTCATTAATCGTGTGTGGTACAGATCGTAGGTATTTATCAGTAGTTAAAGCCGTGCGAGCATTTACCTTTGAACCAGATGAGGTGAACTTGAACCAGTCCTAATTATAGGTACAGAACACCAGTGGGGTACCGAAATAACCATCGTTTAAAAACTATGTTTAGGCATAGGATAATAAAACATTAAACAGTTAATTAGATAACTTTGTTCTAATTCTTAACGTGACCTATGAACTGGACCACCGTTGGAAACAATTTGAGCGAGGATAATGTACTTTTATTGTATCTACATTCGATGTGTATGGTTTTTTTTTTGTTGGCAGTTATTTGTTGAAATAAATAACTGTTCTTTATTATCTAATTGCAACAAATCAACCATTAACCCTTTCACGATAAAAGGGCAGAGAAAGTAACAAAACACTGAATCCCATTCATCATTATTTGCACAAATTGCACTAGCCAATTAACCACTTGCTGCAACACAATGCAGACAAAGGGACATCACTAAACGAACAACAATACTGATTTGAAACAACAAAAGAACTAACAAAATAAATCGTGCACGAACGAGTGGTTTACTCCAATTAAGCGCGTCTCTCATTTAGTATCGATTTGGACCCGTGATCTCATTCCGATCCAGAAATCGAGTGATTTATCGTCAGATTAGGCCGTGTCGATGCGCTGACGCAACCGGCCACCCATCCATGACCGTCGAACACTCCTTGATGACTTGTACTCTTGTACCTAATGTGTCCTATTTTTACACATGGCAATGTGAACTGAAAAATGCCATTGAATGACGCCATGCGAGTGTTTACTTAAGATTTGTAAACATTATTCTGTCAAGAAGCGCCATTATTGACAGTGGTGATGGCTGTCTGCGACTGTCCAAGGATTTAGGCTTTATTTATTTATGTCTGTAAAACATTTAAGTATAACGTAAAATCATGCCTGTATTTCCCGAAAATTGTAAGCACACATATGCGTGTCTGCATGATTTTGATTTTGTTTGACAACATAAAATACACCCACTTTTTGTCGATTATGTTAGGGTACGTACGTCACGAACTGGGTGGTAATCCAGACTCCAGACTGCCACGTTGATCTACTTTAAAGAAGTAATATTAAATAGCAAATAATATTCTTCCCTATAAATTGTAATAGAAGTGATAATGGTTCGGTCACGTCGTCGATCGGAAACGTCCAGTGTAATGGATTACCGAAGTAAACGCTCGTTCACTGACAGTCGAATGCATTGAGTTGGGTCACCCGTTCCTACTCTGAGACTACACTGCAAAATTAGACTGATTTATTTCATATGTAAATGCGATGCATTTGGTTTTATTGGGAACGTGTAAAAACTAAAAGTCTTACAAATTAATTTTACTTCACGTTTAATCATTGAAAGTCTTCCGTGTGCCAAAAATATTTTAATAATTAATTGCTTTTTGTCTTATTCAAGAAGATAACTTTTTTATGAATATCCTATAGTGAATAAACTAAAACATGTTTTAATTAATTATAAAAACGATATACGTAGGTAGGTCAATTATCTTCATTATCAAACCTATCCATTTTGCTTTACATAACTTACCTAGCTGCTTTTCGATAAAATATCAATGTAACTGTATGGTTAAAACTTCTACCAATAATGTACTTACAACTTCCCACAATGCTTCGAAAATTAAATCAACCTAAAACCAATCTACCATCTGAACGGATGTTCGTGCAAACTCATAGTCGTAAAGAAGTAAAGATCATAAATTTTAATAGACAACAGTTCCCTTTATGCCCTGGATTACGTGTATTTCACTGCAGGTAAAATTCTCCTATCTAATCTGTATCGAATCTCCGGAGATACAAACTACGCGGAAGTTGGTGGGACGTTTCAAATATTCAAATGCGAGTTAGATAAGGACAAAATAATTTAATGATACAATGGGAGTTATAAGACTGGAGTTATAAGTATGCCCGTTTGAGCACCTATTTTTTGTGCACCTATGCATTGAGCACGATAGGTACCTATTCCCATTTGAGCACCAATAAATATTTTAACGTCCTGCTCAAAGGGGAACGAAAAATAAATTCGACTATATTACCCGTTGAGCACACGGTGCGGTAGCTTCTATGGTCTTTCGAATGCTTGGAACTTTGTTTTAGTTAATATTTTGAGGGGTATTGGATTCGGATTTATTTTGCGAGTGGACGTAGGTAAGTACTTCTCCTGGCTTTGACCTCTGACCTTCTGCACGAGGATCGATATCAGCAGTGAAATAGCATTGACGCAGTGTCTCGTTGAATCTAATTTTTGCTACAGATATTTGAAGTTGCATTTCAAACTCTTTAAAGTTTTGATGGTTCCTACTCTAAGCTAAAACATAACACAACATTATGCCTGTATTCCCCGAAGGGTAAGGCAGAGTTGCACCTATAGTAGGTACCCTTTTTTTTTTTTTTTTGTGGTTGGGAAATCATCCAATGACTTCTCCCGCTCTAGGCGGAGCGGAAGGGCGTTTCAGATTTTTACTGACTAAAACCCACCCGTGTTCCTTCAGTTGCCTGTTGCCAAGGTCCCGGTATCCCTTTTGGACTAACCCGCAACCCTGGCAAACCTATAGTAGGTACCTACATCCACTTTAAGTCAGTTATGTTTTGAAATTCCAGCATGTTACAAAATTGTTGTAACATAAGAGGGGGCGAGCCTATTACCGGGCACAAATCCAGACTCCGGGCTAAACAAAAAGGGACTACCAAATTATTATAAACATTAAAATAACATTATTTATTACTAGCTTTCATCCGCGGCTTCGCCCGCGTAGTGTGTCGATAAAAAGTAGCATATGTCCTTCCCCAGGATGCCATCTATCTCTTTGCCTTTTATCGAAATCCGTTCAGTGGTTAGGCGTGAAAAGATACAGACAGACAGAGTAATTTTCGAATTTATAATATTACTATGGATGACAGTAGTTCACGTTATTATACCAACTTCAAGACTAAACTAATCCACTTACAATTAAACTAATTCATACTTAAACTGCTTCAAAATAGTTATATATTATTAGCCAAGCTATGAATGGCTTATTATTAAAGCATTAGCAAACGATCTTATCACTCACTTAGTATTCAGAGGCGCCCTCTATCGGCGACATAAAGTACTAGCGCCGGTTGTGATGGAAATTATAATTATCATTTGACACTTCCATCGGATATTAAGAGCCCTTTGTATTAATATTATATTTGTAATGTATGTATTGTTTAGTTTGAAATGATGCCGTTCTTGGTATTGGAGTGTCGAATATTGAAGCCTGAAGGGCTGATGACTCATCGTAACTCACAGTCATATATATGTACATTCGATGTGATATTTGAACAGCGTCAGATTCTTAGATGGGTTGACAATGTGAAATGTTTGCCAAAAAGTAACATAATTGTCACATTCACGACAGGCTGTTTTAGTAGGTATAGCAGAAAACTATGAAAAAAGAACTTACAAAATTGACAGATTGTCGCCTGTTTAAAGGGTGAAATTTAATTCGTTTTTATCCTGTTAATGTACTCATCATTATGAACAACTTTCACGATGGCACCAAACCTGCACCTATACCACGACGTATTAATGCCACCATTTTTCCAGTGTTAGTGAGAGACGGAGCTATACAAGGCCACTAGCACCATCCTTTTTTCGCAGTGGAATAATGATGGTATTAATACTTCATAGTCAGCCCCCTGAAGTCGCGAAAACAAAAACAGCTTTTCCCTACATTTATGTTCGTATAGCTCGTCAATATTTCACCCTGTAATAAGCGTCAACATCAAGTTCAACTTTCTTACTTCTGTGTTACCCATCTCATTTGGTATACCTACATAAATGGCTGAGGTAATAAGATTGTAATATTGTAACAATATTATCTTACCAAACCACCCACCTTTTAATAAACGCAAGTTAAAATGATAATAGTCCATAATCCAGGCATTAAACAATTTGTTCTCAGCACAGTAATCAATTTAAATGCTAAAGGAATACACAGCGAGCAAAATAACGTACAAAATATAAATTCTAAACGCGCGGAATGCTTGAGAACGACCACCTATCATGTTGGGAAACTGGTGCAACTTGATGCTGTTGCCAACTTAGTATTAGATAAGTATTAGGAATTTCCGTTCTATCTATAGAGGCTTTTAAGTTTCCTACTGCACGGCAAAGCTTTTTCTCATACATTAATATAAGTCTTGATTACCACGCTTGCTTAGTGTGACTTGGTGATTTTAAAACATATAATGATGTTTTTGTCTTTCGATAATAGGAGGTAACCAGTCCACAAAACCGGCCCCCTTTTATTGCACCAAATCAAAAAATAGCCCTCAACAGTTCTTCTCAAAACACAACACAACCATCAAAGCATTTATACAGGATGTCCCTGGAAGTATGGATCAAATCGAATAGGAGCGTGAGCAAGGTAATTTCCAAAGTTTGTAACCCTGAGAATTTATTTTCGCTAGTGACACTTTCTCCAATGAAAATCGCTCGAAAATGTTTGTCAGATCAAAGCTTTTGCAGTACCTAAATGTTTTTCTTATTGAACACATTTTTTCTAGCTGCGTAAAAGTAACCACAAGAATGGCACACTAGTCTACAAATTCCTGAAAAAAATTAATTGATAGCCCTGATAGTTTTTTTTAATGATGATTTTCTTTGAGCACTATGCGAAATTATTGAAAAAAACAAAAGTTGGTCATAATTTTTGAATCGTAAAATATTGCACCGACATAAACCCGGGTTAAAAAGTTTGGAAATTACCTTGCCCCCTATTCGATTTGATCCTTACTTCCAGGGACACCCTGTATAACCCAGAATATCGCAGAACGAAATTGATATACCTAATTCCTGTCTTACGACACACGCAAGAAGAAAGACCTATACTTAGCCACGCCAAGCGTTTGTTTTCCCACATTTAATATCTAAGCCGACTACAAATAAACGTATTATTACGCTTATTACAGAAAAGCGATGCGTCGCCGTAAAGCTAAGAACTAAAGACAGCCAGCAATAAAACCGGAAACTTTGTTGTCAAAGCATTTCGAAGTGAAAGCATATTTTCTTTGTTCAACGCGAGATGAGTCGACAATCACAACCGTTGAATTATTTTCGTGAGCAACATTTTCGTCATTCCGTAAATTCGTACAAAGCATTCCCAAGCTGAATAAATGTAATAAATCATGTGAGTAATACTACACAGGGTGTTTACAATTGAAGTTGTTGAGTTGAATTGTTATTGTTGCAGGTTCCTCGCTTGTTCGCGAGACCCACTCATACACGCACAAACGACTAGCACGGAGGTTGGACGGCCGGTGAGTTACTGACGTCATCAATTATAACCCTTTGATGTTGACTTACACTGATCTTAGAGAAAGCTTTCTTTACAAATTGCCTGTTCCAGTGTATTGCAACATTGATAGCTTTGACTTTAATCATTATTGTTTCTGTATGCTTCTGTAAATAAATAATGGAATAATATCGACTGTAGTGGCATATATTTGAATATACGAGTGTCGTTTTATATGATACAGCTGTATTCACAGAGACGTGACTGAAATTTGTTTCACCACTGTCCACCACATAACAATTCAAACAATGTAGCCTATAAGACTACATCTGGGCCAATCTAGGCACAATTTCGACAATGATATGGCCAAGTGGAACATTTCGTACAACGTCAATGACCCATCAATCTATCCGCCATTCATTTAATAGAAATGGGTATTTGTATCGACTGAATCAATGTTTCCTTGACTGCTACTGTGATTTAAAAATTTGGTACACGAACTTATTAGAACAATTGGCATAATTTAGAAATATTTATGAGAGGTCTTCACTAATGATGTTATTTCAGTTATGTCTGCATTTCTTGTTAAATTAAGATTTTGCCCTTGACATAATAACAGATTTAAAACGAAAACAGTCTGAAAATTATGTTTAAAAACACGAATCAATCTACATCAAAGAAATCAATCAAACCACGCAATACGAGTAAATTTTTCAAATTGTTAACATAGATCTTTTGAGCTTGTGAGTTATTAGTTCAACAGAACCAATACAAAAATACCTAAACCAAGGTGATAAGATTTTTTGTTTAATAACATCCAGAAATTGGATCTTCAGTCATAACTTCATAAGGTCAGATTTCATCCAAGAAAAAGGAGGTACTGGCACGATGCAAACTTTATGACGGCTCGGAACATGAGGCGAGTCGCTGCGCAGTAACAAATTCATGTGTCAGCAGAGGTGATGGGTGAGGTACTGCGCAGTGAGTAGCGCATTTCAGAGCTGCCAAAAAATTTTACGCTTACTGTACCTATCGATTCTAGAAACACCGTCATGGCTGATTAGTAGGTACTTACAGTAGCTTAAGGAGCTGGCCACACAGAAGAGACGTAAGACGCGGCAATAGTATGCAGATGGAAAAGTGACGCGCCTGCGTCTTGTCCTTTCTATAAGTTTTGTGCCAGATGAAGTCTGCGTCCCGTCTCACGTCTCTTCTATGTGGCCCGCGCCTAAGACTTCTCCCAGCATTAATTTAACTTCATCTTGTACCTTTTCTTGGAATAGGCCCATGTCCAGCAGTAGACAGTATCTAATCTTTCGGATTAAGGTGATGATGGCTTACAAAACTTCTTCTCAAAATGTTCCAGGTGCCAAGAACGACAGAAGCGATTCGAACGAACGCGACGATGTACGCTTGGAGCTCATGGGGGACTTGGACCCCCTGCTCCAAGACTTGTGGAGGTGGAGTGGCTGTGCAGGAGCGACACTGTCTTCCCAGGGATCCTGCTAGGTAAGAACGATTTTATACCCTGCCAGTCTGCCATGCTGGTTGACATCTTACATAACTTGGTACCAAAGAACAAATTGTATATAATTGTATTTACATAAATAATTTTATATACATAAAATATTGAATGTTGAATTTTACTACTAGACAATATATTATTTCATAGTATAGTCAGAAATCTCCACAGTCAAAGTCAAAACATTTACAAACAACAAAACATTTATTTAAATACAATGCTACTTTTACTTGGAGGCGTCTCCCGCATCACAGCATGTCCATATAATGTCAATGTTTCACAAGTTTCCGGCTTTTCTTTGGACAACTATATTATGTGAATAGAATATATAGAAATCTTCGGCAAACAATGTAAGATACAGTATAATACTAATAAGAAAAAGAAATACCGTCGAAACATTATATCGATTAAAAAAGGGAAAGTGTTAAGAAAACAAAACCTTTCCTTTAATACCTCTTTAATAAGCTATTAATAAAAAACAAACAACACCAAAACAACTTCGAAGTGGAAGTGGCGATAAAATTCAAATAAATACGTCATTATTATAATTTCTCAAAGGTCTTAAAAACGGTTACTTCCCGTTTCGTCCTTTTCCCGACTTTTTTTACCGAAAAGAAGGTTGTCCAAACGAGAATGATTACACGCTTTCTCAAAAGCTGGCAAAACGACACTGAATGTACAAAGATCAAAAATTTACGAAACGCTACTTTTGAAAACCAATATGTGTTTTGTTAGAGTGGCGAATCGGGAATGGGACAAGACGGGAAGTAGCCGTAAAACCGTATTCGTGTTGAACAATATAAAACAAACAAGGGAACACGTGAGGAAGATTAATGTGTTAAGTTTTTGTATTGTTCGTGAGGTTTTGTATTAATTGTTTCATTATAGAGCCGCTATTAAGATACGGAGGCTTATCGTATGGATAGCAGGTACTAATACTTTTTGTAACACGCTGTAGAATTGTTGGAGTAGGTCAGGGTTCTGATTCTAGATTTTAAAAGGTAATTTAATAATAAGATTTTAATTCTTAGATTCTATTCATATACGCTGCATAAAGTTAAGTTATGAATTAGCAACTGTTTAACCATACATTTTCGACGTTTATACGACTGTTTAACTTTAAGAAACGTTTATGAATGAGAGGGTTAGATTTTAAAGAATGTGATCCCGAACATTAAGTTTATACAAATAAATAAATTATAAATGATGGACCAAAGCAAGACATAAGACAAAATAGGATTAAAGTTCAAAAGAAATTGAGGAATAGGTAGGTTTATATAATTATTTAACAAGAATCATCTGCAAGAATCATTTTTTCCCAACTATGTTGCGGTCGGCTTCCAGTCTAACTGGATGCAGCTAAATACCAGTATTTTACATGGAGCGACTGCCTATCTGACCTCCGCCACCCAGTAACTGGGTAAGACGATACGCCTTGGTAAGACTGATTCTCAGACTTTCGGGCTTCTGACGACCCGTAACGACTATCAAAGATCCATAAATGACAGTCGGGACCAACGGCTTAACGTGCTTTCCGAGACACGGAGGAGTCTCGGTATGTAAAGATGGTCACCCATCCACGGACCAACCCCGACAAGCGTAGCTTAACCTGATGGATCGACCCGTGCGGCTGTTATTACGTAGCCACGAGCTCTGCTCTATTTGACGAGAATAATGTCGCAATTTGTATGTTTATTTGCGGCAATTAAAATAAGAAAATATCATCAAACCAACGTTCTACTGTTTAACAAATAAAAAACTTCTTAACATTGTCACACAAACAAAATAAAATAATCCAAACAATTGCAGCGTCAACCCTATCGTGTCGCGGGCGCATTGATCATAGATCACAATGATATCTAATGATAGGGCGCGTGATCGATAAAGGAGCGAGGGCTGGCCACCGCGGGAGAGCCTTCCAACCTGCGCCCGCGCCGACCGAATTGTTAGGTACCTACTACGGTACTCAGAACAGTCGATTGAGTCATATTTTACTCTAGATTGGAATGGTAAATTAAATGTGTAGGTTTGCGTGTGTTTGCGAGGAGTGTTTGACAAAGCGTTATGTGTGAGAGCGAGCAAAACTCGTTACCATTTATGAAGATTTAAGGTACTAAGAAAACAGAAAATAATTATAGCTTTACTTCCAAAAAATATGTAAAATACGTTTCGGTCACACCTAAAAAAAAATGAATTAGAGGAACACTCAGTCAAAACAATCATGAATTAATCCTGTCGTAAAAAAATATTTGATTATTGTTTATCGAGAACCATTAGTAGTAATGTGGTACCACAGGCTTGCTTTTTAGTGCCATAGATATCATAATTAACTTACTTATTTAATATATAGTCCGAGAAGAACAGCAGAAACAAACTCGTATTATAGGTTCTACAATGTAGGTACGAAAATTTCCAAACGAAAAAGTTAATGGTTTTGACTTGTCTATTTTTTGGTCTTGTCAATGACCGATCAATCAAGATTCCTGTATTATAAACCAATTGGTACCAATAGTAAAATATTTCAATCACAAATCAATTCACAATTCAATTACAAATATAAGCAAGCATCAAAACCTCCTTTCACTCCGTAACTCCGTTTCTCCTTTCCCTTTACCCTCTCAATCCATCAATCTTCAACATTCAGATTAGCCCTGTCTTCCCACATCACGGCCAAGTCATCAACCCTCAGATATAATAGAGGATCAAGCGGTACTGAGACAAACGATAGCCCATGACTAGCCATGACTAATGGCCCATCGGAACAAGCCAGGCACTTGCGAAACGTATCGCTTCCTTACCATCGAGGGATGCGACCGAAATGATAATGAAATACATCGTCTGAATGGGAAATGTCTAATCATTTGTTTTGACGTTAATGGAGGGTTTTGTACTTAGGAATAAACTGGTAAATAACAAGGTTGTAAGGTAAACTGTGGTTGAAACTGTATCGCTTTGACATTGTGTTCCCATTTTCTAAGATGGCGTATTAAGAGCAAAATCAATACTCTGTGGTTAAAAAGCTTCTCGGCCTAGAAAGGTACATGTTTTAATACTTGCACCTAAGTACAGAAATTAGGTTTTGTTGATATGCTAAAAATGTCTTATCCAACTTAAAGGTACCATTCCGTAACCGACCGCAGGCGGCAAAGAACTGCAGGTGACGTCGTGTCAACGCGTCATGTCGCGGCGTCATGTCGCTGCAGTCGTGATTCCGAACCGGACCGCATGCGGCAGCAGCCCGTATTCCAGTCGGTAGATAGAAGATAGTTAAACGTGTTGAAGGCACTACTGGTCTGCGGTCGGGCTACACGTGTCGTCTGTCACTCTCCCGTAGCTGCTAACGACGTGTCGCTAGCTACTTAATAGAAATTCATAGAAATCAGTCGTATCGCGGCTACGGAATGGTACCTTTAAGAACCTCTACACCTTCATCGCTGGGCCTCAATTACCTACGCTTTATTAAATCAAACAAAACACTATCAAGTCCATTTTCAAAATTGAGCCAAAGTTCAACCCATTCCTATTTTAAATTGGGATATATTTACTTTCAATAAACCGACCTAATGCCCTGTACACACGATCAATTCGAGTGAGATGTGATGTGATTAGAATATCGATTGGACACGTGAATTTCGTCCGCCTATCATACAACATTAGCGACGGATTATCAACACTTTCACATTTTTATCTCGACCGGGATGTTCCGCTGTGTTATGTGTACGAGCCATAAATAACAACAGTCCTTTTCAATACAAATATGTAAAGGCACGATAAATTGGAACAGGTCAACAGGTGTAGATAATTGTTTAGAAATAGGAACCGGATTATAACAGAACTTAGAAGGCTATCGTTGTTATCAATCCTGCAATCTGTACTTGGGTTGATCGTACATGTTACCTAATTATAGGATTAATTTTTCCAGAGCCATAACATATTTAGACCACGTCTCGTCAATCCAAATGTTCGGTAGATTAAACATTGATTTCCAATGTCAATGGCTAAAGAAATGTTAAGCGACCCTGTCGCCCTCACCACATCGAACATGCCAAATTAAGGCAATATAGAACTGAATGGGACAAGCTAACAACAAGTCTGAACTGTTATTGTACAAGCAATTTTGATTGACGGACAAAATGGACTTTAGGAGTTACACGATTGTAACCATTTTGTGAACATACAATCATTTTGTTTACATTTGTAATGTTCAAGAAATATTAATTCCTATTTAAAATATTATAAACTCGTTCGAATCGAATTTACTAAGCATGTACCAAATCTGTCAAGGCGTTTGTAGATACATATTTAATCAGCTAAATGGCCATGTTAACTATAGACAAGCAAAAACCTACATGTACTTTCCATTTTGTTTTTACAACTATTTAACGAGCGGAACCGACAATACCCGAAGCTTTACGATGATGATGCCTTGAACAGAGACGCAGGCGCATACGACGGGTTACTCAAATTAAAAAAAATCTTATTGACTTGTACGTCAGCGAGATCAGTAGATAAATATTTGAAAGGTTAAATAAGAATGTGTGTGATAATAACAAATATGTAATGAAATTTACGGGTTTTTGTCGCCATAATTGTTCATAAATATTGATTTCCCACTTAAGTCATTAATGCAAATGAAAACCTGACTCTTTAATATATTCTGTAAAAGCAGACTATGTTCAAAATCAAAGTCAAAATTCTTCAAAGATCAATACAATACGTTAGACAATGAACATTCCTAGATATCACTCCCGACTATAATAAACAAATGACTGGCGGCGCGAACAACTAATTAAAACATATCATCAAAAGAATGAAGTATCAATATCTGAACCGATTACTCGTAGGCGTATTATAAGGCGAGGCAGTTTCATAATTTTAATTACTAGACAAAAGTCGTGTGTGGCGCCCCGTCGCGGCGGATTCCTGTACTAATGATGAGCTGAAACAATGAGGTTTCATTACGGGTATACGCGTGCCGGTGTATATCTACTACTTTAGATTATGTAAGTACGTATGAAAATTATAATAATTAACAACAATCATAAATAAGCGGTAGGTCACAAAGTTTTTGGAGTGGAATGATTCATTCTAAGGCGCATTCCTTTTTCGGGTCTTTGGTAAATGGAAATTCTATTCATTCAACCAAATAAAGATTTCCTCCTTAGATTATCATAATTATTATAATGTTTGGACACAAATGACTTAACATACTTCCAGCTTGGCTTTGATGAATGTCAACTTCTTCAGATTTTAAATTATACATAAATTATTAGTATTTCATGCCAGAGCTTATTTTTAATCATATATTTGGATTCGTTTTTTTTACATTGTTCTCACTTATAGAAATAACAAGAATAATGTATAAAGGATTTTGTAATATCTTGATTTAAAAAAGTATCCTTGGAGTTTTTTGCCCGTGCTTCTCCATAGAGACCTACATTTTGGAATGGAATCCTTTAACTTTCTGACTAACTGGCCAACTCCTTGACACTTAAAAAGTGCAAATGATATAATGGAAATATGAAGGAGCTCGTGGCTAAGTTATAAGAGTCGCACGGGTCGATCCATGAGGTTAAGCTACGCTTGCCGGGGTTGGTCCGTGGATGGGTGACCATCTTTACATATCGAGACTCCTTCGAGCCTCGGAAAGCACGTTAAGCCATTGGTCCCGGCTGACATTCGTGTACCTATCTTTGACAGTCGTCGCGGGTCGTCAGAAGCCCGAAAGTCTGAAAACCGGTCTTACCACCAAGGGGTATCGTATAACCCCAGTTACTGTCAGATAGGCAGTCGCTCCATGTAAAATACTCAGCTGCATCCAGTTAGACTGGAAGCCGACCCCAACATAGTTGTGAAAAGGCTAGGTAGATTGATATAATTGGTTTATTGGAAATAAATGCTTTGACTTTGAGTTTTAATTGAAATAGGTTCCACTTTGCCGACTCATTTAGAAATGCAAGTGGACGACGGCAATGAGGCAAAGAGCCTTGTTTTTCCCTCGTTAGCATCCGAATAACATTTAGGGAATCTTATTCATGCAGTAACAATTCCGAAAAATGTGTGACATGCATACAATGCATTAATATATCATTATAAAAACACACATCAATATTTTATGTATTGACATTTCAAAATCTCCGTACCATTTCTGTCTTGATTAATTTATAGATATGTTTTAATTGAATATAATATTTACTTAAGGACTTTAATTATCTATTTAGTTCTGCATATAGGTTTGTCTATGACGGATCAATGGATGCCAATGGTTGATTCATATTTAGTTGTCTTTACAGCTAAGTATCAATCGTATCAATCAACCAATATCTTTTTAGTTTTTGTCAGTAAACTATTCGGTTACACCAAAAACCTCAAGTTTTAAAAGGCAGTTTAGATGCTCAAATAACATTAAATTGTCGAAGGAATCTCAATTTACCCAGGGAAACAATCACAAGCATAAAGTCAAGATAACTAGGACCAAATTCATTCCTTAAAAAAAAAAAAAAAAAAGAATGAAAACAAGTTTTTTCCAACAAATAGGTACAATGCCATTTTAAGGATCACCTAAGACAATATTTAAAGACATGCATAGTTTAAAGTTTCTTGCAAAAAATCGCTAAACAGCTGTTTAAAGTAAACACTTCACGCCGTTTTATTTTCTTAAGGTATTCTCCAAATAAAAGGGTACTTTAAATAAGAAATTTTCAAGTAAATTCTCGTATTATTATACTCAAAAACAATAAGAATCGCTAATACATTTTCTGTGTTAAGGCGTTAAAATGTTATGATTGAACGTTTAGTGAGTGAACGAATATTTATTTTTAGACGTCATTATTTTAATTTTAAAACTTTTCAGACTTATGGAAAATAAACAAATCTGTCCAAAGAAAACAAGCCAATTCATAGCATTGCGTCAGTACCTCTTTCGCTGGATAAATGGTCTTTTTGACATCAAGTTATCAAGTCGCCATTTTTCCAATGCGAAAAAGGTAGTGCTGTACCTCCGTCAGCCACATTTTGTTTTCAGTAACTTTACTTATATAAGCCATAAAAACATTCATAATCTTTGTACGTTATAACCTCCTCAACAACAACCGAGACCACTAATTTCAAAGACCAAACAACTATAGTGCCTTACTTTTTCCCCTTATCCTCTTTGATGTGGAAGTTTTCAATCTGAAACCGAGTGACGTCATTCCTAAGTAGGTACTACCTAAGCTAAACGTGAACAAGATGACGTATTGAAGCACGGAATTTAGGATGTCTGAGAGTATCTCCAGTTCTGTCTCTGTAACACTTTACATACTAATGCTAGCCAGTACCTATCAATATTTATGAACATTTGACACAATTAGCTGCTCACGTCCATCACAAATTTTCATTTCATGAGGATTACTGGAACTTGGCTCTGAATGGAGCGGATCTTGATGGGATTGTGTTCCACTTTGCATTGCAAGCCTCAATACCAGACAAGCTAGATGATTCGTGCATACGGATTTTGCCTTTGAAGCTTGTTTAAGATTCTAAGAAAAACATACTATTACCTAGATAGTAGCTTTAGGTAGTCATGCATATCCACCGGCTTGCGATTAAGTGTGGTCATTTTTGTCATGAGTTACCTGTGGTCCAGTCACTTCAAAATACATATGTATAAATTATAATGGATCCGGCGTTACAATCACCCTTCAATGCCCTAATGTTGCAGGGAAGTCAGACTGTTCGTTGAAAGTCTTACAAGTTTATGCAAGGCTCGCGCATACAGTTAAGTTTCTAAATACAGCGGCACTTGCTGCTTCGATACCAACTAACTATGAAGGGACGTGGATAATTTCATTCTTTTCTTTACCTGGTTTCCTTCTGTTAAAAAATTCTTCATAATTTTCAACATGTCCTCCTGCACAAGTTGAAAATTATTGCTGTGTACCTGTCACGTGACTTGCGGAAGCTATTTCACATGGATCCATATTTCAAATGAACTGTTCACGTTCCAGAATGCGGCGCAGCAGAAAAAGAAGGAAACTGGTGCGAAGCGTAGAGCATGCGAGACGAGCACGCAACGTGATCCACGCACCGAGCTCGTCGGGGCCAGACTGTGCCGGACTCGCACGGCGGTACCACGAGTGCAACACCGCAGTAAGTAACTACCATCTTGTAGTACTTAGAATGTACCTAACCCTGGTGAAGCATAAGCTTTAGTATAACTATGTCCTTGTTGTATGGAGGATGAAGTGAAAAAACCATGATACTGCAACTGTAATAGTCAAAAGGCTGTTAAATTTCTAGGTTAGGTACTGGCAGGAGTCTGACGGTTAATTAGTAAAGTAACATAATTAGTAAGTAGACCCATCCCACAGCGTAGAAAAGAACGACTAAGAAATTCTACAATCTTGCGACTTGTTTTGCCTGTCGCAGTAGTGTTTTTATAAATACTCATACCATCTTAATCAATTTTTTATCTTGGATGCTAGCCACAATAAAATTTGTTTCAACAAGATTAACATGAAATCACAAGCTTTCATACGTCACCTTGACTCAATTAAGACTAGATTGTAGATCTATCAAAGATTAAGAGTTTCTAACTAATATAATAAAATAGCGAGTCTGCAAGGAACCGTAGGACCCGTCTTTCTAAATTGATAGTGCTGAAAGGTCTAATTTGAATCCACATGTATACCAATACAAGTTTGTTTCCGTCCAATTGTGTACCTCCTGTCTGAGCAATTATTGATGGCCCATCTATACATCGTATACTAAATTAAAACGTCGATGGGCTACCGCGATACCATTGTGTCCGTTATCAGGATAAGTTTCAAAAGATATTATACTATTATCTCTTCGCCTCGGGCCACTGTTGATACGTTCACATCTCTTCTGAGCAACAGGCGAAAGGGGCATGACGATACACAATGCTAAATAAATACAAATCATTTTTGAGGCGGCAATGTCTCTATGAGGTCAATGACCGGTTCAACTTATATCAGTCGTTATTAGTCATGCGCAATTGTATGCCAAAGTTTGTAATCACCAGGGTTTACAAAGTAACGCAGGAATTAGAGGTAATGTGTTATGCTAATAAATAAACTTGGCGATTGACATTTAGTAGGTATTTGAAGTTGGTTTTATCGAATCATCCAAAGACTAGCTCGAAGCACATTGAGAAATGTGCCAAAGGCTCATTCGCAACGATAGATTTGGAAGAAGACTAAGCCTTGAAAATTGACTGACAAGAAAACTAACCAGTTTTTTTAACTTAGCAGCCTTCCAGAGTTAATTATGAAGTACTTCTAGGCAAGCGTCCACCATTGTCTAGTGGTGGCCCAGCGGTAATGCTTTAGGAAGTGGGTTCCAACCCAGTCAGGTGAAGTGGGCTCCTCTCAAAGAGAGGAGGCCTGTGTCCCAGCAGTGGGAACATTACAGGCTGATTATGATGTGCACCATTACCACCGCAATTGTGATCAAATGAGCTAAGCCTGTAGAATGTAGGTACCTACATTGTAAACTTTAATAGTCTTCTAGCGTCTTAACATTAATTTTACTTCGTTGTTTGTCCTCAGCCGTGCCCCGGTCCACTTCGAGACGCACGCGCAGAGCAGTGTGCTGTATATGACAGAAGACCTTTCCGTGGCCGGTTCTACACCTGGGTGCCTTATGTTGATGGTGAGTTTCATATTGTATGCCTTTTCTTGTCAATATAATTTACTAGCTGTTGCCCGCGACTTGAAAAGCAAAGACACCGACTTCCGAAATTAAGGTTATTTTTCACTTTTTTAGTGTTTTTTTTGGAAGTCGGTTATTTTTTTTTTCTAAAAATTTTTATTTCTTAAATTAACTTGCCTATCATTTTGTTTTATTTCCAGGAGACTCACCATGCACCCTGAACTGTCGGCCGCGGGGGCAGCAATTCTACGCGTCTCTGGCGCTGGTCGTGGATGGCACGCCCTGCACCAAGCCAGGGTTCAGAGCTATCTGCGTGCAGGGAGACTGCAAGGTAAGTGCATAGTTTTAGCTTACACAAAGCTACTTTTGAAAGTGCTGTGACTCTCGATAAACCTATGGCTATTTTCTGCCGCCAAAAATGTTATTGGTTGACTTGCAAAGGCTGGGACTAGTGAAATTACAGTCACATAAAGCATTTCAACTTAGTGTCTAAGATTCGTCTCGCTGATAGGTTTGTTTATAAGCTCTGACATACCCCTTACAAGGGTAGTCAACTTTCAGGTCCCCAAGATACAGGCACTGCCTAGTTTGGGGACCATCGCTTTAACAAAATGAATGTTACCAACAGTTACAGATAGAATTACTATGTTATTAATAATCTAAGGTAATAATTGTAACAATGTTTAAATAAAATTTTATCTTATCTTATCTTATCTAACTCTTTTCTGACAGTTAGACCAGAACTGGATTTCCAATCCTACCTAAAAGTAAAAAAATGTTAAGAGTAGGTACAGCGTTACCCAAAGGAAATCAATAACATTATGAACGGCTTGATATTATTCAGTTTGAATAGTAGTAGTGCAGTAATGCAGCGCCATCTAGTAGCCAGTAGTATAAGTTTTTCTATGAACTAGGTTAACGACATTGACAGTGAGCTACGTTCGTGTTATGTATAACTAGCAGCGCCATCTTTTGCTGAATAGATGAAAACTAGAGATTTTTTATAAAACTTAAAATTATCAATACAATGTTTTAATACCTATTTCTATTTGGCCAGAGTACCCAATTAATCACATATAAAAAAAATCTCCAAGAACATAGTGACTGCAGCTGATTGATATGTGCCATCCTTTAGGTACCTATTGAACTTCAGATTTGCGGTTGACTTAATAATAATAAAATTATACAAGGGACTTCTGGACACTTCTGCCCAGCCTTTCTGGGAAACATGGCGTGACAATATATTGCAGAACACCTGTATCTATTTTTGTACCTATGATCCACAATAAACACAATGATTGATTGATTGATGCTGATGTGTTTTATAAAAAATCAAAATTCATTGTGTTAACTCCAAAATAGTGTAAACATACCTACTGTGAGTACATACTACTCGTACAAACGCCATAAAGACCATTGTTCCAAATTAACCAAAATCATATTAAACTTAAGTACAAAGTTCTAGATCTAAGTCTACAATAACATAGACATCTCCATAAACAAACACCAATTACCTACATGCATTTACTAATAGCTACTTATGTACGGCAATCAGCAATGCATGTCGGAATGTCCCACGGGCGCATGTTCGTGTCCCGAGGGACCACTTCCTACCCGACCCGTAATGAACTCACAGACACTGCTGATCTATCATTTATTTTTCACTACACACATGCAACAGCCAATGCATTTAAATCTAATAATAAATGAGCAACGCACAGTCTAAATCGCTGGGTCCTAGAAGTATGAAATTTTGCACAACTTTCATAACGAAGGTGAGCAGTAAAGAAGGATTTTTTAAAACACATAAAGGGGTTAAATGTCGGAATTAAAACTCATTTAAAGCCTTTTGATTGGTTGAAACTAGTTTTAAGTAATGCTTGAGTCTTGCGTGAGGGTCTATACGGGTCTAAGAGATCTGATATAACTTTGACGACTTCATCTAAAGTTTAAGTAAAACTGTCTGTCTTTAACCCGTTGACTGTCTGTCTTTAAACAAGTTTTAGTTATTTCGGTCTACCGCTAGGTACCTAGCTTATAGACCGAGACTTATGTGAATCCCGAGACGAATACCCATGGGGTGAAAGTAGGTGGTGGTAGAAAAAGCTTTTCTTGTCTCATGTGGGCTTTTGGAACGAGATTATAAGCTCTGGTTTTGGTAATAAGTTTAGCCAGTCGGCTGATAAAGTAGCGCGGACGTCTAACTGCCCAGGGTCCGCTGGACAAACACTTAGGTATTGTAAAGGTTGTGTGCAAAAGGAAACCTTACATCATTCAGGCTGGTAGAAAAATAACTCTGGTCGCTTTCGATCACTCAAGCGAACTTTAGAATTCATTTTAAAAATTGAATATTCGGCATTTGTTTCCAAGGAGCAGTGGTGGCCCAGTGGTAACGGCCGCGACTTACGAGTTGTAGGTCGTAGGTTCGAACCCCGACAGGCGCTTTACTTTGTGTAAATAATTTCATCACCACTGCTCTCAAAACGGTGAAGGAAAACATCGTGAGGAAACCGGCATGTCTTAGAACCAAAAATTCGAAGACATGTGACATCTACCAACCCGCACTGGGCCCGCGTGGTGGATTACGGCCCACACCCTCTCATAGAGAGGTGGCCTGTGTCCCAGCAGTGGGAACATTATAGGCTGATTATTTTATGTATGTTTCCAAGAAACAAGCGATTCGTCATAGACGCGTAAAAGTGAGCACGTTCTCTTGAAATAAATAGCGAAACTTTAATTCCTATTGCTTCTTATTTTCATATGTAGCGTCTGCCCTAGAATCGGTTGAAAGAAAAAGCTGAAACAGAGAACGAAAAAGTGCCTACTCTTGTAATATTAGTAAACATTGTTAATTCCCCCAAATAAGTAGATGCTAAAAGCTTGGCCGGGGTCCACACAAACTTTTAAATGCGTAAATCAGTTTCGTGCCAAGTATACAACAACGCAAACTTCATCAAAAGGTATACAAGTTAATTCAGAATACAAAGCCAAAACTACAATAATTAAACAGCAAACACAAAGATTTGAGTAACCAGTAATTAACCAGGTTGAACTCCCTCAGGCTTAGCTAAAACAATGGCTAATTAGTGCTTGCTTTAACGAGATGTAGGGGCAACTTCACTTTGGAACAACTTGTAGGCTCAAATTACTCTCGAAGTTAATACAAAGATGATCCTTATACAGATTGGTAAACTTCCAAATAATTATTATGGAAGTATGATAGTTAGCACTCCTGAAATGGAAGGTCTTGATAAGGTGCTTTGAAGAAATCATACGGAAAGATTTTACCTTTTAAGTATAAACCTACTTATAGAAATAAAAATCATATATCAGTCTATCTCAGGGTACTTCATTTTCCCCTTTTTGTGTATTTACAGTACACGACTCACTATTTATCTTATGAGGATGTAGCAAAGCAACCAGAATCCTGCTTCCTCCAAAAACCTATATATTTAAGCTTTAAATCACACGCGTAGAGACAGTATAAATATAATGACGCGGCTTGTTCTGACGCATTCAAATACATATGTCATAGATGTACATTTAATATTAATTATGTTTAAATCTGCCCAGCTTTCAATACATGTGGCGTTAATATGTGATTGGGCCGAGGTTACGGATTAGGTACTAATCGCTGATGACGTCAGAAAAATCATTTTGGCATCGTAATGTAAAAAGCTGTCTATTGGAAAATTATTTCACAGATATTTTCTATTTAGGTACCTGAGAATGTATTGGAAAGTGATGTATCAGTCTACATAAATAAAGATACATTAACGTCATCGATTTCTGGTGTGTTCAGTCTATGTCAGAAACTCACGCCAAAATACATTGATAGATCGATGTTTACTACTTAAATTGAATTCAGTCAGCTACTAGAAATAAAATATAGAGAACAAACTATGATGATAACGTTTTAGATAGGGGAACAACAAAATACTTAAAGACATTCTTAGGACCAGTAATGTCCGCAAGGCAAGTGCACATGCCGTGTAGGTATCGCAGAATCTGACCACACTTGACCGAGAGGCCGCAGGCTGCTAACGGTACCAAAGATCGGTTGCTATTGTTCTGACAGTAATTGTTGTCGATTGCCCACCGACTCCACAACACCAGTTTCAGTTGACCCCTACCTACCCTCTTACTCTCACAAACACACATGACTTTACCCAAACAAAAGGTATCTCCGTCACTGGTCTTGTAAATCATGTGCATATTACAGGTTTTGGTCGTGTCTCTCGCGAATTTATATTAAATGATATCCATAACTTATGACGCCGTAATTTTGAGGCTAGGTTTTGGATATAATACCCAATCATAAACTGATTTGACACTACTATATGAGCTGTGGATTAAGTATGTTTCTCAACATTAGGGATCGTTTATGGTGGGAACGTTTCTTGAAGTGCCAATTTATTTACGTGTGCTAGGTTCCATGTCATTACATCATATAGCTGCGTTTCATAGTGACAATGTTTCATTGGGTGCCATAGTTCGTAGTCTTTACCATACCCACTGTAACTTTAGGCATGGCCGGACAGATTAAACGGCGAACAATACGGAGTAGATACTTGTCAAAGTCATCGTTTCGTAATGAGCCACAGATGGGTGCAAACTTATCGACCAGTTTGACTCACTTCAATGGCGCTCCGAGTGTTCCGTAGCGTTTGATTGCTTGGTCTCCGCCGATACCTACTTTGTGTGAGTAACGTCAACGGTACAGCTTTGAAAACAAACATTGAGACTGGCATCAGAAGGGATCCATAAAATATCGTCAAAACTGTTGTCTGTTGCAAAACTGATAAAATTGACAGAAACATCGCATGTCTTGAGGTAATAAAACTGACAAGGATAATGTTAGACATTAAAGCAATATTAAAAATGTCTAGAAATCTTAACTAGAAGATCAAGTTTTAACTCCAGAAGAGTTCGCAAGACAGGGTAATGCAATACCATCGCCAGTAGATGACAAAATTAGTAGCAAACTACCACCTACTAAACCGACTTGATGTTATGTTTTAAAACGACAGTAGAGGATAATAATATCGATGATTTTGATATCCAATGATGTTGATAGAAAAGACAGTTATGATAAAATCTTGATACAAGTGGCAATGGAAATGCAATGTTAAAATACTGTCGAAGCATTGCATGGTGGATCGCCCGCAGCAGTATTTGCTTTGCATGGAACGACAAATTAATTGTACAGTAATGACAAGCCGGCTGTGCTTGATGCAGGTACGACTTGTTAGTCGATTTCTATCGTTCGGTTATTACCAATCCGTCGGTACACTAACTACTAGTTGTTTTGAGTGAGCAATTCCCTTTTTAATGCTAGGTTTTACATAGATGTTGCGGTATAAATGCCTTTGCTAAGCGTTTTTAACCGCAACTTCGGATGAATAAAATCATCCATTTTTACTTTAAGATAAATGATCTTAAAGTAAAAATGGATGATTTTGTCGTTCCTTTTATGTATTTTTAATAGTCACAACTACTCCGTATGTTAACGACACGGACAACTCATCTCATTCCACTTGTTTTCCTAGAATTTATATAATATTAGCACTAACTCAATCTATTTTAATAAAAAGTACGTCTGACATTAATATGCTTACACACTTGGTTTCGGCGTAAAACAATGTTTAATTACTCATACTCGCTTAACGGTTTGTTTATTACTGAGTCAACATTTGTTTACTCGAACAAGTGCTTATAAAAATAAGTTTTACATGCCTACATGGTTTTAATAGGTTTAAAACAAAATAGAATTAACATTCAAAGGCTGAATGGTACTCTTAGATTCAGTGAAAACGTTAGAAATTGTGCTAACAACAACTGCCATATAATTTGTCAGATCGTTAAGTGAACAGATAAAAGTGGACTCATGCATAATTGAAAGTGCCGCTAGAAACACCGTCCACTTATCTAGCCAGTAGTGTAGGCGAGCAATCACTGCGATGGTTTCGCTAAAGTTCGTTTAGATCAGACTAGCTTATCTAGAACAGAGCTGGGACATGAACATTCCAAATTTATACATAGAGAATAATACTATTACTGAATACGAGCCATTCTACTCTTCTATATCAAAGATTAGTGAAACGATATATCTAAGAGTTCTTATTCTTATTGTAGATCCATTAGATCTGAACGCACCTTCAAGGCACTCTCGTTCGAACTGTTATAAATGAGGCACGCGGGCTCGTAAACGTCGTATTTTATGTATTACAGTTGAATTAAATGGTTTATTTACATTGCCAATTAACAATGACAAATGTAAGGGGGTTGTGTTTACAAGCTTACAAGTTTATGAGAAAGAAAGTATGTTAGTCGTGAATATATTCTTGCTGAAGACTTTAGTTTAAACTATTTCCATGTACCTAAGCCTACTTACATAACATTCATTTGTTAAATAGTTGGTTTACTAACTGTCATCCCAACGAGGTTTTGTATGATTTCGATGATAATAATATTATGAATCTTTGAAAAACATTGTATGTTGAGCCTAAAGATGTCATAACATGCAATTCAATCTCTCTGAAAAATATTTGTGTAACGTCAGAAACTGTTGATCAAATCAATCTTAGTTTAATTTAGATCTCTGTGGCTGACGAATATTTTGAAGAGATGAGTAGGTATCAAATTCATTTAAAAATTAAGATTTCATTTAAAAAATAAGACATGACAGATTTTTTTTCCATTAATATTGAGTGAGAACTGTTACATAATTTTCATGATGACTAAAAAGTATTTTTAGTTTTAAGGACAAAGGTTATGACTAAACTAAAATCACTGGCTGTAAAATCCATTCACAACTTGATTATGGCTAACCATACTGTGACGCATCGGACTATGGTTTTCCTGCCCTGAGAGTACGAATCAGAGTCACTGTGTTTAGTACGCGATATTATGTACACCACTACTTACTTTTCAAAAGCTTTGATGTTTGTGAAATTTTCAGTAGTCAGCGAGGCAAAAGTAAAAGGTACCTTTCCTGTAGATTAGGAATAGCGGACATTGTTTTATAGACAATGCAGGTGTCTACACACCAAAAGCTGCTACTGGTGTGTAGACGGGTTAACACGCCAGGTGCTAGCGGGTTCAGAATGTTAAAACTCAGAAAACTTTTGTTTAAAATGAGCCCGACGTAAGCCGGGTTGGGTTATGGGCCGGTTTTGGTGTATTAGATGTATAATAATTAGTGTCACAGATCATCTTTAAAATCTGTCTTTTCGACACAGTTTTTGTCTACCTACTGGAACGAACTATCCTAATCTAACCTAACTTATCCATAAATATTGTGAATATGAAAGTGTTACGTAATTAATTAGGTACTATTGCTGACCTTTTACTGATTACTGACTCATCCAACAACCTGTCCGATTGCGGCACAGGGTGTGACAGGTTGTAGGGGTCAGTGCTTCTTGTACCACTTGCGAAGTGGCTTAAGTGCCCCTTTACTTGCAACTTTGATGACCTAAATAATGGCACTAATGCCGATGAATAAAATCTAATGGCCACCTATTGGGTTCAAACAATATAAAAACATATAAGAAAACAATCATCGCCACGAAAAGAAGAAAAAGACGTAATTGGGGTACTGATCTTTATCCAGGTCATTTTGAAAAAAATACCACAAATCCACAATGATATTTTGTCTCTTGTCCTATTTACCTTAAATATCAACAGCTCCATTTTTCTTCCGTCTCAGGTTGACCCATTCCCGCTGATTGACCTTCGCTAAATTAATATCCTCACAGACATGACGTGATACGCCCAGCTCGATCGATAACATTGTTAAACTCTAGAACATAAATTAATTAATGGTATCTCCTCCCGTGTCATATGCGGTCTACTTAATACGCTTCAGCGCTCCGTTCTCGGAAGTTAGGTCATCATAATCCAACAAAGAAAATGTACTCAATTAGGGACACATTTTTCATTCATTATCTTTGACATACCTATTAGTAAAAATCTAAGGAATTTGTGATTGAGACAAAAACATAATTCAACTGATTTAGCAGCAAAAGATGGGATTAAGATGCATAGAAAAGCACATCATTTTTTTATTGATAGTGTTACTTTTTTTTTGTTATTGTATGTGGCGAGAAAATTACTGTAGGTACATTTTAATTTAAAAAGCCGTCACTTTACCCACAAATTCGTACATAACCAGAGAAGATTGAATAAAGTCATCTACAAACTTACGATGGCATTCCTTATGTAGCCATATGTAGGTACCTACCTAAAAACAAATGACTGTTGCCCCTCAAATATTTCAAACCTACAGACGCCACATAGCGACTACCTAATTTGTAAATATAACATTCTGGTTACGTCACCACCATGAAAGTCAAGGACAAATATCGAATCTATTAGAAAGAATGCGCGAAGAGTTTAATGAATTAGAATATTTAAGTCACGCGGTTATTAATTAATAAGAGGTTTGATAGATGAGACATTCGACATTCATCCTTCTTTACTGTCATAGCTTTCCTTTGATGTACCCAAGTGAACTCTAGACTACGGTCGATGTGGGAGAGGGAGATATAGTATGTCCAGCAGTGGACGTCTTTCGGCTGAAGTGATGATGACCCTCAAGCTGATAATTTTAAAGATAGCTTGTTGTTTGAAAAATAAGTAAAGGGAAAATCATAGGAAATCCATTTTTACACATAGGTAACCTACCTACAAGAACACTTTGGTATGACTTCAGAGGCCCTAGACAAGTGACAATCGCTTCGAAAGCGTTTCGTATTTCTACAACGACTTTTAACAGGATTGACATGGTGAGCTTTTCAATAGCTTATGTCAGTCCTATACATTTTTGACTTTTCCATCATCGTTATCGCCGATCGAATGTCACTTTGTCTAGGGCCTCAGTACTTCATACAAGAGCAGTTCAACAATATAATTATACATAATTGATGGTGGTGATTGGTGGTCATTTTTTTTTTGTAACTCATTATTTTTATTCTTATGGAAAACACAAACAGTGCAAGCTTCTACCCAGCTAAGAATAAATGCCCCAAAATACTTGTTGTAAAGGGCGAGTAAGGGATTATAACAGGTGGATGAGTCGGAATATGGTAATTATAGCAATTTCCTTCTGCGGACGTTCTTTGTGGCCAACGCAGGGTAAGCCCCTTTATTCAGCACTGAACGGGTAAATCTCTACTATTATTATTATAATAATACGTTTAATGTGGAACTTTGTGAAAATGTTTTTTAGCTTAAAGGGTGTGTATGTAATCTGGCACATAAATAATCAATGTCCTGGATTATCATAATTATATAACTACGGTAATGCTTTTTCTCCGAGTTAATGAAGATATATTTTCCTGGGTTCGGTTGAAAGTAGGTAGGATAGATAAAATATAAAAAATAAATAATAAAATATATAACAAAACTGAACATGTTTTTTAGCTTAAAGGGTGTAGCTTAAAGGTTGTGTATGTAATCTGGCACATAAATAATCAATGTCCTGGATTACCATAATTAAATAATTACCACAATGCTTTTTCTCCGAGTTAATGAAGATATATTTTCCTGGGTTCTAGTGAAAGTAGGTAGAATAAATAAAATATAAAAAATATATAATAAAAAATATAACATAACATAAATCTAAATACACCAGCGCCTTATTTCATCACACAGGCCTACGCTACATGCTTGTGGTTCTCGTATAAATTAGGCCACCAGAGTATGTGACCTTTCTTAAGATTCTTGTGGGTATCTCTAAAAGGCACTTTCAGGACTGAACCCAAAGGATAATTTTATACGCTTCTATCACACGTCATGTGTGCCTTGCTTAAATTCAATTATTTATGCATCTGTATGTTTGCCTCCTAATGTTCGACGTAAGAAAATGTTATGGCACAACAAACTCCATTGCAAAACATCTCTTTCAAACCATTTCGGAGAATATTAACATTTATCTTAAACTGTAGTAGTAACCCTAATGTACCACTTAACTGTAATTCCGTCTAGTAATTTAGTTAGCGCCAATTTTATGGCTTGTCAGTTAAATAAATCTTAATCTATCAGGCATCATATAAAATATTGGTTTGTCTGTTGGCATTATTAATCATTAGAAGTATTAATTATTTAAAAAATTGTCGTTTTTATGATAAAAAGAAACTTAACATAACTTAGGATCACGCCTGCAATTCCCGATGGATTACGCAGAGGTTTACCTACAGTACACCCACATTTCGCCAGTTATGTTTAAGTCCCATGTAAAAGGGCCGTTTTGCCATCAACCGGGCACAAATCCAGACTCCGGGCTGCTACTCAGAAAACATGATGGAAAAACCCGATAACACTTAGGCCGAACTGGAAATCCCAGTAGGTAGGTACCACACCCTGTACCTAATTCTCAGCAATAACGCTTGCGACCATCACTAGACCATCTAGGGCAGTAAAATGAAACTTCTGTTCAGGTATATTTTTAGTGACCTGCATAGTTGATTTTTTCTCTATCTAATTGGTAACATTACTAGAGTAAAACTACGTATAATATTTATTGTTCTTATAGGTTAATTGATGTTTGAAACCCTAGCCTTGAACGATCTCCAGCAACTTTACTGGGTAGATAAAATTTAATCAGAAACATGTAAAACTTGTCAATGTAAAACTGAAAAACCCAAAGACAACGCGTCCCGCGCCCAATCACTAGTCGTCTCAAATAATAATAGTCAAAGGGCGTAAGCGTAAAACGTGATTGTCCGATCAGAGTGACTAATTGGTAAATTACAACTAGTCGTACCGAGTCGAACCTTCACTCGGCCGGGGGCGATTCTGAACACAACATTATGCACTTACGTACTTACGTACTAACTTGTACGTGTTTGGAAGTACCTAACTCAGCCCGTTAGGCGACCACTGACCAATTGTAGTTGTTTTGCAGTATGCGAGTGGTATGATATGGAGATTTAATTAATGGTTTATAAAAAAATTGCAGACTCGGATATGAAACTGGATTTAGGGATAATAATATGCCTACTCAGTTTCAACGCTGATTACAGAATTTGTAATATGAATCAATCAATTAACCCTTTCAGCTGCATTTCACAGCTGCACCTCAACAAGTACCCGGTCTTCCGCTTTTCACATAATTACAGTATGCTGCCTTTTAAATATTGTTGAGATTAAAGTACACTGGAATATGGTATTTACAAATTTATTTCAATAACAATATTGATATAGCACAAACTAAAATATTGGTGATCACAACACTAATGAAAATAGACGCCCTCCAGCCTGAGTGACATCGCAAGGAGAACCAACTCCACGCTTGTCCAGTGACCATTTGATGGACACCCAACTGATTGTTTTGTTCTAAATCAGTTTAGTGGCAACAATTAAAATTCCACGATGAAGCGAACTTCTAACAATAGAGCATTCTTGCGTTCCTCCAGCGCCCTTGAGGAAAATAACTCTGGACAAAAGAAAATCGAACTTTTACTATTCTTTTACGAGACGAGCTCGTAGAGGGGATATTCTAAAAGTGCATTTCGAATTTTAATCAAATTACTGCACACAATTCGAAAGAAAACTCACTTGTTTTTAAGTATTGCGGATTCACATCTTGAACTCGTTCGAATTTCAAAATGACAGTTGCTTACGTGAAAAGAAATGGAAACAAAATGCATGAGTCAACGACCCCTCGTGATTACAGCAACTCCATTTCTTGTTAGATAAACATTATTATTAAACCAAGAAATAGACAGGTACACGCATTATTTACTTAGTTGTAGAATACCTCAGCTTGCCAAGAAATACACAGTCTAAACATAGTGTATATCTTTCAAACAATCTTGTGAATGCTATCTCATTATGTTAAACTATAGAGTAAGCGATATGACATGATCTGCAATTATTTATATAAACACATGCTAGGAACAATAAAAGCTTTCCCAACACTTGAATTCCAGTATCACTAAACTAATCCGTATAACGGAATTACTCTGTGCAAGAAAATTAAACAATTTGAGATTTGGAAAACACGAAAACCTAGGAAAATTAAACAGTAAAGTAATTAGCTGCTGATGCAGAGGCAGCCTGCGGTTTTTCTCTCAAATGGTTTTATTTGTTCTGGCAACATTTATTGTCGAAGCTTTTTGTGTAGATATTTATTTTTACTGGCAATAAAATGGGCACTCAGCAAAATATATACTGACAACAAACTATGCGTAAACAAAAACGTTCTTTAATAATATCATTTTATGACCGTTTTTTTAATAATTTATGGGTCCTTATTATAATTTATTATAAATCCCATTTTAATTTTACTCTGAATTTTGTCAAAATGGTTTACGATATTTATAAAATGGTTCTCTATCAAGAGTAAAAGTGCCACAATGAAGTTAATGCTGTGCTAGATCGCATATTATGACGAGAATTGACCATAAAATTTATGATTACTGAAACGATGTAATTTCATAGAATTATCGGTGTAAAAAGCTTATTTTATTTCACCTAATTTTCTATAAACCACACCTTCCTTTATAACGTTCAAGTCTATTTTCTGTGAAGGTGTTATTATTGTGAAGATTTTCGCAAGAGATCTATTAAATACCTTATTATTTTTGTTACTTAAATTATTATAAAGGTTTTCATGGAAATAATAATAGTTACCTACTTAAGGTCGATTGAGACTATATATTTCGTTCCGCAATAGCAAGTTTTCTTGTACAATATAAACGTTTACGGATTCTTTGAAAAAGACGATAAATATAAAGTGCATTTAATATAAAGTGCAGTACTCTAAAAGACAGATCGAAAACTGCAAAGAAAGATTCGCAAAAAAGACACTCTTTAGAACTCGATCAATATAATTTTTCCGAAACATTTTATCGAGAAGGCGGATTTATGTGCCTTTTAAAACGTCAATAAAAACACTTATTTCAACACGAAGCTTGAAGGTTGTCGCCTTACGAGCACTTGGACAGCTGTTTAGTCAAATACTGAACATTATTCAAGCTAAAACGCCAATCAATCATTATTTACTGACAGCAGGACTGACCGTTAAAACTGACATTGTTACATGTTTAAGTTGCGTTCTGAAATTGTTGACTAATATTCGTGGCTAAAAATATTTGAAACTGCAAACACACACTTAACAAATAAGCAGCTTTTATTGTAGGGACAGAACACAAAACAAAGAATAAGAGAAAAGTTATTAAAGGGGAGACATAGGTACTCTCTTACCGCAATGTATCTATCCTTCCTTGGACAATAAAAATCCTGTAAGACAATAATAAAGACTTCTACAATTGACTGGAATAAACTGGCCGCATCTACATCGCCACATGCGAACAACGCATCACACTGACGTTACGCGAAATCCTGCATCGCGCAAGCAGGATTATCGCGCGATCAGCATCATATATCTTCCCGACATCAATCGTCGGTAGATTCCCACGAGACACGACACCCGTCTGGTCGGACGGTTCTCTCCTTTCTATAGAGGATGAGTGAACTTTACACCCTGTTCCTCATACCTCTAAAGGACTTCGATACCTACATCTGGTAATGGGTAGATTCCCTTTCCTACAAAAAAGCCAGTTGGAGAAACACTTTGCCCTACATTTGGACAGTACAGTATGCAAAGGTAAACACCGTTGTCACTCAAACCATCGGTGGACTTAAATATAAAAATAAATGACCCAGTAAAACAAAAAAAAAACCTTATTTTCATTAAAAGATTTTTAAAAGTAAATATCCGTCACTGTCCCGATACTCATGGATACGCGTTCGAGAGAGCTGCTAAACAGCTGACGGCCGGTCATGTAACGGCCCGCGCGCCCCGCCCGCCCCCGCCAACCGCCGGCCGCCGTGTTCGTTACCCTTGCGTGTAGGGTGAAATATTCTTGTGGAAAAATGTAGACTTTTTTTTTTAAGTTGTATTTTTCCATTGATTTTACGTTTTATAAATGAAACCAAACCACTGGTTTCAAGGATAACGGTGTTTACACTAACACCCTGTAAATGGTGGACAACAGAAAAATACATTGCGACCTCTCGTGTTCGACAAAGTGAAAAAACATTTTAAAATAGACACACTCCAAATCTTACATATTTCACATAAAAACCCACTAACCTCTAATATAATGTTCCTATCTGGAAATGAAAGAAAAACATGATCATCCCTTTGAATGTCACCTGTCATCACACCCGTCCTAAGTCAACTAAGGGAAATGGGTTCCGTGTGTAACCCACAAGATATTTGCGTCAACGGTTAACCGAACTGAACATAGCCTGGATTGAATGATAGTTGTTAACAATATATGCCAAGTTTGTTGACAAATTCCACTTTTAGGTTGAAATTTAGGAATGTAACGTTAAGGTACTAAGTGTAACGTTAGTTTAATTCTGTTTATATACCTACTAGCGACCCGCCCCTGCTTTGCACGGTTTTTAGGTAACAAAATATCGATATTTCTTTATTATAAATGTAAGTGAAACCTTCCGGAATAAATGATGATGAAAATCGTATCAAACTCCGTTGCTTAATTTAGAAAACACTAGCTTCCGCCCGCGGCTTGGCCCGAGTGGTATATCGATAAAGTAGTCTATGTCCTTTCCCAGGATGCCATCCATCTCCTTGCCAAAATTTTGTCGAAATCCTTTCAGTGGTTTAGGCGAAAGCGTTTAGGTGAAAAGGTAACATACAGACAGACAGACAGACAGAGTTACTTTCGAATTTATAATATTAGAATGGATAATGGTCACAAAGGTAGACGCGAAAAGCTAATTGTATGTATTTTATAATGTAGATATAGTTAATTTAACATACGCCGCCGTCCGCCTTTGTACCTTTTTTTTTTTTGAGTGCGTATAGTTTAAATAAATAACATAAGGTCACGCCTGTAATCCCTGAAGGGTTAGGCAAAGACAGAGGTGTATCTATAGTATATTTCGCCAGTCTTGTTTAAGTCCCTTATGTGATAGGGCACGAGCCTATTGCCTTCAACCGGGCACAATTCCACACTATGTTTGGATTAATATAATATTATCAATCAATCAATCAATCAACTTTATTTTCTCACCACAATATACATTAATTATTTTACATTGGTCAGATTCACAATGATACACAATTCAGGTAAGTATATATTGTGGGAGACTGGTGCCTAAGCTAGGCTCGTGGCCTGTGTTTCAGGACACCAGGATCCCACCCCTTTACATTTTCATTTCAATTTAAATTATGTACTAGGCGCGCTGACAGAATGTAAGGAATCAAACGACTTTTTATAGTTTATTTATTAGGATTAAAATCTACGTTATGTATGCGAGACGAATGTTAGTAGATGTGTAGTATTGGTGATTGTGTGGGTGTGTGAGAGTGTGGGTCTGTGAGAGTGTAGGTGTGTGAGTACTTGATTGTGTGTTTAGGTAATAATAAGGATGTTTTCAGTATCAATATATTATATACTAGAGGTAAACCTATAACTAACCCAACGGGGATTACAGGCGTGAAATTGTGTTTATGGTTTGTATAGATTTAGTACCAAATACCCAATGACAAATACGACTTTCAATACGTTGAGCGTTCTGGGGGCCTACCACCACCTTTTACAGCAGTATTATTTTAATCTTACTTCAGTGGGGGATAGAGATGGAGCTATACGTCCTGTAGAGCTTCATCTCTTTCCCACACTGAAGTTATATTAAGGGGGATGCGCTAGGGTGGCCCGCGAAATTCAAATTTTCTTACGTTTTTTGCAATTTGCAGGTCTGTATCAAGTTGTATGTTTATCTAAATATTATTAGCGCTCGTAACAAATATGGATTTACAGAATTATAAACATTAGAATCAGCAATACAACTCTCTAAGTTCATGAAAGTGTCAAATGTCATGATTTCATGAAATAGTCATTCAATACACTTTCATGAGCTTAGAGAGTTTTATTGCTGATTCTAATGTTTATAATTCTGTAAATTCATATTTGTTACGAGAGCTAATAATATTTAGATCAACATACAACCTGATACTGACCTGCAAATTGCAAAAAACCTAAGAAAAATTGAATTTCGCGGGCTACCCTAGCGCATCAACCTTAAAGTATTACTGCTTCATGAGGTGGTGGTAGGCCCCTGAAAAATTACGTCAATTTAACCTAGGTGATCTCCTACCAGTAGGTATAGGATATATGTATATACCTATGTATCATCATCAAGGAGAAGTAAGTTTATTATTATAAACAAAATAACTAAGTATATTACTTATACTTTACTATAGAAATACTTACACAAAACATTATTATGAGAATACCTCCTGTTCAGTTTCCCATGCTTATTATTTCATCATATTTCAACAAAAATGATTTATTTTCCGACTTTCATATTTTTTATGTTTGTTTTGGAGGAAACATAAAATACAATGACCGTTTCAAAATATTTTAACTGCCCAACGTTTGTGTTTTCCCATCAATGAGTTCCAATTAGGGCAATTGTCATAAATCAAAATAGAGCTTTGCGTAAACAGAGCTAATGAAAGAAATTGTTTCTGTTTTCGGCTCTAAAACCAAATAAGCATTCGAATACATTTTCCAACTTTGGAAGGCTTATGTGCTTAGCGGGAAGTGCGGGAACCGTGTTAGACAGAAGTGGGTTAACGCTAACAAAGTCACGGGCATCAAAATGCTGGTGCTAATGCTTTTTCTTAGAATACACCTGGAGAACATCGTAGGTATTCTTGACGTCAGCTTACAATTTCCGCGAGAATCCACATTCAAACAAATACTCCAGAAATGCGGTATTTAAACAATCGTAAATCTCGAAAGAATGCAAAATATTTTGAATTGGCGTTTTAAGACTTTTAACAGTCGGAAATATCTTGGTTTAGTGCGGAACGGTATTTATTGAAGCCGTGCCCGCCTGAATGTATTTTAAAACTTCCCTACAAACTGTTTATTTGTCCTGTAAAATGCGTCATCTCGCGCGCGTTACGCGGACTTTGATTCGCATTTTTACATGAATCAACTCAACATTTTATGTTTCGCATAAATTATATCTTAGCTAAATCCACCGCATGAATAGGAAATATCGAATTAGCAATGCAAGATACATTATAGATTACAAAATTACAGTACAACAGAGCACTGATGACTTAATTTGAGAGATTATCTGAGGCCTCTAGCGCCATTTATACTTAAACGAGTCAAACATTGCGAAATACGTGGTGTGCGTTATTTTGCATCTACGTGTATTAAGTACTAGCTTCTGCCCGTGAATTCGTCCGCGTGAGATTTCTCGTTTCCCCGACCCACCGCATCGCGTCGCATCGCCTGCCTGCAGTATTGCCACAGATTATTACAGATGGTTCAGTCCGCAAAATCTTTTATATAAAAAGCGACTTTTGCTACGACGCCATAAAGTACAATTCAGGTCGCACAGCGGTATCCTAACCTACAGTTATATTCACCTAGAAGATGCCTCTCTTTATATCGAACTAACTCTCTTCTGACTGCGTTACATTCATTGAATTAGCGTACAAAAATTAATTTTAGGAAAAAAAGACAAATGCACCAAACATACAAACATGGCAATGATAGATATACTCGTAGATTATATTATGAAAAAATATCTGCTATAGTGTTAAAAACAGGAATACGTTTGTATGGAATAAACATCGGACCGCGTTTCCTCAGGAATATTAATAGGGAATATGCATGTGATTCAAATATTTTTTTTAATAAACTATATTACTTCAGAATTATGCCTCCATCAATATTTTTGAATAAAATTTCTTTTTGAGCGAGAAATTAATTTTTTTTAAGTCCCAAAAAACCGTGGGTAATTCAAATACTTGAAAAGCTAAGAGCGGATGTGACGTAACAATCCGGGATAACAATCAAAATGTCAATGTCAAGTAAATCAACAAGTGTCAAGTCAATGTCAAATGCTCATACAAAAAGGAGTGTTTGACGTTGACTTGACAGTTGCTTGTTTGTTTTCACGGTCTGTGACGTCACCACACCAAGCGCGCCAAATGGAGGGCGTTTAAATAGCCCGGATCGGTTGGATATTTTGAAACTTTTTTTTAAGTACTTTAAATTGCTTTTTTGCAGTCGATTTTTTTTAAACTATTATTTGACGATGTATATTATCGAATAAAAATATTAAAAAAATACTTGCATATTCCCTATTGCTTATCAACACACTACGTCAATTTACCCGACATTTCATACAACTCTCAAAGAATGCCAGTGTGGTGATTTGAATTTAAATTCAAATTTTCAATTTCACTTTAAATTTCCCTGAATTAACTAATAAACGAAATATACAGCTTTAAAATTCTGCTGCAATATTAATTTATTTTATCTTCTTTTATCCTTTTAAAGGTAAGAACAGAAGAAGATTTGAAGGCATTTCTTGGGTTTTCTTTTTTCTTCTGCTATAAGTATGACAAGATATGACTGCCGAACAATACTACCTAGCCTAAAATTTAACCCTGCATCACTACTGTCTCACAAGCTCGCGCTAAAAGCACAAAAAAAGCAAAGGTGCAAAACAAAACAAAAGAAAATCAATTAATCTTTCACTAAGCATTTACAAAAATAATATATCTATTATATAACACGATCTCGACAAATGGCACAAGTTTAAACACGATTTGAATTTGATTAATGTAATTCGTAACAACCTCTGATCGTGGCACAGACAAACTGAATGTTTAAGTCGATACTTATCTTGTAATTTGACAGCTGTCAATCTTAATACAACAATACACCAATTGAGTTTGTAAGCACTTGTTATCTGCGTATGAGTGTACAAATAATGGTTTATTGCTGTTGCTATTCTGATGTACTTGTACCTGCTTGAGTGTTCGTGGTTTTCACTCTGTTAACTTGGAACATTACCTACAAGTTTCAATTTGCAAAGGTTACAACAATTTAAAAATCGAGCCTTTCGGCCTGAAAATAAAGGCATAACCCTTTTGTATCAACCGTAATACTTAACTTTTATAACTGAACTAGCTTCCGCCCGCGGCTTCCTCCGCGTAGTATGTCGATAAAAAGTAGCCTATGTCCTTCCCCGAGATGCCATCTATCTCCTTGCCAAATTTTATCGAAATCCGTTCAGTGGTTTTGGTGTGAAAAGGTAACATACAGACAGACAGACCGACACACAGACAGACAGACTTACTTTCGAATTTATAATATTAGTATGGATAGTATGGATTTAATGACAAAAATAAATGAATCCATATTTAAAACTTAGATACTTCTGAAAAAGGTATAAAAATTCGTATACATTTTAACCCAAATGCCTTCTAAATAACAAAACAACCCCACACGTACAGAACTAACCGAAAAATTCAGTTTATTCGATCAGCAAAATAGTGTCTATAAAAACTGAAGAGGTCTTGAAAAACGATAAATGTTCTACGTGCTTCGGTAAGAACCTTTCTTCTGCCAACTTTGCCTCTAAAACATGACACCCTTTCATCGTGTGGGAATACGGACAGCTACGTAATAAAAGTTTTATAGCTCGCAAGAGTACCCTAGATTGATTTGTTGAACAACTATAAATGTTTAAACTGACATTATTGAAATACAATTATGTCGTCAAATGACAGGCCTCTCTGAACTATGGTTTTATTGCTACCACGCAGATCTCGAGGTTGCGGGTCAGATCTTAGATTTGTAACCGTTCTTGAAAGGAGACTGGTGATAATGATTCTCTTTTATAAGATAAAATTACTGCCTCAATGCTTCAGAGGCGGAAGGCTTTTAATGTCTCGTAGATTTTTCCATGGGGAAATTTTCTGTATCTAGTAGCCCGGATTCTGGATTTGTGGCCGGATAAGATATAGGTTCTCCCTCTTTTACTGTTTTGTAGATTCATGTCTGCTTTAAGGTCGATTCACACATATCAGTGAAGCCACAGTTCCGACACAGTACCGGCACAGTGCACAATATTCTTTCATACATTCTTTATGAACGCATCCCCACTTGTCAGTGTCAGTGTCTCAGTGTCAGTGCCGACACCGGCATGAGAATGTATGAAAGAATATTTTGCACTGTGCCGGTACTGTGTCGGAACGGTGGCTTCACTGATATGTGTGAATCGACCATAACTCTTCGTTACAAAACTAGATTTTTATTTTCTATCCAAATGACAGAACGGCTCTAGGACAATTCAAGAAAGACAAGTAAACCACCCGTAGTTACCTACTGGGATTAACCACCATAGATAGCTATCGTAATCAATTCAAATACATAAAACATTGTATTAAAGTCCTTGTGAGAATTTAAACGATTTCTTGATAAAAAACGATAACACATCTAACATTATTAGGTACAGAAATAGCCTCATTTTACCTGTAAATCGTCGCTCTTCATGTTAGCACAATAACTAGTTCGTTACATTTAGTTATTTGCAATGTATGACAAATGCATAATTTGATTAGATAACAAAATGCCTCGGAATGTACATAGTGGTGTCTCATTAGGCGGCTTGATATCACAGGTATGCCAAAATATTTACCGTGTTCCGCTGAAACTGAAACTATCACATATTTGAGTAAATCACTTTAATAATTTACTTTTTCATTCTGTTCATTTTCATAATGAAGAAGCCACATTCCTTAACAATTATACCACATCATTATTGTGTATATTACAAGCTCGTGTCTTCTCTGTATGAGAAGATGCCCAGCAGTGGAAAGACAATAGGCTGGTATTATTACTATTATACAATAACCTAGGTCTACAGCGACCCAATTACAGGCACCCTTCCCAGTTCACGTCTAACGTAGACGCGGTGTCTACGCGTTGTATACGCGGCGTCTACGCGTTGTATACGCGGCGTCTACGCGTTGAATATGCGGCGTCTTCGCATTGTATACGCGGCGTCTGCGCGTTGTATACGCGGCGTCTACGCGTTGAATATGCGGCGTCTACCAAAGCTGCAAAGGCGGGTTAACAACTGCATTTACCAATCAATCTACCAAGCACGGTGATTGTTCTCACATACAGGATATACGAGACGAGGAAACTGTTACCATGAATGCAGCACCATGATTCTAGACCAGAAACCTATAAATTTTTAAACAATTGAATGATTCATCCAAAGACGCATGCCTTTTACGTGTCTTTGGAAAATGGAAATTCTATTCAGTCAACCATAAAGATTTGCTCCTTAAATTATGACATAATGTTTGGAACAAAGGAAAAAACATACTGCCACCTTGTCTTAGCCGAATGTCAAATTCTTCAGATTTTAGAATAAAATAATATGGCTTATTTTTAATCTTATATTTTAAATAATTGTTTTTTTTTTTTAATTTTCTCACGTTCTCACATAAGAAGCGACAAGAATAATGTACCTACCCAGGACTTTGTAATATCTTGATTGAAAGGAGTATCCTTGGAGTTTCTTGCCTTTTCTTCTCCATAGAGATCTACGTTTTGAAATGGGCAACCAGCTTCAACTTCGCTAGCTAACTGACTGACTCCATGACAATTGAAAAGAGCCTGTAAATGGAGTTATAGTTTAAATAAATGCTTTGAGTTTTAAGTTTTAGTTTGAGTTGAATAGTTAGTTATTAAGAGGATCATGTGACGTTAAATATATAATAAATAAATAATAAAAACTTTATTGACATAAGTACATTTACAATATAATAAGATTCTCTAACACCTGCGCTAGTCAAGACTGTGTTGCAGGTGTTAGTGTCTTCCCCTATGGTGACAATATTCTTATGTCCTATCGAATTTAATAAAAGAAAAATAAAAGGTAAAAGGTATATGTCCATGTAGATTCATAATATTATAAGTTAATGTGAAGAAGGATTATGGATAATTTATAGCATTGCTAGAATGTGTAATATTATTAGATCATAGGCTAAGGAATCGCTGATCCCTTCGGTATTAATTGCTTTATATTATTATAATTTAATATGCGGCGTTTAAACATGAAATATATAATTTTAAGTAATGCCTGACATGCAATGTCCTGGTATCGTTATCTGCGTAACCTTTTCCCAACAATATTGGGGTCGGATTCCAGTCTAACCGGATACAGCTGAATACACGGATTTTACATGGAGCGACTGCCTATCTGACCTCCTCAACCCAGTTACTGGGTAATACGATACCCCTTGGTAAGACTGGTTGTCAAACTTTTGGGCTTCTGACGACCCATAACGACTGTCAAAGATCTATGAATTACAGCCGGGACCAACGGCTTAACGTGCTTTCCAAGGCACGGAGGAGTCTCGGTATGTTAAGGTGGTCCCCCATCCACGGACCAACCGCGGCATGCGTAGCTTAACCTGATCGATCGACCCGTGCGGCTGTTATTACTTAGCCACAAGCCCCTCCTGTCACTAATGTCATTGGTATTACATTAACATTAAATAAACTTAATGCCTCTATAGTCTGTTGGTGATAAGCGCTACTGCTGAGCATGAGGTCCTGTGTTCGATTCCCGAGTCGAGCAAAGTGTTATTGAGTTTTTCATCTGGAATTTCTCAGTAATTCCCGGAGCTTGGATTTGTGCCTGGTTGGTGGCAATAGGCTCGACCCCTATTACATGAGACTTAAACATAACTGGCCAAAATGTGGGTGTAGGTACAATAGGTAGGTACATATCTGCCTAATCCTTCAGAGAATAGAGGCGTGATGTTAGGAATAAACTTAAAGGCGCAAGAGTCGATTAATTCAACACCATCCAGTTTTTAATCAATCATAAACGATGATTATTATTTAATGGAAGTGTTACCTTGTATTCATTAGATTCTTTAGCATTATACCTATTGAAATACTCACATAAGTACCTACAAACCTTTATGTGTGTACTTTACTTGTTAGCAGCGAAATATTTTATTACATTTGTTGAGCTGCCAAAAAGCTCATACATGATAATTAATTACTACGTTAATTGATTCAATTCGACGGATTATTGAGCTATACGTTTACACAATGACTACAACATGAAAATTCCGATGATGCTCCGTAGGTTGGCGCCAAGTGTTAGCGCATTGACCGAATATAATCGTCTGAATCATTGCGCACACGCATGCGGGGTTACTTAACATTCCTATCGGATGTTATTCACATAATTACTCAAATAAATCATTTGATCTCATACTATGATCTATTTTTAATGCTTATGAACGAGAAAAGTCATGGTATCACTTTGTATCTATGAATAAATATAGGTTTATTATTTAGGATAGGTAACCGTATTTTGGTGATTGAGTTATTCACTTTCGATGGTTCCTGCATGAGGTTGATTTAAAAGAGTGTCCGTGGAGTTTCTTGCCCCCGTTCTTTTCCATAGGAACCTACTGCGCTTTGGAATGACCCACTAGCTTCATCCTTCTGACTGACCGACCCTTCGACAATACAAAAATGCCTGTAACTAGTTCATTTAAAAGAAATGCTTTGAGTTGGTTTTGAGTTTAAGTCGGATCCTCATTTGTGAAGAGTTTGTCTAATTGTTAAAGAATTTAGGTCAGTAGCGAATTTAATCGTAAAGTCGGTTAAAATAATATGCATTTGAGTAATTGATAAGACTAAATTATCAGATCATGAGGTTAAATTATTCCTAGTTCAAACGTTACGCCCGATCTTCCGATTTTAATTGTTTATGAAGGTACTTAGATTGACTCCATGTTATTATAATATTAAACAACATTATTCCTAGCTAGTACGCCCCTATTCTCTTCAATAAACCTTTATGGGTTCATCGGCAATTTTCTTCTGCTTCAAGAAGAAAGATGTCAGAGACAGATCTTTCTTTCCTTTCTTAAAGGTTTTGGTTTAACCCCACTTCTCCCCCTATGCGTTTTATACAAGAGATAGGAATTTTTTGTAGGTAAAACGCATAGGGGAAGAGGTGGGAAGGGGAAAAGATGGGACTAAGGTACGGTTTTGTGGGATAGTTTTAATTACAAGACTCCTGTTAACTCTTTAAATAAATAATTCATTATAAGCTGGTAACTAGTGAATTTTCTGAAACTACCAATTGAAACCGAACCGTGGAAATTAATATAAAATATTTATTTTTACACTAATGAAAAGCCATATAATTAGCGCGAAAATAAATATTTTAGGAAAGTAAACAATATTATGGATAATCGCAAAAAGTAACTTTATGTTAATGAGACCGTTTTAATCCTCGATGGAGTGAATCAATACAGACCTACATTTAAAATGGGAACACATTAAAATGCTTCATTTGACTTCAAAATGGCGCTCAATTTATCAGTGACTGGCTCAAAATAATATACCTTCCAACCACCGCCAAAAACAAAAAATGTTAAACAATTACAAATATTTTTGATAGATTGTATTCTACGAGCATTTCAATCAGAGTAGGAGGAGGTAGTGAGAAGAGATAAGCTCTGAACAAATTTGTGTAAGCCGCGAGTAAATTTTGGTCAAATTCATTAGGCTATTTTTGATCAAGGTCTCGAGTTCAGTGCTCGCTTGCCGTATACGGCGGTGGGAATACAAATAGATAGCTCTCACTGGAAGATACTGGAACGAACACTACGCTCTTCAACAACAAAATCAAACAACAAATATAAATCTGTTAGTCAATAAACGTTATTGTCTTGTTTAATAAAATTATATTCAAAACAAGAAACACATTCATGTGACAAGAAAATACCGACTTATTGTTTTATTCTCACATTCCATAACGTTTAGATAGTATATATTCCATTCAACATGACCAAATAAATATTTGTCTGTTGACTCCCCGCAAATATTTTTACATATTTTCGTCATCGATCGCAAAAGGCTGCCTATAACATTCTAATACGCGCAAATAATATCTTTATGAACGAACAAACATAATAATAGTAAATGTAACTTAATAATACATAATGTTACTCTTAATGTGCTTATGAATCGTGTAATTTACATAATGCATTATCAATCATCGTCATTGGTGACATCTCCGAAATTAAGATTACGTAATTTTATGCGAAATTACCTACTCTTAATGATATGGTCGATTAATGGATAATTATTTTATAATAAACAGGTCAGACATAATAATTATGAAACACGACAAAATTATAAATGAAATGTGCGACATGCTTTAAAATTATGTACCCTGAAATTCACAACACATTTAATTTAAAATGTACTGGTTTTGTCTGTTGAACTTTAATAAAAGCTTCTTGATGAAAAATCGTAAAAGTCCCACAATGGAATATGAAACAATCGTAACATGGGTTGAATCAAGAGTCACTGATCTTATGAATCATAAATTACAAGAAGGCGTTAATGTTCCAATGTATGCACATTGTAAACAGGCGTGAAAAATTCCACTTCTAGATTAATCTTTACATCCGCGGTATCTGTGAAAATGTACGTATTACGTCCGTGGGTACACAGCACATGATTTATGGGCGAATCAACTGACTGTTTGCTGAACCTTTTAAGGGAAATCTTCTTCTTTGTTGTCACCGCGAGGAGCGGCGCATCAATAAACTTCACTTCGATGAAATAACAACTATTATTTCACGCAAAAGGCTTGCCTACCGCCATGATTTGTTAATATGGTAAATTACAATTTATTTTTTTGACAATGTTTTTGTTTGGATTTCGATATGTTTTACAAAAGAAAATGAATCATTACCCCATTAATCATATTTGTCTTTTTCAACTTTTCGTGTTTTAAGACCAAAGTGATGTAGCAATGAGAAACAGCGATGATTCATCAAGAGAGAATTTACGATGTGTGTAAACCGCGAATGCTTTAAAAAAAAAACTTGAAAATTGGAATTTAAATCATGCGACATAGTGGGCAGGTCCACCAAATTCCTACCCACACATTTATTTATACTTAGTTATATACCTACTACCAAAAATTGCTTGCCATTTTTACACTAACAAGCATTTTCAACTTGTGCCAAAATACAACTTGACCATGTTTGGTAAATGGTAAAGTTAAAGTTGAAAAATTCTCGTACATCGTCGTGGCAATTTGCCAGGCTATATTGCCTATTACTTGTATCGCGCAACCCTTTCCCGGAGTTGACTTTGACCAATAGCGTGGAATGACATGCTGCAGAAACGCTTTTCAAGTGAACTGACATATTAAAATGAAAAATAGAATAGAAGTAACTGTTCTTTAAAAACTTTAATGTTTTAGAGAAATCCCACATATCTTGGACTTATGGCGTTTCTCTACTAAATCTAAAATTCGACATGCTATAAATTGTACGCATGAAGCAGGACTTGTGTGGTTTTCAGTGACTTGTGTATTTCCCCTACTGAATGATTTGTCATACTCAACTCAATTTCACCAAAATTGTGACTTGTGTTTTCGCAAATAATCGATTCAGTTGTAACCTTTAAAATTAACTACCTAACTTGCAACATAAGGTTTTTTTTCATTGGTCTTTCTGTAAAATGACTTTTTTGTTTGTAACCGCAAAACGGCTACAATCCTTCAAAGGGTAAATGACTGTAATCACTACACTTGGAAAATGGATTGGTGCTCGCAATATTCTGTAATTATTAGCCGACAAGGAAGAACTGCTGCAATTTTTTTACTTAAACATCATGTCTCTTCTAGCTGACTTAGAATTAACTTACTTTTACAGAGAGAGAATATTGTCTCATAATTTTATTTCTTTTTTCATTAAAGAAAAACATCGTGTTTGAACAAATTAATTACTTATTGATATCGCATGCAGAAAAACTTTAAACTATTACATAAAATACATTTAAAAATTATTAAAATAGATAAAAAGATCGATCGATCCTTTCCTTTGTCAGAAAATTACACATATTTGCCTTAAAATACCTGAATTAAGAAAGAATCTACTACGTAATATCTGTTTATATACTCGTAAACATATACTAAACACGTGAATCGAATATTTTCGTCGATAAGCCTAACAAGCTTGTGACGCTAATTACCTGCGGGGAATGCACTGAGCTAACATCATTATCAGTTTGCCAAACTATTACATAATAATTGTATTATAATAATGTGCTAATATTCGCCGTATCGGACAAGTTGACATGGGGTTTGTTGTTATGATAGTGTCTGTGGTAACTATCCGACTAAATACCGGTGTTAAGGCTCTTACACACTGGCGCGATTCGCCGCGCGACGCGCCAGTGTGTAAGAGCCTTTATAATTGTACCCCTGTACCTACTGAACGGATTTGGATGAAATTTGGCACATGACGTGGTAGACCATAACCTGGGTTAGGACGTAGGATACTTTTTATGCCGATATTCTCACGGGATCGAGACTTATGCGGAGAGCAGCTAGTATAATAATTTGATTTATGTTTATAAAGGGCTGATTTGTAAATGAACCTTGATAAGCATCTTTAATGAAGCTTTCAGTTTCAGTATTGTTTTTACGTGCACATTCAAGAGTAAAAACAATTAGTTTTATACTATTTGATGTATATTTCATTAACTTATTTCACTCTCTCGATGAATGAGAGAGAGCTCTTCTGTAATGAGCACAATTGTAAGACAGTTGACAAATATTCATGATTAAGTTTTAAATGAATAGTAACTATCCGATTTTATTTTCTAAATCATGGTAAAAATTAAGTGCCAAGCAATTAAGTAACACAGCTGTAAATTACTTGACACATCAGAATAAGACTGCGACCTTGAATTTTGCCAATTTGACATTGAACGACATGGTAAAACAAATGAATTATAAGGCCAAATAAAACCTCAATTAAGTAGTTGTCAATGGCTATCAAATTGTAATGTCAACTCATAGTTTTCACGGTTTCACACTACCGTGCGATTCGTTTTGCCTAACTTGGTAAAATTCGCACCACGTGCTTCGGAAGGCTTTGAAATATGAAGTGTCCCATATGCAACATTATTGGAAGTAGCTGTATTTTGTTTCTATGAACGTAATTTGATATTGTTATTGCAATAACAGTTGTTACCTATTTGACTAGTATTTGTAGACTCCTCTACAAACATAGCGTTTGGATTCTCCGCAAAAAGCTTAATGAATGTTTGCTGGTGCTATCAGCATCTTCAAATTGTCGGTAAGTACACCAATCACCAATTTGTTTGCTAGTGTTAAAAGCCCACAGTTGACAACCTATAAATAAGATTATCTTTGATAGATTTAAATACCTGCTAGATTAGAGATACGAGAGATAAGTATTTGAATAACAAATAAGCGTTTGTAATGAAAACTAGTTTTTTCCGTACTGGAATACTCGATAAATTATATCGGATATCTTCTTACAAATTGCAAGTAGTGATTAGCTGAGTAAGCTCAACTTCTATCTACAAACCACAATATAAATTATGTCTACAGTAACTTAGGTACAACTTGAATCAACGATTAATGTTGATATCAGTTGTTATACCCTAATCAAGTGTCGTTGCTAGATATTAGCTTATCTTTGGTACCCGAAGAGTATATATATAGTGACCTACTGGACCTAAGTAGTGGATCGGCACGAACGCACAGAGTAAACGTAACGTCGAATCGAACGAAATTGAAAATACTCGTTTCGCATTTTCTTTGGTTTTAAGACCTTATTCAAGTCTAGGGCGAAGGTAATGTGCTTGAGCAAAAAAAAAAACCAAATGGTATACTTATGGCCAGTTGTATTTTCGTTACGTTTACGTCGCGCTTTCGTGCCTTGGTAGCGACCTATCGCAATCCTCTGTTGCCTCCAATCTTTTCCATACGGTTATGTCTGCATATATTCAAGCGCTGCTTTGGACATGAGGGTTAGTTAGCCGAACATACTTTCTTTTCCGAGGTCAATGGCCATTTTTCGCAGCAAACAGAGACCCAATATTTGAGAGTATTTTCAGTACGTCTAGTTTAATTTGGGGGAGAAACCTGACACACTATTCTCAACCAATGCGTCTCCTGTAAGTCAAGGTAGTGGCGATCGATCAGAAAACTGCTGAGTGTGATCGAGACACTGAACCTCGGCAAGTCCCAAATAAATGATTTAATTGTCTTGGAACTCGCAGCAAAATGAGTTTGAGAACAAGTCGAGGAAGTAGAGTCGAGGGAGGATCCACATAGTTCCACTTTCTTGGCCATCCTTAAGGTTATACAAAAAAAAACTTTTAAAAGTATGCTCTGTAGTACATCCATCCTCCATTCATGAACCCTTATGATCCTTAGGAAGACCTATATGCCTTTGTCTCACCAAATAAATCCAGGTGCCTACACGGTGTTTTTCCTCGCACTTCCGTATTCATTCTTACAGGGGGGAAATCCTCATGTCTGCCCTTGTATGCCCGCCGTGTCGATTGATAATGTCCAAGTTTTGATTGATGGGGAACATTTAATTTAGATAACACTCCCGCTAATTGATGATAAGTATCTTAATACTCGCTTAGTTAAAAAAGGGTGTGACAGTAATTAGGTACCTACAAAAGTACTCTGTTTTTAAACCAGATGCTTAAAAGTTTGATAACATATTATCGTTAAATGATAATGAAAATCCATTAACAATATAATAAAAAATCAATATTGAAAAGACTGTCGTCATTCATAAAGTTGTGTCCATTCATAATTTTCTACGATTGGTATTACCGGTAAGAGTTAATTCGCATTTATCCGTATCAATACGCCATTTCGCAATCCCACTTAACCACTTAAGTAAGCATGAGATGTAATCACGAAGGGCATCGTTGTTTATTCTGACTCCCGCCGTTATCATCACGCTTCCATTTGCCGGTAGCGAGTAGAGAGGCTAATTACACCTGTCCGTCAAATACTAGTTATCTACAGAGCTTTATCGTACATTTACCCGCTGCCGAGTTAAGACGTACCACTCTATATTTATTCAAATATCTGATATTGTCGCAACTACGTAAGATTTATGTCTAGTTTAATAGATACCAGGTACTTAGTTAGGAATTCACTCCGCAAGACTTTCCCTGTCTAGTTCGTGGTACGGGTGAAATTGGTCATCATTGTGTCTTAATTAAGTTAGATCAAGTTCGGAACTTTGAACAATAGCGGGATTTGCAAGGCGAAATCTTCCTTGCCTTAATTAGAAATCCGATATACCTTGCCCAGGGTTGATTAAAGAAACATAATATTCAATTTGGAGTTAATTGCAAAACTTACACCTTAGATATTAAACTACTTACGAAAATAGATTTTTCCCAGATGTAGTTCAAATAGATGTCTATAACACTTTGGTTTCCATAAAAAAGAAGTCCATTTTCATCCATTACTTTAATCGACACACGCGTGAAACAGGTGGTCGGTAATAAATACAGAAATGCCTCCTGTAAAAACATTATTTTAAGATAATGTTGAACATATTTTTATAAAGAAAACTGGGGCAGCCTTGAACAAACAATCAGTTATACATTTCCACTGAACTCGTAACTTAAACACGTGCTTCCCTGTGCGTGCGTATGAGTCGACCGATGAGCAATTTGTTCACTAAATGGATCAATCGCACAATATCATAACGTTTCTATCGTTTCTATCGGCTGGCGGAATCGGGCCAAGTTTAAGAGCATATTGTTATGACGAACTTTCATAACATTGTAGATTTGTTTGCACTATATCAATTTAATTGACGTTTTACGTTTTGCTTTGAAATATTACAGGATTTAAGTAACACCTTGATTTATTTCTTTTTTCTAAACAGTTTTGCTACAACTGCCTAGATGTAACTTCTTAATTTTCTCAATGAGTAGGAATAATAAAATACTTAGTTCTCTTTGTGACGTTTAACGTTTTATCTGTGACCGACAGCATCATTTTTATCGCGTGGAAATCTGCGAAAGCGAATACATTGCAGTGACTCTCATCGCGTCCATTAACATGTCTTTTTTTTACAGGAAATCAAATTCAAAGCGCTTGATAGAGAAAATCCATGGGGTTTTTCAGCTTATATCCCAATTGTGGAAACTGATAGTAGAATATCTTCGTAGGTCTCGAAAACCAACAGCTATTAATCCAAAATTTTATACCCGGCCGTCTAATCCGAGTTCCTAAGACCAGACACGTGGTGTGCGGTGTCGAGAGCGTCGCTACAAATTTTGTCCATTTTTGCGTCACGCTCATAAATCGTAAGGTAGTAGATGGGGCGCAGCGCGACGCCGCCACAGTCCACAACGAGCGCGCGGCCGCGCCACCGACCGTGCACCCGCCTCGTTCCCGCGCGAACCGGAAAATTGGCGCGAAAATGCGGAACTGTCTAAACGCATGATTGGCGTTTCAATTTTTCTGCTTTCGCGTATTTGCAACGACGCGATCTTATTCAGCCAACGGACCTTATTTTATGTGAAGTGTACGATTTTTTTGAATGTTCATATTTTATTAGTGTTTTGTTTTTCTCAATGAGTATTCCTGAATGATTCATCTTCTGTTAATTAAAAAATAATACTGCTAGTTTCGGGTTACTAAAAATTACAGAAAAAATATATTTTTGAAAAGTATAAGAAAGTATTATCTGAGTTCAACAATTCCTCATTTGTCAAAACTAATCCTAACTTAAGAGAAAAAGATTTAACACGTGTTAATACATTTCGTTTTGTTTTGACAAGCTCAACGAGTTGTTCACAAATCCTGAATATTTTTGATCTGTCGCCGTGATTAATGGATTAACTACAGCTACTAGAGACTTACGCGTGTTTAGCGAAAACAGAACGTGTCGACACGAAAAATTGGGAGCGAAGGAAAATGCCAACAAACATAATCTATTAAGATTTATCGCGCAGCTTTTCATAGCGTCCTCTGACTTGGTAATGTAACCAAATATAGCACTTTTACTTATTCAATTAGAACGTTATTAGACTAATTTTAACAAAACCAAATAAATATCACTTAGTAAAGTAGGTCATACAGTTCTATTAAGTCTAAATCAAGATAACAGAATAATTAAATATGCACTTATCATTCTACAAATAAACGGCGAAACTGTCACAGTCTCGTACGTTTGCCACGAAACTGGCTGGTTAGATGTTTATTATTTGTTTTTCCTCAATAATTCATAGACAACTCAAATTATTTAATATTATATACCGCAGGGTTCTATACGTACAATATAATAACTTTTTTTCAGGATGTCACAAATAATATTAAACAAAAAAAATATTAACATTTATCTTAATACTTACCACGGATTATAGAATCGACTGTTTATAAAAAAAAACCTAAGCTGTCAAAAAACTCGTCAACGAATTCTTTTTTTAAAGTTAAATCAGTTCCTTTAAACGAAGGTTGTTGGTGCCCAATGTCATCGTAGGTAAGGTTGTTATCAGTACCTACATCTATCTAATTTTTCTTATCAGCCCAGCTACGAACTGGGTCAGTAGAGTTAAAGGCACATGCAGATGCATTTGTAACAAACCTACATGCACAATGTAGTCATACACAAATCTAAATCTCTTGAGATTAGATACCTTTTAACAGTTAATTTTATAATTATTTGGTAACTTCATATTTTTTTAATCAATAATGACTGCCGGAAAAACGATTTACATTATCTTGTCGCGTGAACTTATAATAATTGTTCCGATAAAATAAATTAATTAAAACGTTTTCAATTAATTTTATCAATGTGTTGCATAATTGTTTTCAATCAGAGATAACCATAATTAATCCGTGCTATGATGAATTTCAGAGTCGATGTTAATTTCACGATCTTTTATGTATAATTTATAGATTTATTTTGTCCATTAATTCGTCATAAAAAGATTGATATTGTAAATATTCAAGAACTTATTACTGGTGTCTCCTTCGAACTACTTAGATATTTTACAAGCTATAACATTCATACAGCTTGTGTTTTTAATCAGCGAGTGGTACCTGTGAAATATTCTGAACCAATCCACGCGTAAATTTTCCGCAGGTAGGTTGGTACGCGAGTTTTCGGTGCGCTTTAGTTTCCTCGCAATTATTTTTGAGTAATGATCAATTAGGGCACAGTTGCACATGACGGATTTTTAATAGTAGCCTATGCGTCGGCGTCACGTTCATTTGAATACCCGACCACGTAGAACATAACTGATTGCTATCCGCAACCGTGTCGCAACTTCAAGTCGTTTATTATTTAATCTATGACAGCCAAGATAAAACGCCTCAAAAATGGGCCAATTACAAAATATAATAAATATTGTAAAAGTTTGCTTACAGCGTCCTCGAAGCGCCCTAACCATAACAGTTTGCTTGCCCTAAATTGGTTAAAGGGACCGTATTATCTCACTATGTCAATTTTGTGCGAGATATGAATAACACAATTTCCTTGCTTGCCTACTCACTGGCTCTACTTATACTTTGCTTAAACTCACTGGCTCTACTTATACTTTGCTTAAACTCACTGGGCCTACTTATACTTTGCATAAACTTATTTTGAAAACGAGCGTCCAATCAATTATATTAACGGAATCAATTTAATAAACAATCGTGATTCATTTCCAATATAAATCATCCATTGGAAACACATTTAATAATATAACGCTCGGAGTAAACTTGGTCATTTTGATTCCGTGAATTTTACTCTTTACCGTTATTTTGTATTGCTAAGCAACTTTTAAGTGCCTTTGAGCCTAGCATCGGCTTGCTGTAACTATTTTAATATAACGTGCTTATATTTAATTTCTGTTTAATCGAATAGGGCCGAAGCCGATTATTATAGTATTTCACAACATCCATTGCTCTTAGAGTCTACAAAAAAAAACGTAACGCAACGTCTACCGTACTACGTAGTAATCCTGTTTAATAATCTGAACTCGAAAGTATAGACTGCCATAGGCGTATCTACGTAGGATAACATAAAATACAATTTGTTCGACTGAGCAAGAAAAACGCGTAGTAGATATTTTAACAAGCTAATTGTAAATAAACCGTTTTAAATAAAAATAAAAAAACATCAACCATTTTATAACGGTTTTTAAACCACGGATTTAGGGACAATAATAGGCTGGTAGACAACAATATCAATAGTTGTAAATAAACCGTTTTAAACCAAAAACCGTGGTTTAAAAATAGTTTTCAACAAAAAACGGTTTTTGAACCACGGATTTTGGTTTAAAACGGATACAATAATATCTATAGGAGTTGTAAATAAACCGTTTAAAAAATAGTTTTAATGCAAAAAAACGGTTTTTAAACCACGGATTTTGGTTTAAAACGGTTTATTTACAACTATAGATACCACACACCAGCCTGTTATTATCCCACTGCATGGTAAAGGCCTCTTCTCATATGCTACGGCTACACTTCGCGTTATCGCGAACTTTTCTTCGTGCGGTCTCTGTTGCTCAGCGAGTAATCGAGGGGTGTGCGAGAGAGAGCGCACGAAGAAAACTTCGCGATAACGCGAAGTGTAGCCGTAGCATTACAAAGAAGGCACGAGCACGCATGCTTGCTTGGTCGACTGTTGCTGATTTCAGACCTACCTGTATCTATAAGTATTTAATACGAACAACCAAAGATTTGGTTCGTCTGAGCTAAATAGGTCACTAGGTATTAGGTATAAGGTCAAAATAAATAAAACCGCATAACTCCATCTTACCCTAGATTGCTTCTCCGTAGAAAGAAAAATAAACGATTACGTTCAGAATTAACTTCTATAAAACCACAAAGTTTTATGTACTTTAGAAACTTCGCAGTAGGTACTGGAAGTATAGTAATACATTGGACAAAGAAGTTTGTTTTTATGTCTTTTAGTTTCAATAAGAACTTTTGTAAGAAATAATTAACATCCTCTTAAATCAGACTCTTTGAATCGTATAGTATCAGTCACGTCCCGGGAGATTTCTATGTAGTCGCAACAACCCGCATTGTCCTAATTTAGCATTTTCAAAAGAAAAGTCCCTTGTGATCATCATTTCCTAACCTTAATTGAACGAAAACTATGTCCCTTATCTATACATAATTATAATAAAATCGTAAACGGTCCGTGTCTGTACATTAAAGATTTTTGCAAAAAAAAGTACTGGAAGCCGCGAGAAATAAGTAATAGAAAGTAAAAAATCATTTTTTGACATTTTTGTCTGTTTGTTTGTTCGTTTGTGAGCGCATCACGTAAAAGCCACTCGTTGGATTCCAAATTGAATTACTGAACAATAAAAACCTTTATTGTGAGTAACATTTAGTCTTTATTTCATCAAAATCGACCAGCAGAATCAAAAGATATATAGAAAGAAAGAAAGAAAGAAAAATATGGATATAACACGGATATAATATGGATAATATATGGATTTAACACTTATGATTTTTTTTTAATCCGCCGGAAAAGTCGGAATTACACCCGGGCGACGCCGCCGGGCACGTACAGCTAGTTGAAAATAAAACAAGGAGTAAGCCTCTAAAGAACTTATTACAAAAGTACTACAATCAATCTGCCCATCCTTTTCCCAACTATGTTTGGGTCGGCTATTAATACCAGTATTTTACATGGAGCGACTGCCTATCTGACCTCCACAACCCAGTAACTGGGTGATACGATACCCCTTGGTAAGACTGGTTGTCAGACTTGCGGGCTTCTGACGAACCATAACGACTGTCAAAGATCCACGAATGACAGCCGAGTCCATCGGCATATCGTGCTTTCCGAGGAGTCTCGGTATGTAAAGACCCATCCAGGGACCAACCCCGGCAAGCGTAGCTTAACCTGATCGACCCATGCGGCTGTTATTACTTAGCTACGAGCTCCTCTGAAAAATACTACAAAACCTCGCGAATTTCGTCGTGTGCGGCTTACTGTATTTAGTGAAGATAATAATTTATCCATTCGATCTTAATTGATGCTGAGTATCGGCCCAGTCTCGCCCCTTTTTCATTTTAAAGATTTACCTGTGAAGCTATTATTAGCTCCCAAAACTTTTATCGACTCAGTAGAGGATTTATGTACAGTCACGGACTTTAATTGATGAGCCACTTGGTACTGTTCGCATTTTAGCCGTGTAATGCAAATCGGGTTTATTCGGTTCCCGACACGCAAAGTCATATGTCTTCGTATTAGAAGAAGAAAATTATATTTCATATCTTTACCGGTTGGCTAACCTGAGAGCAGAACTACAAACTTGACAGCAGTGACTACTCAAAGTCAACCAATTGCAGGTCTAGCAACAGTAACCTAGCAACGATAAACAATTGTTGCTAGGTTACTGCTGCATAGTAACCTTAGCGTACGGAGAAATTCTCTGACATCGATATTTCAACTGTCACTGTCTTCAGTTAAGTTTTCAGAATTATTGAGTTAATGAGCTATGATTCAAAGGAGGTCAGTATCAAATAGATTGGATAAACTTAATGCAACATTGTATTTATTTTTATCATTGAGAACTTATTAATCAACCTCTATGGATATTTCCGATTAAAAGTAATTTATTTGTCATTTTGATATTTCAACTGTCACTGTCTTCAGTTATTTTTTCATAATTATCGAGTTAATGAGCTATGATTCAAAGGAGGTTGGTATCAAGTAGATTGGATAAACTTAATGCAACATTGTATTTATTTTTATCATTGAGAACTTATTAGTCAACCTCTATGGATATTTCCGATTAGAAGTAATTTATTTGTCATCTTGTTTACGAGCTTGCGATTTGAGTTCGTGTTTAATCGTGTGATCTCGTGAATGTATGAAAGTAAACAAGATGACAAATAAATTACTTTTAATCTGAAATATCCATAGAGGTTAACTAATAAAGTCAACCTCTATGGATATTTCCGATTAAAAGTAATTTATTTGTCATCTTGTTTACGAGCGTGCGAATTGAGTTCGTGTTTAATCGTGTAATCTCGTGAATGTATGAAACTACAAAATTGAAAAGTTTGAAGGTGGCTCATCAATTAAAGTCCGTGACTGTACCTATCTAACTATTACCAACTTATTTATAGGTTTAGTATTAAATCTACAGCCGAGACCTCACAAGAGGAATGCCTTAATATAGAATTAGTTCGTCTTAAATATCGATTGCTAAGCGTTTGTTGTTTGAAACTTTAATTATAGAAGAAGAAAAATTGAATGTGTGTTTGATAAATTCCTGTATCTCCTATAATAAACAGGCCCCATGCCAACATTTGACACACAAATAGTCAACTTTAATTAAAACGTCTATTCAGTCAACAATAATGTCATGTCTTTTTAACAACACAAAAATAATTTTCGAAATTTTCATAATAATAACCGTAACAGAAATATTTTACGCAACAAATTGACAGGAATCATATTAGTTCATAAATAACTGTCCAATAAGAATAGGTTCTTAACATAATTATCGCATTTGTAATAATTTATGAGCTTATCATGCTAAATTCGATCACAATAAAAAAAAATGTAACCAAACTGGTATAATAGTTAGGTACGTTTTAAATATTTTTTATCACAGAAATCTGCGCTTTAGAAATTAAATTCTTTAAGGATTACACGTTTAATCCAATCAGTCTTATTGATTTATTTATTGAACTTTTTAGATTTGGTAACCTTGTTAAACTAGTAGTTGCAAAAAACGGCTGATGATTTTTCATAAATTCCAGAGGCTAATTTGTTTTTATTACTATAAAAACAGTAGTGCCGTAGAAAAATGTAGACAGTTCCTAAAAAAAAATACAATAGACGTACCTACCTACTTATTAAATTAACTAACCTATTCCGCTTAGCTAAGCTAAACTTAGGTAAATTCAGTCACGCCTGAATCTACAGAAAAAAAAACAGGTCGAATATAGAACCACCTCCTTTTTGAACAAACAAAAATTGTGAAATTCCCGCTATAAAATACGTCTTGAAACTCTGTTGTCACTGATGAACTGTGGGAAAACATCAGAAAACTTCACACCAGCCCCTGAGGATCACAAACGTTACAACACAACGTTCAATTACTCAGCTTACTAATCTAAAAGTAAATCTAACACTTAAGAACGTTCAACAATTTGTGAAGAAATCAAAAATAGTACAAGACTCCCATTGACGGTTTAAAAATAGGGAAGCGCATACATTTTATAAGAAATAAATCTTGCGGTAATTGCGTGTAGTGTGGACCACACCTATCAAAGGGGACTATTATCATCAGCCGTCTATCGGGCCATCGACAAGGCTATTAACACGCCTCACTCAGTTAAGGCAAAGTTGCACCAAACTACCGCGTACGCACTTTAATATCGAACACTTATCTATTTTGACATAAACGCATGGACTTAATAACATGATAACGTAATGTAATAAACGATTGATAGCTTTTTTGCACTTCGAATTCACGATTAATCGTCGCTTTTAAGAAATATAGACGGTAATAAGCGGTGTAACGCGAAGTTATATATTTTCCAAAGTTGTTTATTAATTTTTATAATTACTGTTATTATATTTGGAGTTGTTGAGTTATGAGCTCACGATAATTTTCCTGTTAGCGAGATTTAACGTTACTTAATTGAACGTATTAGTCATATATAATTACCTACATGATATGTAACACAAGTCAATATTATTAATTATTATCCTTAGAAAAGTAATTTCTTAAAAAAATACTGAAAATCTTTAGAAACTACTAACCCTTAACGAAAGATATGAAAACAATCATGGTGTTAAACTCTCTTCTGTCGACAGCTAACTGCGATAAACACTACCTTACTCTAAACTCGACTATTAACACTATGAAAAAGCTACTAACATGAAACGAAAAGAAAACAGAATAATGAATCATACTCCTCATTAAAAGTAAGAGAGCGTCTATAAATTTATAAAAACTTTTGACAATAAAGATGTAAAGCTAAAAAATAATGAATAAAACACACAGATATTATTTAGACAAAGAATTGAGATGTTTCCACAAACCACATCAAAATAATTTAACGATGATGGCGCCATTAGAGCTGGAAAAAGTTGCAAACATTTTAACGCTCCAACTCCGATCTGAGTTATAGGTTTTCGAAAGAATTCACTCTAATACAAAGAGATTCGTAATAGCGTAGTAAAATATTATGAGAGCAGAGTAATCAGTGGTGTTGGAGGGCAGCCAGGAATAGTGCCCGGAGCTCAATGAGACCGTCATTCAAGTACATGGGAACTGTTACAATCACAACGTAGGAAAGATGAAATAGAACGAAGAATAGCGGGTTTGACGATTCAACAACATTCATTGCGTTACGTTGTTGAGGAAACAAATTTTTCGAACATAATATGAATAAATTTATTTATTATAGGAATAAATTTATTATTTAAGATTAGCAATATCCTTCAAAATCATTCAGATTGAGATTGAAAGAGTGTTACGCAATTAGGGCGCTGTACTAGATAAATGTTTAGACAAATGGATTGTAATAAAGCCTGTTTCGAAATTAAGTTGCGTGAAGACATTCAGGGTCTTATAAAAGTTCGTTTCGTATTTTCCGTGCCTAAAAATCGTGTTAGCTTAAGCCTTGTTTAATCTCAACAACTGTTAAACACGATTTTCTCTATATTAAGTGTGTAAGGCTACAGAGATGGTCTAATAGTACACGTACTTGAATTCTAATTTAAATTACGATCTTATAATCTTGCTCCACCTAACCCATGTATGTAACTATCGTTACAGAACCCTATGATATAACCGAACCATTACAATATAACCTTCCTCATCGACATGTGTGAATTATAACTAAAAATAAAATCTTTGTGACGCAAAATACGAGATGAACTTCAATATGATGATCTATTTTAGGACGTTGTAAAAGTTGTTTGCTTTTTACAACACGCCCTTGGAAAGGTTTAGCAAAATGGCCGACAGAACATTTTAAATCGTAAATTATTTACGATTTTATTTGTAACATTTTCAAAAATACAGCCGTTTGATTTGTGGCTAATAAAAAACGTCACGAATTGATTGATGCGCTCTACTGACTATTTCGGGTGTATGAGTCCGAACTATTAAAATAATTAGAAATACATTAATATTATGTTATACACAGAAACCAACTATAATTTCAAGCATCAAATACATATAGTCTGTTACAAGCAGTACATAAATGTTCTCCACTCTACATACAAACTAAGATAAATCCTTCGTAACTATTTTGTACCGAGAAAGCAAAATGAACAGAATATAGAAACATCATACATATGGAAATGAGAAAAGGAATTGCATATTATAATAAATGAGTTCGGGCAACTTATTACAGTATTACTGTTTCCTTTTTTGCTTGAAGGCGTTATAGCGATGAATGAAACATAAAAATGTGCGTAAACACATGAAAAATGTGCGTCTCGATCGTCGTCGGTATCTCAGTCGCTCGTTATCTCGCCTTCAGATGTTTACACTAGCTCAATGTTTTATTAACACGCAGCCTATCTGAGAAAAAAAAATTACGAAAGAATGTATTTTTTACAACTCAGGGGTAATCTTCATTGCCGTTCTGATATCCTTGCTGAATTTGTACCACGGCCAGTATTTGTTAATATATTAGTGTCTGCGCTAAATGAAGTTAATGAGTTAGTTATGCAAAGATATGCACTCGTCGATGATCAGTATTGTTAGTTAGTGCACAGACCTTTTTATCTGCCAATGCCGTTTGTATAAGTTATTGTCACGACTAGATTTATAATAACGCGATATTACCTTTATTATCTCATTAACGAACTAATTTAAAGGAAAAATACATGAGACTAAATAACAATTAGGTACGTAGATAATTAGATACGGCCCATAAATTAAGATTTAAGCAAGCATTAATACGTAACTAATGAATGTAAATACAAAGTTACACTCAATTACATACACTTATGTCCATAACGAATTCTTGTTTGCGTACATGCCCAATCTGAATAGAAACTTCGGCATTTGAAACAAATACACATGTTTATTGTTGTTACTAAATAAACACTAACATGAATGTAGGTTATCACCTGTTATGAACAAATCATTAAATTCAATTTTATTGATAAGGCAATTTAAAATTGCCTTATCAATAATATTACATTAAGATATTAATTTATATCAATTTAATCGTACTTAAATACAGAGATGTAATCATTCAGATGGTTTAACTTTTTTTGTAGGATACTACAGTCTTTTATCATAAGAGGATTTTTATCGATAAAAGATAGTGTTGTTGTCAAACAAGCGACTCTTTACTGACCAAATTACACGTTTGTCCAGTGTAAGAAGTGACATTATTTGTGAGTGTTCAATATATTAAACGAAGAATGAAAATGGTGAGCGTACCAGTGATTATGTTTGTGATCGCCTTGGTGAGTATATTTTCTTTAAAAACTTTTAAAATAATTATATATAAACTTTCTCAATAATTCGCATCTCATTCGCAATCTGTCAAAAAACATCATTTTACCAACATTTTTGACAAGTTTGACAGATTGAGCCTTGAATGTGAACGCTTTCTAAGTAAGAGAATTGGCCCTCTGATGTCTTATAGATACTTATGTTCATAATTCAAAACATAAATATTGTTTTTTTTTTATTATTTTCCTCTTTATTTTGCAGTTCATTATCATATAGGAAAATCTTGAGGGCACTGAAACCAGCTCTGTAACCTAAACTTTTACAACATCCCCGTATGTGTGTACACGAAATGCATTAGCTTGTCTTCACGAAAATTGTCAATTAAATAAATCACATCATTGACAACGTGTAAATTATTGTAAATTGTAAAACTGTCTAGACGTTCCATCTCAAATGATTATGGTCACCTAGCGTTGATTAGAAAAATTGTGCAGACGACACTTGAACATTCGACAATTTAGGTCACACGTACGCCAATTTGTAATATTCTTTTGTCATTGATTATTGATCTCATTATTGGGGTCACCCAATAACTTCTTCCTAAATGTGTTTTAAATTGTTTACCACCTCCTAAATAACGTTCATATTAAACAACTGTCCCCATTGCAACATACGAAGTGTTTTCTCTTCATCATATCAAAGCAATAAAGCCTCATACAATACTACTCGAAGATTAAAGACGATCTTGAAATTCTTCAGAAAAGATTTCTAGCGCTATTTAATTTACTCATCGTAAAGTCTGACATTGAAACTGTTTGCTCAATTTTACTACCAGGAAATCAACATTATCGTCGAAAATTCTTGGTTGGTTATGGAACATTGGTCAGTGATTATTTGGCGAGTGCTATGTACTTAGTACAGCCATGTGTGTGGTGCGCACGCTCACGGTATGGGCGCGGAATGTTGGCGCCATTCATGCCGTAACTCTGTTTGGATTTGACAACGGATATCACGTAAACGCCGTGCAAACCTTCAAACTGAATAGTCACACGTTTTTCATTTGCTCAACTTTATAACTATCGGCAAATATTAAATAGTAGTTGGGATATGTATTGTTGCTGTTGCTAAATACCTGAAATGCTAAAGGTTAGCATCTAGATGTGACTCCGGTAGTGTTGTTACTTGTTTGTTCATATTGAATAAGAGCTATTATGTTGCATGATAAACACTGCGCGACCCAGTTGCCTGCGCGCACATGGGTGTTTGCATAGTCGCTCCGACGCACTCCCTAGCCACCTTTGTCTTAGTTGCCGACTACGACTGAATGGCTAATTTAGAATCCCACTTATCTGATTCAGTTGTTCATTCGACCTGAATATTCCGGTTTCATAAATTTCGTGCTTACGTCATACTGATGGCATGCCATTGTCTTCGTTACACTATCAATAACGTCGCGACCCTATATGCCTGAAGACAAATAAAACTTTCAGACCTAATTTAGATCAGGAGCGGTCAAGCGTAAACTTATCTAACGTGCGATAGAGCAGACTCACTGCGGTTGTATTTAGATGGACGAATATGAACCAGGCCTTTCAGGAGTCAAGTCCTGTCTGAATCATTAAAGTTGTACACGTTAATGAACATTGTAAGCTCGGCGGCACGCTGGGTACTGTGTGTGTTATTCTGTGAAACTGCAAAGAGACAAGTGAACTTATACATTTATAATTCCCAATGAGCGCACCTCATCGCATATGATAATGGAAAGTCAACGACTGGTTCAGTTGGAATAATAAATGTTACCTCGGCAATTCATACTTTAGCCATTACAGTTGGTGCTAACTAGTTGCGTAAATTATAAATGGTAGACATTTTTATTCCATTCGCCTTGGAGATTTTTTCCTTTTTTTGGCGCAGGTCTAACAACTCATTGTCCTATTTTTCTACGTTTGCGATAAATTGCGTGCCCTAAACGTTTCGGCCTTGTGCACGCGTGTGTGCCGTACCATAAACGACAAACAATTGAAAGTAATAAAGTAACATATGCGTAGACTAGACAACTGATTGCACAGAGAAAATACAAACTTTGAACAATTGTGTATGCTTTGTATGAGTGGGCCAAATTTTCTAGTTTTAATGATCAACTCATAGTTTCAATAATACATTAGGTACTATCGCGGCCTGCGGTTGGTTCAGAACTTAATCCTGCTCACCTAAGCTGTTTAATATCTACTTGAGTTTTTACTTTTTATTTAGTTTATGGGAAACTGTCTGGGCCATCTTTGGTTTCTATTTTATTGTGCTGATTATCTACTACTTAATAGTTCTTTTTTTGCCACTTAGATCACTCCTGAGAAGAGATAGGTTGGCCCTCAAGGAGGCCTATTCTTAGCTAGGGACCACACGCAAGATACCTCTACTTATACGTCATTATCTAATCACAATAACTTTAGATTACGGAGGATTATTTCATTAAACATCGAAGTTGTTAGTGCAAAGTACTTACTTACAGCTAAACATTATTGTAATACATTGCAATTACAATGTTTCTCAGATTAACCGTATATATTTGTCTTTCGTATCTCAGACATTGATTTTATAACCAATACGTGTGCGGTGTGCGGTATACATTAGAATATATTTTACAGATATCAATGTACAAATTAGGTGGTATTGTCAAACAGTTAAAGGAATCTGCCTTTAATTGGAAATGTATTTTTATGTTCGGACAGTTCAAGGCTCAAGTGGTAGAACTTTATAAGACAAACTGACAAGTCTCATATTTCAAACGTTTAACTGCCCTGCTGAATTCGGCCGACCTAAACAGTAATGAGTGGGTTTTTATTTTATGGAGGGCCACAGCGATTGTGACGGTTACTGCAACATTCTCAATTAGTTTAAGATTGGTCGCGTTATTTAGTTTAAAGTATTGACCTCTCGTAACTCATATTGACGACTGCTCACTGCTACTGAGTCGTAAATTATCCTGGAGACACGACTTATCTTTGTCCGAAGGTCTGTTGATTTAGATAAATATTTATGTCACGTTAGTAATTTGTTGAGCAAAAATGGTATACCGGAACCTTTAGATCAGGAATCGGTACCTCCCCTGATTTATACTCCCCTTCCCGGCCATCTGTCAGCTTTGTTCCTTTAATAATAAATAATGTACCTTTGTGTCAGCATAAAAACACTTCTTACTTTGTTAGTTATCTCCTTGCAAGTCGTCTCTTTAGATTAAGTAAATTATTGCCTGCAATAAAACTGATTCAGTAGCACTTACATGCGGAACCATACATCAATGTCGACACCCTCACTCCAGTCCAGCACAAGAGGTTTATTACACAAAGGGAGAGTTCATTTACTGCCTTTAAAAATGAATCATGTCACACTTAATTAAGAAATAGCCTTCTTACATTGAGGTCGTCTGACTATGGTCCCAACGTGAGATTTAGCTGTCCTTATCTTGTACTGTAGCCTCATAAAAGTGCACATTAGAGACGACTAATGTCCTAAATGCATTAGTGTCACATTAATAATTACGAAATGTTCGTGAGTGCAGTGTAGGCCAGATGTTTTAGTACACCACCCTCGTTCCTTGTGACCTCGCGGCCTTGTGATCCGGTTCTATACGAAGGATTAACAATGAGATCAAAATGTACTTGCTCAGTTCTCACTACTATCGTTTCCTTAGTTAAGATGTTTTAAAGATGAGATCTCTACCTAGTAAGAAGAAGTGAAACGATTTTATAGGAAACGGTGTCACAAACTACTAGTTCGTGAATAAAATATTTCAGTTGAACACGATGCTGATGTAACAAATCACACTGCATCACAGTAGATTTCTACGTATCAAGATTAACAATTTAGAAAAGTTGGCAAAGGCTGCACCTGCGGCATCAGCTTCAGCGCTTACGCAAACGCATTGAAACATTTCCTCAACGGTGTCAGTATCTGTATTCAACGTCTCAGAATGCTAATCAGCCATCTTCATTATAACATTGACAACTTGTTCGATATGCTGGTATCGTACAATTTGTCAATTAGCCAAGCTGGATGAAGGATGAAGCTCTTACTAGATTATTTATAGCGGTCTCCTTTCGTCGTGTTTAGATACAGCATTAGTTCAAAGTAAACTAATTCACTCTGTCAATATTTACCTAGCTGTTTTACGATAATGTTAAACATAGTTATTGTTTCTTTTAAGTGCAAGCAACATAGTTATTTTAAGAATACAATTTTATTTTAGCGCTGAAAAGTGCTTCATTCACTTTTCTGTTAAAAGTTTTCAATTATCTACAACGAGGATTTAATTTTGTTTATGTTCTAATCATCATCATCGTTGTTCTTTTCATCATCTGATTTAATTTTATAGTAAAAACAAATCTTAACACTTTTAGACATCTCATTATCTGTAAATAATGTACCTATTACTACTTGGCCAACCTGTAATGTACCAATATTTCAGCTCCGTCAAGAGGCCTATTAAAACGCGATTAATCGAGCTATTAAATTAACATTAAACAAGATTGGAAACAACAATAACATTATATCTTAAACACAAATAAATAATAACCAGATCGTGATTTACATTTTAATGAATTGAATCCATGAATTGAAAATGTATTCACCTAATCGACCCATAGGTACTGTTCAAAATATCGATATCGGGTGTTCCAGAAATACTTCGATCTCAGTTTATTAGTACAAGTATCGTCGTAAGCCAACAAAGTAGATTTAACTTAAGGTAAACAAAGCTATTTCACTAGTATGGTAAGTATGGAATAATAGCTACAGGTTTTCAACAAGTCTGCGACTATTGAAGCAAGTATCACATTTGAACTAGGCAACTCTATTGAATCCATGAAATTAGGTTCTCTTTATTTTGAAGACTTTTATGTTAATAACTAATTATACCTATTACTTTTAGTTTTAGGTTTTTTAGCATATTTTTTACTCACAAAATTCGCATTCGTCAGGCCAAAAAGACAATGGCTGGCAAAAGCTCGACAATTAGAAAATTATTATATTAAAGTCAAGAGATTAATTACGGCCCCTTTATGAACACAAAAGAACCCAAATCAAGATCATACAAGAACAAGATGCTTTTGTGAAAACTTTCAACAAACAAAGCTTTTATCATAATAGACTTGCTCTAATTAAGTTATTACGAACATCCGCTCTCCCATCTCGGTTAATTATATTATTAACAAGCTGATGTTCGCGGTTTCATTTGCATCTTAGATAAAATTCTTCATGGAGATAGGTACTCGGATAAAAAGTATTTTTAATTTAAATCCAGGTAATACTTATCTGCTTGTATGCTAAATTTCACCCAGCCGTTAAAGGCGCAGACAAGCGCGACGAGACAGCTGGATTCGACTCTAGAAGAACAGTTTCTATGAAAACTTCATGGAAATTGTTCTACCAGAATCGCGTCGCAACGTCGCGTCGCGCCTGTCTTAGGGAGCCTTAAAGCGTCAACCGTGCCGTCAAAAATCCAAACTTTAACATTTGTAATATACCTACCTAAAAATTAACTACCTGTGAAATTTTTCACCCTTATAAAAAGTCTACCTGTGTTCCGAATTTATCTAAATCCCTTTATCCATTTAAAGTGTGATGCAGTAATAAACATACAAACTTTCAAATTACAATAATGGTAGGAAAGGATTTTAATGCAGAGGTGAATATTCTGTTGTCAATGTACCTACGTGAAGTTGTAATCCTGGCTGGCCAGACACCCGTGTAATGCGATGACAACTTAATACTCATGGTGTAAATCATCTTAGCGCACTTCATGAAACTGTATCTAATGCATCATTTCCAGTAGCGTGACTAGTCGACTGCTTTCATTTGACATGATAGGGGCGGGAAATTGGTTGTGGAAGCGCTCGTGCTTATTTATTATCATTTAATTGAGTAACCGTACACTGGAGAGGAAGGTAGGTTACAAAATAACATGAAACCGGATAATCAAAACGAATTATGAAGTGAAGTGATGTCCACTAATTTTATAAATATTTTTTATCTGTCTGATCATTGGGCATTTCCTAGCCGACTCATACCTGAGAAGAAATACCAATGTATAAATGCCGTATGTCTGTACATCGGTCTTCTGACTTCATCGACTTTACGTATTCCTTGTAAGTTTGGACTTTGCCTAAACGCGATGCGGGTGCGGTATTCAGAACAAATGAATATCGTAAAGCTTGCTCTTGGCTAGGGAAGGGAACAGCATTATCGATACAAATAGACTATTTTCACACTAGTTTTTCAGGATTTGTAGAAGATCTCCTTCTTTTTAAGATGATAGATCTACACTGCGGCTATGATTATTGTCATTTATTTGATTTATATCTATGTTATGTATAGGCGGTGGGTCGCGAGGGCGTGCTGTCATCGGCGGCTGCGCGCGAGCTGCGCTGCGGCCGGCGCCTGGTGTCGGGGCTGTTCTCGCGACCGCGCCTGCCACTCGGCTACTCCTACGTCACCACCGTGCCGCGCGGTGCCTGCAGGCTCAACGTCTCCGAGGTCACACCCAGTGATAATTACATAGGTAAGATACACACTGAAATTAAATCTGGTCGGGGTTGCTGCAAATTAGGTATGTTCAAAGTCCAGTAAAATTGGTACATCAAGTAGTTCCCATTAAAAATTTCGTCATCATAACTGTCTGTATCGGTTTTTTATTGAAAATGTCTCGTATATTATTAATAGCGGGTCACGAGAAGTCATCTTAATAGAGAGATGAAGTGTTCGGTAGTGCAAAGATCGATGTCGAATCGATTAATGGGAATTGCACATGCGCACCGCGGCGCAACTCTTCAATAGAGGCGCCTACGCCGCAAATTGCGAGATAAATGGAGGTAGCCGTCTGCACAATTGGTGGTTAATTATTCGCATGACGCTGCCTCTAGCAATTTAGCCGGGTTCAACAATTTGTTGAACGGTTGTTTATTCAATTACTTTCGTTTAATTTCGCTTATTCGATAGGTACAAATGTTAATTTTTGTTTAGCGTTGAAAGTATCCAACGGCTCGTACATAATGAACGGCGAGTTCGCGGTTTCGGCGGCGGGCACGTACGAGGCGGCGGGCGCGCGCTTCGTGTACTCGCGACAGGGCTCGCTCGACAACGTCGTCGCGCACGGACCCATACACCACGCCATCGACATCATGGTATAATTTCAAAGAAAAAGTATACATCATTTAAATAATTTCAACTAATTAGAACATTTCGAATAATGAATGTCCTCCATTTCCAGATTCTATACACGCAACCAAATCCGAACATAAAATACGAATACTTAACTGACTTAGAACCAAACGAAACCAGTAACGATATACCGACAGCCAACCCTTTGCCTCACCACTCTGTGCAACGCCATCACAGGCATCACAATACCGAGACTCATCTGAGAGACCTCGAACCGAAATCCGAGCCTTCATTATCGAAGCTGCCAGATTTCAACAATTTGGAAAGTCAATCCCAAGTCGAGAGCAATGTCATCGGCAGCAGAAAGTTCATCTGGAAGATTCTAGAATTCTCCCAATGCTCGCGTAGTTGTGGAGGAGGGCTTCAAATTGGGAAGTTCAAGTGCGCTGAAGTAACAGAGAAGGGGGATAAGGAGGTGTCTCCTTTCCATTGTAATGGTGCTCCGCCCCCGGCTAGAAGACGACGCTGTGGAGGCAATCCATGTCCTCCACGCTGGAGGGCAGCTGCTTGGGGACCCTGCCCTGTTTGTGGGCCTGCACACAGGACCCGAATTGTGGGCTGTGTTCAGGATCATGCCCGAGGAATCACAAAGGTACAATATAGATCCAAACCTCCTCTCAAACTCTTCACATTTCAATACTCCCCCTTTTATAGTAAAAGCTAACGGACACCAAATTTTTCAGATAAGCGACCAAAAATGTCCTCTACCGATGCCACAAAGCCGTGAACTGTGTGATATTCCGAACTGTGATGGTACAGCTGCCACGACCAGTGTACCACGTCTGGACGCGAGACGTCAAGTACGACCAAAGGACCGGACCGATACATTTAGAGAAGGCCCAGTGATATCCCTCGCGACGAATTTGACTGATAACGATATTGGGACCACCCCTGCACCAGCAAGTTACAGTCATAGCGCTGGAGGTGGATGGCTGTATACCGGGTGGTCTCAGGTAAGTTTAAGAATACATTCATACAGTCCCTTATTATTTTCATATTGATTTCGATTCTTATTAGGAAAATACCGTATAATAACTTTAATCCCTACAGCGGGTCAGTGCGCTTATATTCGCAATAGGTATTAATTAGACTTAAATGTGATAAGGGTCTGACCCTAGAGTTATTTATGAGTACACGGCCTGGATCCCGAATTATAACCATTTTCTGGCAAAAACTTTGTGGATTTCTATGTCCTACATTTCTAAACGGTTCGTAATCCAAGAAGGTTATAAAGGCTAGTAATCTATGTATTTGCTCAAATGGGTCTCATTTAAATAAAGGTCCTATATTTTAGTGCGTAGGTTGGTGCGTGGGCGGAGGGGTACAATCTCGTGGAGTTCGCTGCATTGATCCTAACGGGTGCACTTCTCACCAAGCTCCGGAACAAACGAAAACCTGTCCAGTCAGCAAGCAGTGTGACGCGCAGTGGTTTACCAGTAAGTGAACTATTTGGTACTCCGACGACGTACAATCTTCGTCAGCATTAAATTATACGATGGTGGACTAATTTCGTTAGGCCATTCGAATTCAATTGAATGCAGATGTTTCAATACCTACCGGTCGCCAGATTTTGTTTGTTCAACGATGAATTGAATTTTAAAGCTCAATTAAACAAAGGACTGTTTCTGAACCTTCAATAAGCTTTTTGTTTTTAACTAGGTATTCTTTTTCAGTTTAAGTAGATACATAGACATTTTTTTTGGAGAAAGTTATTCAACAAAGTCGGAATCTTCGAAACTCTGAATAAGGATTGGGTTCTATAGGTTTAGTAATCCCTTTGTCTCTTCTAGGTGAATGGTCAGGCTGTTCTGCTACCTGTGGCGGGAAGCAAGTCCGAGGCGTGATCTGCATCGGCGGAAACGGCAGGAGGTTACGTGACGGGTCGTGTAGGGGAACCAAGCCTGATGCTGAACGCGCTTGTGGGGGCACATGCAGTCCCTCGTGGTACCTCAGCGATTGGACAGAGGTAAGTAGTTGGAAAAAAGGCTAGAATAGTATTAAATCTTTTTATAATGCCATGTTTGATTGATACTTCATTTGATTGGACTCCGTTTTTCTTGTTTACAGGTTCCATATTAATCATTTTTATTGATCCCATTTTTTTTGTTATTATTTCTCATAACGCTTAGGCACATTATTATCTTCGTCTATTGAACTGTATTTTTCGTTTTTCATTCAAGTATATTCACAAAGATGGAAGTTACAAATCGTTTCATAACTGAAAATTAGAAAGAATAAGCTCTCTTAAAATCTATTTTGGAGACTCGCCTTATAAAGACATGAACCGTTGAAATATGACTCCTAAAACAAGGGTAAAGCACCCCTATATGGCGAAGCTAGACTAAACGATTTATCTGTAGACAATCTCACGGGCCAGCAAACAAAGGAGTGTAGACAATTTTCCTTGTTCCAAATGACGAAACGAGCTTACTTTAGGTTTGTAAAGCTAACAACAGATCTCGACATTGTAGAATACCCAGTAGTTAGATGCTCTACCCATCAATTTAAATAAGGGAAATAATTGCAACCGCAATGCTGCATTAAGTATAGCTTGGTAGTTCGCAATTTATAACCTTCAATGTTAGGATGAATTAACTTGGTATACCAGTTCTTCATCCACAATTTTAGGGTAATTCAAGAGAGTTAATGATAGACAAAGAAGAAGAGGGTTAATTCAAGGTTTTTGTCGCTCAAAAAAAAATTGTTACCCCAGAGGGTAACAAATTTTTTGTTACGCACTCACGAGTGCGTAACGCTCTATTATCGGAGTACGTTTGAACGATGAACGTTTTTTCGATAGACATGCAGGCACCTACCTAACTTTATCTGAAATTAAGCATGTGAGTCTGTTTCATAGCAGGTAGCTCACATGTTTGAAAAATCTTAGACATTTGGAAAAATAAAATGTTCTAATAGAAATATGACGTAACATTAGTTTCCCTAGTGAGTCATTACAACTACTCCATGAATTGAAGATCAAGGTTCATGAAGTGGAATGTCCGTAGCGATTAGGACAATGATTCCAAATATGCCAATGTTGCTAGGACCGCCCTCACTAACAGTGCTAATTAAAACAACGAGTACATAACAAGCCTATACTAATTAAACCAAACCTTACTAATATTTTTGTCGCCAGCCTAATCTTTAAAGACGTCAGAACCAATTCAGCTGTCAAAAACATTGTTCGCCTGTAAAAAATGTAATTGAAATCACAATGGAGAGAAAATAATTGTACCTAGTCAAGCTTGCCTACTTTTCTTTTATTTCTGCTGAAAGAATTCAAAGACTTGAAAGATAATTGCGATGATGGGAATGCAAAATTCATAGCTCGTTTAATTAGAGCTCTATTGTGCTATGGCAACGTTTTTATTCTAGCCAACTAGCCATATTATCGTTCATCATAATCATAATCGGCTATCTAATTGCATAAACGATTTAGAATAATCTGTTTCATTTTGACAGTTCAACAACATTCATTGCGCTATTTACGTTGTTGAGCAGATTTTTTTTCGAACTTATGAAGCAATGGATTAGCAATCTGTTTCAAAACGATTAAGATTGTGATTGATCGTGTGTAACGCAATTAGGGTGGGTTTTACGAGCTCAATTTTCAAAGGGCAATATGAACTGTGATGTTAATTCGAGAAGCACGAGAAAGCGATTTCACTTCTGTAAAAGGAGTTCGAAAGTGGACTATGATATTGCAGGTCCTAATTTCGGTCTTTTTCTCCAGTGCCTAGGTCCATGCGAAGCGGGAGTACAATCCCGAACGGTGTGGTGCGCGCGCGGCGGAGCCGAGGGCGCGGGGGGCGCGGCACGTGACTCTGACTGCGCAGGAGTACGACCTGCAGCGAGACGGTCCTGTGTGCCCTCAAGATGTTCCACAAGACCTGCTGTGAAGACTGCTATTGTGAATGCACCTCCTTCAGGTTTGAATTTAGGCTGTTCATTGTGTACCAAAATGTAGATAGTGAAATTCGGTATTGATTGATGTTTCTCTTAACAGTTTCAGACCCACAACAACGTGTGACAAGACACCAAAGCCATACCGCACAAAATGTCAGGGACAGATCTTATGCTGATGGTAATTATTTCAGGCTTATTTACGTACTATCATCATTTATTTTCATCCAGGTTTGTTGTTTCAGTTCACTATGTTTCTTTCCCTTCTTCTTGTGCTGTGCCCGGTGGAATGAATCCTGGGTTGGACTTTCTGCTCGATCTTCTCAACTTTACCATTTTATTACATCATAATTATCATCTTCATCTTTAGGTTTTTTTTTCTTCTTTTTCATCTTCTACTCTACCTATGGCGCTTTGCTCCCTTTACGACAATCACGTCTTTCTGTTAGAAGCATTCCCAGGATTTCGCTCTACCTCCTTTTGACTCTGCCCTAGTTTCAAATAATGACGTCATCACCATCTTTATGCTAATTTATTGTTAATTGCGCAGGAGCATGCGTCGATAAGTTGAACAACTGCGCGCTGGCGGTGCAAGCGCGGCTGTGCCATTACCCGTACTACGCCGACTACTGCTGCAAATCCTGTCATGGACGGTAAACCATCATGGTTGGAGTAAGAATTTTTGTTATTTATGTTTGCTCTCTTAAATAAATTGTTTTTAAGATGACTTTGCACAAGATTACTTTTAAAAAAAGAACTTTATTGAAAAACCTTTAACCATTTTTATAGTTTTATTTTTTTTCATAGCTCTACAATCATTTAGATTGACATGTTTCTCTCTCCCCCAGGTACAAGCAGTGAAACACTAAGGCGCTATGACACGTATTGTGATACAAAAAGGACGCATAGTGAGAATACGTAACGTAATGTTTAACAAGCCGAGGCCCGCGGCGCCGCTTGCGCACACCAACTCACACGCATAAGCTCGTAACTGATCTACGCGATCCAATACTCACTGTTACAAAGAAACCTTTCACGATGAAAGTGGAACGCGTAACATCGCTTCGATTAATACGTTAGGAAAGGTATCAATGCTAATGCAGAGTATTAAGTCTGAATCAAAGCCAAAGTGAAACAGACTAAGACTAGATATCGGATTGACTTACCTAAATGACTCATTCAAATGCTCTATGAAATTGTTAATTACTCAATGTTTTATTGTGCTTCACACTAAAACGTTTGGTGTTATTAACGACAAGTTCATACAGTGTGCGCACGGCTCAATAGTGAACTACATAAACGTTCGAGTTTCTGTAAGTAATAGGAATAGTTTCGTGATCTCCAAATTGTTTAGTCGAGTTTTGGAGTCGATCTGTGAACTGTAGAACTTTCAAAATTATAAAATTTTAAAAATATATTTGTTTACCTCTTACATTATAATGCACGACATGTTATCGAGTTGAGCACCTGTATGCGTAGATTTGTTTATAACTTGCCTGTAACCAAGTAATACAGACATTTTACCGAATTTCATATACTGTATATTACTTAGGAGATTAATAAAATTATCGCGTAAAAGCATGTATGGAACTACAGTTCATTTTGCATTTGTAATGCAACTTAGGCTATGCTATCTAGATTAAGAACAAAATAGTATTTCTTATTGTTGTAATAGTTTCTTCGGTATGTACTTATAGAAACTATAATGCCGATTCCACACGTCTACTAATTAAGTTAATAAAGTTTGTCAGTACGGGGTGTTCATGTAACATTGTAATACTTACGTTTTACATCCCTTACAGTGACGAACGACATTGGCAGATGTGTGGCACAGGCATCAGTGTTCATTATAACTTATTACGCCGATTCTATTGTCAAAGAGTCAGTTCTGTATTATTAAAGAGTCGAGTTGTGTAAATAGATAATTATTTTTATATGTATAGTGCATTTACTTACTGGCTGTTAAGTATTTATACGATTGTATTAGTTAAAACATTGTACCATCACAATAATGTATGTATTAATTGGTTTTTTGCTAAAAGTAACTAGAGTTTTTCCTACTGTTTAATAAATTTTGTCTGTACTAATGATGCATATAACAATGTACAAAAATAATAAGCTTTAAACACTGGTTGTTGTTATTATTTACTTCCTTAATTTCCACTCACATAAAATGTGAGGAAATCCTTAGGGCCTAATGAAGGATCATCAAGGACAGGACGTACATAAATCCTTAGTTGTTCACTATCTTTACACCTGACCGCTCACGTAGTCTCTCAACCGAAACTACTTCGGAGCGCACTTGTTAAGATTTTCCCACATCTATTTATAAATTAATTAATGTGCCTACAGATTTGCTCGATTTTTGGCGATCGACCCCTGGGATTTAACAAAATCGAGTAAATGTGTAAGCAACAGACGATCGACAGGTCATCACAGGTCGATCGGTTCTGTCGACCAATTGAACAACAAAAATGATGCTCGATTTTAAAATTGATACTAATTATCGATCGCTAACAGGCGACAGTAACGATCGATAAAAATGAGCAGTCATTTTGTTTGGCATGAGCAAAGCATTTGACTATGTCAACCATGAATTTTATTACTCCTACGAAAATTCACTAATACAAAATCGGGGGAATAATCAATAGCTCTATTTTCTTTTCTTTATTTAAGCAACTAACAGCGATACATACTTACAGTATGTCACAGAGTATGTGTATTACAGTATTGTATGGCTATTACTTAGATATTAGGGTTCCCTGTATAACTAGGATAAGAATAAAACATGCTAACAGACTACTAAGAAATATATAAATTCAAAAAGTGAAATTTTAGGTAAGTAGGTATTTTACATTTAAGGTTAATATTTTTTTTTATGTTTTTTTTTTAATACTATGGTTATTAGTTAATAGATTAGTAGTTGAGAGAAACCGGTGATATAAATTCGAGAAATACGGGTTAATACACAATTTTTGGCGTAATTAGTCGAGTGCCGAGACACGTGTAGCATGTAGCATCGTAGTGTGACGAGTTCGCCGTAGGGAGTGGTAAAAGTTACCAACTTGTTGAATAAAAATGATGAGCCCAAACCATCTATTTCTAAATTAAGTCAGACCAAATCAGGAGTACGGCAAGGATATATCTTGGTCCTTTCTAATTTACATCAATGATTTACCTACGGCTCTGCATTCATAAATAAATGCATTTACTTTTTAGCTCAGATACTTAATAAATCAGAAATAGATCACAAAGACATTTTAACGAATCAGTAAAGCAAGTTTTAAAATGGCTCGATAGGAGGTAATAATTATTATTTCTGTGTGAATTTAATTAAAACAAAATAGTCAATTTTCAAAAGTATAATAATTCAAAACCAAAATCACATTATTATAAAGTCGCTTGTCCAGGACAACAATTTATTAAGAATTATTCTTGGACCAACATTGTAAAGATAATTCGTTACTCAGGTATGGTCTTCTATTCTGGGGAACTACACGAAGCCTTTTAGGTGCAGAAATCTGCGGGACGTGCAGAGCTGCACAGCTCTCTTTAAAAATATTAAAACGGTTAGGTTAAAGGACTTTATTTAAGTAATGTAAGCTAGTATTTTTGTGAAAGAGCACTCCAATTTTTTTATAGCATGCAACATAAATTCAAAATATAGAAGCAGATATCTCTGAGACCCAAAACGACTGAATATCAACAAACTAAAGTGCAATAAGCCATAAAAATAGTTTTATCAACGCACGTAATTTTTTTTAAATATTATGAAAATACTTTATAGTACTAATATAATTTTTGTTTGATAAAAAGACAGTGTTATATGTTATTACTGAATTACTTATACTTAATTGGAGACCTACCGCTTCCTTTTAAAACACGAAACCCTAAAAATTGGTTTTAAGTAGACATTTGACATATTACTCGTAAAAATGTTTGAGTTGCAATAGTACCTAAACATGTTGTAATATTAAATACAATCAAATGATTGTTTGACCATACGTTTATAATTGACTAGCCGTTAGCCCGGGTATATTTCCAAGTTTTCCGGTGGATTTTCCAAAATTTTCTTTTATACAAAACTTGTCCAGACGTAAATTCAGAAAAATGACGATAACATGTTTTTGCAACATAAAATTTTAATTAACAAAGCCTTCATTTCCCTTCGCAGTGGAAAGTATCACAGATTAAAATGATATACAAGCATGGAAAACCAGAGAATGAGATCATCTCGTACAGACCAATCAGCCTGTTGCCCATAAATTCAAAATTGTTAGAAAAGTTAATCCTACGCCGGCTTAAACCACTGTTAGCACAGAAAAACGTGATACCTGATCATCAGTTTGGGTTCCGGGAGAGGCATTCCACAATAGAGCAAGTCCACCGAGAGTGCAATAAAATACGACAATCACTTGAGCTAGGAGAATATTGTGCGTCTGCATTCTTAGATGTGCAACAGGCATGACCAGACCGTGGCAGACCGTGTTTGGCATAAGGGCCTACTCTTCAAAATTAAAACATACTTATCTCACAGCTACTATAAAATTATTGAGTCCTACCTAACAGATCGTTTGTTCCAAGTAAGAGAAGAGGATAGCTACTCTGAGTTTCACGAAATAAGAGCAGGAGTTCCACAAGGCTCTATTTTGGGCCCTGTGCTCTACACTGTCTTCACAGCAGATATACCACAAATTCCAAATGTTACAATTGCTACTTTTGCTGATGACTTAGCCATTATAACCAGCAACAAAGATCCAAAAGAAGCCTCGAGAAGACTGCAAGAGGCACTAGACCTAATAGATAGCTGGCTTGAGAAGTGGAGAATTACTGCAAGCGTATCAAAATCCACGCAAGTGACATTCACACTCAGGAAAGGTGACTGCCCTGCGGTGAAGCTGGGTAGCAATGACTTGCCGCACAAAGACGTTGTGAAGTACCTTGGTATGCACTTGGACAGGCGACTAACCTAGAAAACCCACATCAAAGCCAAAAGAGACCAAGCTAATATCACTTTTAGGAATCTGTACTGGTTGCTGGGAAGAAAGTCTAAGCTGTCACTTGAGAAAAAGCTACTGGTCTACAAAGCCGTGATAAAGCCAATATGGACCTACGGGATACAGCTATGGGGTAGTGCCTCAGACTCAAACATTAACATAGTGCAACGATTACAGAACTCAATTCTCAAGTCAGTTTCCAACGCCCCATGGTTCATCACCAATGCAGAACTCCACGAACACCTAAAAGTAAACTCAGTAAAAGAGAATATACTGATGGTAGAAAAGACATACAAGGACAGACTTAAAAACCACCCAAATCAGTTGGCCGTAGACCTGCTTCAACCAAATATCACCAAGCGCCTCAAAAGGCACCACATCCTCGAGCTGAATAATTAATGACAGTACACTTGTAAATGTGCTGTAGGAGCCCAGCATAACCACGCCATGAACCATACAGCACATTTGCTTATAGCCGAGAGGCTGATTGCAGATATTAATAGGAAAAAAAAAAAAAAAAAACAAAGCCTACATTCTACTCCAAATTAATCTATTTGTATCTGTGAAAATTACATGAACATTCGTTCAGTAGCTTTGGAGATGTGCGACGTGCGTGAAGAACAAACAAACAAATGAAAATTATTGTAAATTATTTATTTATTATTCTACTGAAATCTGTTAGAAGCGCGTAGATCCTAGTGCTTTCAAAACACAGCCTATCGAGCGACAATAACGATTGCCAAAAATTTAGCAAATCTGTTGGCACCTTTACAATTCAAGATTATCACGTAGCAAAAGGTACTTCAGATTAAAGTGATAGCACTCTATCTATCCTTCGTCCATATCGTCGCGTATTGAGTGGCAATTGTTTTAAGAGCACTATAATAATACAACCATACTATTTAACTGTCAATGTGCATTATTCTCGTAAACGTAACGTACGGGTAGACAAAATGACAGAGACCATAGGAAATGAAAAGTCGAGACATTTGGACAATAATGTTTGGTACAAAACAGTGAGATTGACGATCAATGTGTTCATTAATATATTAATATTTTTGACAGTGTTTGTTTGTTTGCTTTTTTCGTGCAGTTCAAACGTCAGTCGCTTTGATTTACATATTATTCTATGTGTTCTTGGGGTAAGTTAATGTTATAATTATTTATTACTAGCTGCGCCCCGCGGTTTCACCCGCGTCAGTCTCGATCCCGTGGGAATATCGGGATAAAAAGTATCCTATGTATTAATCCAGATTATAAACTATCTGTTTGCCAAATTTCATCCAAATCCATTCGGTAGTTTTTACGTGAAAGAGTAACAAACATCCATCCATACTTACAAACTTTCGCGTTTATAATATTAGTTAGATTTTATTATTCCTAGGCTGGGTTCAATTCCCAGGTTGGGCAAAGTGTTATTGGGTTTTTCTATATGAAATTTCTCGTTGTTAGCCCGGAGTCTGGATTTATGCCCGGTTGATGGCAATAGGCTCGCCCCCTATTACACGGGACTTAAACATAACTTGCGAAATGTGGGTGTACTAAAAGTACACCTCTGTCTGCCCAATCCTTCGGGGATACAAGGCGTGATGTTATTTATTATCATTGACCTTTCCTTCATTTGTTTTCCTGTTTAAAATATAGTTAGATGAGATGGCTTATTCCAGTCATCTTTAACGTGAGAGGCAAAGACCAACAAAAAAGGAAAGACGGAGCGCGCCGTACATCAAAAGTGAAGCCACCTTTTTATCTATGTGTGTGTAAAAAGGGTTGTCATTTTTTAAAGTTTTTACCTATAATTTGGGGAATAATATTGTATGGGTAGGATAATATTGTAGGAGTAAGATATCGTTGAGTATGGTATTATAACTCGATTGTTAAGAAGGACTTATAAACCGAAACAAAAACAAAAAAAAATACATCGCGATTTCGTATAGCTACTATCCATTTACTTTTAGATTCAGTATTACTTGGAAATCTAAAATATAAATACATAAAAAAAGAAAACAGGAATATAATTACTCGAAATAAGAAATCATAATTTAAATCGGTTTAATCGAATGGGAAAATTTGAAATCACATTATGGCAACCCTAACACGTTATGTCACTGCTTTCATCCGTTCATTCGTTGAGGTTTTTTGTTCCAAGTAACCTAAAATTCATAGGTCATTAAATTAAAAAACGATGTTATTTCAAGTACGTACAAGTAAAAAGTGATTCCGTGAGACTTTTTACGTGATTTGCTATTGTTTTTACAAGTTTTTACTACACAGGAAGGCATAATTCTATTTTTTTTATAGATGTTAACTAGATGACGACTCGTGATGTACTAGGAGCGATGAGGATGGTTTTAGTGTAGGTGTGTGCGTGAGCCTGTGTGTTTACTTGCAGGAGCATGGTTTTGTGGCTTCACTTTTGATGTACGGCGTGATCCGTCTTCGGTAAGAGGTCTGAGGTAAGAGGTTAGAAACAGCAGCATTCATAGTTGCATATCTGTGCACAAACCTATAACTTAGCTCTGTGCGGATTGTGGTGGTTAGGATGCCCAAAAGTGATAGTGACTTTTACCTAACAGCCCTTTAATATATCGGTAGGGTAGAGTGGTGTTGCAGGAAAGTCCGAAAGGGGGCAACTGAAGGAACACGGGTGGGTTTTAGTCAGTAAAAGTCTGACACACCCCTCCGCCCAGAACGGGAGAAGTAATTTGATGATTTCCCACCCTCAAAAAAACCTACTTATGAAATGAGTTCCATATAAGAACCTACTTACGTTATTTTTATTCTTGTCAACTCATAAGCCCAGAAATGCGCGCGCGATTTTTTATCGCGGAAATTTTATGCGCTCTGTTGAATTCTCAATACTCGGCACAATACCGAGAGTTTAAAATCCCGTGCGCTATAAAAAATAGTCCCGTGAAAAATTCACCCGTGTGAAGCTAGGAGAGGAGGACGACGGCACTTTTATACACGAATTCAAAAAAACCTTTTATTTTCAGTACCAATTCTGCATGTGCCATGGGACCCTGATTATGTCGCCGTTCAACAGCTGGTCGTTATTCATAGCTCGTCGGTACAAGAAGCATATCCACTGGGTACTGGAGGTCGCAGCAGCTGTCCTGGTCACTGCAGGGACCGTGCTCATTTACCTTAATAAGAGCGTACACTTTAACACGATTCATGGAAAACTTGGTAGGTGCCTATATCATAGTACCAAGAATAAGATTCAGCATCATCAGCCCATAATGATTCGAGATTAAGGAAATATAAAATTCTTCCATAGTTTTAAGTCGAAAGTTATATTTCTCGACGGCATGTGGAGCCAAGTCAGAGATGGGCCTCTGACTTAAATACTTAGACACCAGAGGGCCTAGACAAGTGACAATCGCTTCGAAAGCGTTTCGTATTTCTACAACGACTTTCAACAGGATTGACAAAAGTTTTTCGATAGCTTACGTCAGTGCTATACATTTTTGCCTTTTCCATCATCGTTATCGCCGATAGAATGTCACTTTGTCACTTTGTTTGCTTCAGATAGCCTAGACAAGTGACAATCGCTCCGTAAGCGTTTCGTATTTCTACAACTTTCAACAGGATTGACATAAGCTTTTCGATAGCTTATGTCAGTCCTATACATTTTGCCTTTTCCATCATCGATATCGCTGATAGAATGTCACTTTGTCTAAGGCCTCAGCACGCTTAGCATGGCCACAATAGAAACGGGTTTTGTCGACGGAAGAATAGACGAAATCGCAGAAAACAATCACTATCTGTCATTTTGTAAAAAGTTTTTTATGGTTGTCATGCTACGCGTGCTAGTAAGTTAATAACCACACGAAAAAGAAGAAGTAAGAAGCTTATAATTTCTAGTACTTAAGTAATTATTTATCGGAAGTTTCATCCCCAGAGAAAAAAAAACTCATAGTTTCAAAGCCGTTTCCAGAATGCAAGCTAGATAGAATAAAGCAAACCTTCACATAGTCAATTACATGGTGAAATCTGTAAGGTATACAGCATACCTTATGGATTTCACTTAAAATGATATGTGATAAAAATAGAAACTAAGGTTGCTTTTCCCCTGATAAAGCGAAGCGAGCAAGATATTGATAAAGCTAGAGTCCGTCCGATCCGTCTGGATTTGGCCGAACATGTCCTGCATTTTGGCCTACCGGACGGACTTTATAATTATACTTTAAGTACACAAATATAGAATTTCTTCCTTTCTTCTTCTACATATAAAGTTTATAATGTTGGTATAGTGAGCCGCATGTCAGCTGAGACTGCCCTGTTTATCAAAACTTACAAGTCTTGTTGCTTGTAGCATATTTCTTGTAAAAAAATCATTATTATAAAAAAACCACACGTGTAAATTACATGTTATATGTGTCATTATTTAGTTCACAAGTAATTATATTTTTTCTTAAATTTTATTCGTGATTATGTTTATCAAAGAATTATTTGTAAGTTACAACTTGTAGAAAATCATAACAAATCCTGAGAGTGTCCGGCGAGTCTCAATTCCGTCTTACAAGTTTACAAAGTGTAGTGCTTAGTAGCGCAATCAATTTTAAATTCGATTTTCTTTTCTAAAATGTGGTCAAAAGAGAGAAATGACCTGATGCCCTTTTCCCAGCAGTTGTGAATATGGAGATGAGCTATGAATTTAACAAAAATTAACATTCTAGGTAAGTTGTGAACGTGTAGACTTGTAACTTTTGATAAACAGGACAATATAGTACGGAGTTTTCATCTAAGAAAAATTTAAATGAACAAATTCAAATCAACCGCGGCGGACTTCTTGCAAACATTTAGCTTCTACCGATTTTTCTTTCGAAATGAACTCTAGATGAAGCTGCGAACTACCCATACGTCTCAGTGCGTCTAGCCACTGATAGGCAACAAGATTCTTGATAGCGATTGATGTCCGCACGGTTAACGAAACGAACACGAAAAGGAAATGGACAAAACGACTTGGATATATAAAGTAATCACTGTCACAGTCCAATCAGGGAAGTAGAATTTGTATTTGTTTCTCTTTCGGATCATTGAATCAGTCGTATAGGACAGATTAAAGGGAAACTGTTATTCTACTACTAAAGGCATACCAACATGGAGAGATCCATCTGAACTGATGAAAGTCAATTTTAGCTTTGGATGCGTGCCCATGCCCACTATCGTGCACCAAACGACAAGACTGTTTAGATGTCTGACTATTTAACGATTTGATTCAAGTAGTTATCGCTCCGGCCGACAATCGAAGGCGTCGCCATATTGACAGCCATACAGGACGCGGATTTTGGTGAAATAAGATGGTTCTGTGGCGGTATCTACATCGCCACATGCGAACTACGCTTCAAAGACCTGACGTCACACACAAATCCTAACGTCACATAAATCCTGCATCGCGCAGTTATAGTTTACCGCGCGATGGAGATATTATATAAAATAAACCAACATTAATCGTTGGGCAGTTGCCCGCCAGACACAACACCCGTCTGGTCGGAGGATCCTCTCTTTTCTATGGTGGATGAGTGAACTTTACACCCTGTTCCTCATACCCCTAAAGTTCTGATAACGATAATGCAGTGATATGGCATCTAAGGTTCGATTAATTTATAAGCTCTAAAATCGCCATCGCACCACCACTATACCCCCAACCTGTGTTTAACTGTGCAAGTTGTAAAAGTTACCTGAAGGAAATAAGTTATTATAGCACTTATTTATAGAAAGCTTATGTATGCACTCCGCGATTTACAAGCTTAACTTATTGCCTCTATACGTGGCATGATTTCAAACGGTATATGTATGAATTATCATTTACAATGTTGTGAAATACTGCTTTAGCAGTAATCTTCCTTGCATTTCCCAAGTGCGTTGGGGTCGGGAACCATCTCTTGCAATGCAGATAGTACCTTTACAGGGTCAAATTAATTTATTAAGCGAAACTCCACTGTCACAGACTACAGTACAATACCAGTGGTCATTGACGAGAACATTTTTTAGATAACGATATCCATCACCTCTGCGGAGTGTCGGTACCCAATTTAATTTGACCTCATTTATATTAATCTTGTGAAAAAATTAAGGTTTGTTACGAAAGTGTTAACAGTGGCGCCTCTAGCAGGGGCAACCGCGGTGTCTCCGTCCTCTGATTGATACTCTTTTAGAGATATGAGGAACAGGGTGTAAAGTTCACTCATCCTCTATAGAAAAGGGAGGATCCTCCGACTAGTCGGGTGTCGTGTCTGGCGGGCAACTGCCTGACGCAATTTTTATATTTTTTTATTTTTTTTTATTGTAGACTTGTAGTGTTTTGTGGTATAGTGGACAATCTGTCATACGTATGACACCCGGTATTATGTAGGTAGACAATCATTGTGTAAATGCAATACAAGTTTCATGGTAATAAAACTCATACTTTTTGACAAATTAGGTACCTAGATACTAAATACTTCACATACGACTTACCAAGTGATGCCCTTCCTTCATATCGATACCTTGTTGTTTAGTTCCAAATACTCTCGTATGGCTCTGTTATGATTGTATGCATATCCATTTATTGATAACGGAGACACTATCTTACTATGACGGAAATTAGAAACTTACTCTTAAACTACTCCAAAAAATGATCCTTGCAACACAAAAATTTTAAATAAAAAATGTCAAAAAGGATATATGGATCATAATATAACGATTATGATAATATACCTATTATTATGGCGATTAAAGTCATCATTGTGAAGATTGTTAGATAACAAATAATTACTTTCACTCACGTATTATCCGATAAGACAGATATGTTCGTGAACAGGTTGCATGATAATACTGAATTATGATACCTAATAACTGATTTGTACAGGTGAATAATTCACCCTGATATTTTCTTACGTAGAATACAAAGCTCCGCATCAAGTGTTGGCGTTCGTTGAACCTGTCTACTCAACGCTAGAGCAGCATCAACGCGACGTCAGCCAACGTCAGAGCGAGCGCTTTGTATAACATTACGTAACGTTTCATTTCAGGTTTAGCAGGCCTCGTGTTCTGCCTCGTAAGTTTGCTGAATGGAATCCTCGCGATGTACCCTCGCCAGCTGTCTTCCTGCATCGGTGTGTTCTGGGTCCGGTTCTTCCACTACCTCACCGGCCTCGCCAGCATGTTCCTGGGTACCGGAAGCCTCTGTGCAGGGTTTGAGTACAGATCATTCAAAACATGGACAGGCAATGCAGATGTCTTCGTACCTACTCTTGTGTTCTTTACTTGGTTATTCACCATATTAGTGTCGCTGGACTTTTGGATAATTACAGGAAATAAAATTAAGAGTCTTATCTAAATAGTTTTTAACCGACTTCAAAAAAGGATGAGGTTATACCTAAGACACCGACTTCTGAAATTAAAGTTATGTTTCACTTTCTAGTGTTTTTTTTTTCTATAACTATATTTTTTTATCTCTTTGTATTTATTGTTAAAAAAAGTGTGAACACAATGTCTAATAAAATGAAGATGTGTTACCGTCAATATGTATAATTCAGAGTTTGTATATGCCTCGTCTATGCTTATTATGCAAACTAAATACAATGTAAAAGATCCATACCTACCTATTAATGTAGACTATTTTATTTTATCCTCTATCTCCTATAAGGTGAATTTTCTTATCCCATATTCAATATTTTTACAATTTTGAAAGGCCAGATACGTTCCAAGAAAATATTACGAAGGTATAGAACCTTCGTAATATTTTCTAATAATAACTAGGTTACAAAAATCGCCATCACAGGTGTTTATCAGTAACCATTACGCCATAACTGTCACCCTTATCTAGTTGTCGAAATAGGAAACATCAGTATCTGCGAAGTTATCTTAAATCTAAGATAACAACCTATTGATTGGATCAGTATATCTGTGCGTTAGTGCTCGTGGAGATTCAGCGGTGTGCAACTTCGAAAAAGATCATTTAAATCGAATATTAGCTAAAATGGCTATGCCACCACCACCACCGCCTCCCCCGATAGAGCATTCAAGATTAGAAGAGGGTTTAAGACCTGGTGGTTCACCACCAGATGAAACAATTTCCAGATTCGTAGTGTTCATGAACGTGACGAATACCGTGACACATTTACTGCTCGGAGCAGTCGCTTTCTGTGCGTTCATCTGCATAAACATGAGTGTATTGCTTGCCAATGATTTATTGCAAATAGAAGTTCCAAAATTCTCGGCGCATGTCTATTTATCAGTTATTGGGGTGAGTAGTAGTACCTTTGTATTTTTCTCCAATATAATGAACAAACTAAACTGCGCTACAGCACCCTCAGTACCACGCTTTTCAATGACATATTGAGAGTTAGAAAGACACGGTCATACTGGTATGAGTGTTATAGACGACGCTGAGCACAGTGGCACGAAACCGAGTTTTTGTAACATATTATACATAGCAAAATGAACTTTGTGTCAATTGTTTAACGTACAAACTAGATACGAGCTTGTTACTGCGGGAATTCCCGAGAATGCGCGAGAATTCTTCAGAAGGTGCGCGACATGTTATTTGGCTCGTATGTTGTTTATGCGTTACACTATTGACATAAAGTTTAAATAAAAAATCGCTTCCATTCCATTCCGCGGCAACAGCCCAAAGTTGCACTTTTTCTAAAATACAATGCATACTAATATTATAAATCCGAAAGTAATTCTGTCTGACTGTCTGTATGTTACCTTTTCACGCCTAAACCGCTGAACGGATTCCGACAATTTTTTTTTGCTTTTTGTTAAAAATAATCCTATAGCGGGTGATAATTATGGGATGAAAGTTTGTATAGGAAACCCAGCATTTTTTAAGTATCCCGGTAGTATATTCCCGTGAGACAATATCTGACATCCACGCGAATATTTTGAATAAAAGTTGGTGCATTCTCTTAAAACAGAACCTTTACATTTACAGTATGTGATCCTGATGAGTCAAGCTGTATTATCGTTGAACCCCCGGACGGGATGGGCGGACAATTTCAAGTATCCACAGAAGACGAAGCTGTACTGGTCCTTACAAGTACTGGGCTCATTCCTAGCAGTCATCGGCGGTATTATGGCAATAATTGCCGTTGAGGAATCATCGGATTTGACAATCAGACCGCCTCTCTTACCAACTATCCCCGAAATAAACGTAGTAGGCAGCGACCATCTGCAGTCGGCTCATCAGATCGTTGGTTAGTGTTTATTTTACATTATTAAACCCTTTTTTCATTAAACTTAAGCCATTCGACCGACCCACCGCCTGTTGACCGCATTCTAGTCATCATCATAATTTCTTAGACAACATCTTTGGAATTTACACATGATTATTATGTTAGGTCCAGACTCAAACCGGTGGCCAATGATTCCAGATGAACTACATAGAAATGTAGTACATCAATCACATTCTTGTTGGTGTATGCATTTTGAGGCTGACTATTTCTGTCATCTTCGACGGGAGGTAGGTACAGCACCGGATCGAGTAAAACACTTCTTGATAGTTCAACTAATTATAATAACTCCAGAAATCAAAGATAAATTTTATAATATTCTAGCCCGCAAGCCAGCCTTGGGTTATCATCACCTAATCCTTCCTATTATAAAATACAAACTGCTAGAACATTCGAATCAAGCCTTTCTTAACAGCAGCCAGTACACTTGAAGGTTGCTTATTGCATAAATCCTTACAGTACCTCCCGACTCATTTTTGGCAATGAAATGATTTTTTTTATTTTGTAAAAAGGATATACACCCTGGAGTTATGAAATCACCAAAGAAATGTGAGAAGTGCTAGGAAAATTTAATTGCAATACATTCATACTTGATATACGATCTTATCAGGGTACCTAACCCCCTTCCGTTATTTACGGCTTCTACTCCTGGGAGAAGATTAAAAAAGAATATAATGCGTAACACACTTACAATGACAATGCCTTTCACTTTGACAGTTCAACAATATTCATTGCGTTATTACTTACACATATGAACCAATGGATAAACAATTTCCTCTCCTGGATAAAAATTCTTCGAATTGTGATTGAAAGTGTGTGATGCAATTAGGGTGCTGATCAGATAACACCAACTGCTGTGTGTACTAACTCTTACAAATTTTCCTTTATTTCAGGTTTGGTTGCCATGGTATTGACCACTGTAAGCCTTGTGGGAGGACTTGTGAATTTGATATGCCCGAATATGGTCAATAGTACTATGCTCAAGGCTGTTTACTCATGTGCTGTAACTTTGACGCTCATAATTGCCTTCATAGCCATTTGTCTTGCATTTGACGAATTTAGGGACCTGCTATATAATGCAAATGCTAACATGGCCATATCATTTACTGTTCTAACTTTAGTAGGGCTATTAACGATGATAATTGGCAATATGACGGTAGGAGGTAGAATTTTAATTTAGTTTTAATTATAATTAAGGGATATCTCGTAATACTGCTCTCAAATGTGGTCAGAAATTAAAGAGATTAGCATTATAAGATCAATAAATACAATAATAATTTATGAAAATCATGCTTGTTCATGTTTAGCTTCAGACAAACTTTTATATTTTATGAATATATGAAACTTTGTGTTTTGTGGAGCAATTAATTGTGTAAATGTTCCATTACAGTCTACTTACTTTTAGTAGCCTGATTAATGGAAAACATTGTATAAGTAGATTAGTAGATAATAGTTTTAATGTGTATTCCTTGTAATTTATTATTTATCTTTTAATTATAACACTTTACCGAGTATACAATTAAATAAAGGTTTTAAGATAAGAGTTTTCCTTTGTTTTCTTTAAGCAGCTGCAGCATTTTACACTAGCTGATTCCCGCGGCTTTGCCCGCGTGGATGTCCTCGAGAACCACTCTATCCATTGGTGAAAACAGCATGAAATTCGGTGCAGTAGTTTTTGGGTTTACCGCGAACAGACAAACGCCGCGGAGGACTTTGTTTTATAATATGTAGTGATTTTCGAGATATTTTCTACTATGGGACTACTTGATATGTAGGGATTGGAGTAAATAAAAGCAAACAAACTTATTTAACTTCTTATATTTTTAAATCGTCTAAATTATTCGCGCACACACGTTCGTCATTTTCAACCGTCGTCCATCTTTTTTCATTCTTTCCTTCTCGCTCGCACAGTGTTGTCATTCCCATCTCCTAACATCCCTCATGTCTCGTGTTGCCACTAGTAATAATCATTACCACATTCGGCCATTCTGACAATCATAACTGTCCTCAGGCATGCACTCACCAGCTGCTCACACATACCTTCATACAATCATCAGTCTCTTCCAAATTTTATAACAACTTAAATTCTAGTTTCACTTTAACAACTTAAACTAGTTAACATCTTTTAACTAAGTATACTTTACCAACATGCAAACAAAAATGGTAAAAAAAACCTACTACAATAATTATTATAACACTAACATTGCATCAAACTTAAACACATTTTGTTTTATGCCATAAGAAATAAAATTAAATAAAACTTATTAAACGCAAACGTGTTTGCATTTGCACCAAACAACTATAAATGTTTACTGTTACAACTCAATTTCCTAACAATCTCACTCCTTCATTCTTCTTACCCATTACAAACAATCATCTCCTACTTACTCATACATCCTCGGGCCATTTCTTCATACCATCAGCTGAACAAGAAGTTATCAATGGACCTTCAGCAGCAATGTCATCTTTCTTTACATCATAGCGGTCGTTACGCTTGACTTTAGTAATCTTATAGGGTCCTAAGAATTTTGGTTTCAGCTTGAGTCCTGGACCAAACTGTGTTCTCCGTATCGCTACTCGATCTCCTTCTTCATATTTGGTACTTTTCTTTCTTTTCTTGTTATATGTTTTCCTGTTTTCTTCCTGAATTTTAATTATTTGTTCCTTTGCCCTATTTCTTAGTTCTTCTCTTTCTACATTGAACTGCTCTAAACTTTCCTGCTGCAATAATTCAATTAGAGGAATATCTTCTTTGAATTTCATCTTAACACCTGTAAATAACTTAAATGGACTGGTATTGATACTTCTCTGAAAAGTACAATTAATTGCAATTTGTTTGTACCATAGTGATGTGTCTTCTACACATAACTTTGTAAGGGTTGGCTTAATTATACCATTAATCCTTTCCACCTGCCCATTACCACGAGGTACTCCTGTTGTTATCAGCAAATGTTGTATGTTCTCATTCTCACAATATTCTTTAAACCCATGACTGGTATAGGCGGTACCTCTGTCTGTAATAATCCTTTGTGGGTTTCCAAACGTTTGTTGATGTATTTTAGTTTCTCCAGAGTTTCACTGCTGGTAGTACTTTTCGTGGGGAACAGCCACACGAATTTGGTAAATGGATCTACAATAGCAAGTATGTGATTATACTTCTTCTTTATTTCGGTCATTGGACCAATATGGTCAAGATGCATAGTATGCATTGGTTCACTTTCCTTCTCAATAGGGTTGAGGAAACCTTATTGCTTTCGTTGCTTCTTCATGCCATAACTGTTCAATGAAATATTGTACACTTAGTTACTTAAAATTCAAATGATCCTCCGATAATGTGTGACACATAGATAAAGATATTTAATTTGAATCTTAGTAGTTAATTAGCTCGTAAAGCAACCGAAAACAAGACCAATAACATCAAACATGTAATAAATTGATTGCAATCCATCTCACTTTATCTTATTCACTTCAAACGATTTAATTAGAACTATTTGATAAAGTACATAGAGTACAATGTACTTGCCAATGCGGTCATTGTCAATTGCAGACCAGTATCTAGACAAAGGCTAAGTCAGGTCATCCCGAATCATAGTAATTGAATACTATTACGTATTAACATTGTTTCCTTATCGGGGCCCACCAGCGCGGCAACGGCTGCGCACGCGCTCACCCATATTATCAAAACCTAGGAAATTCAGCCAATGGGCTATTGAAAGGAGATTATAATAGGGGAAGAGCACAACATTTAAGAGAGTTGTACCTATTGCTGATTTTAAATTATAATTCTGTAAATACAAAGTTACTGTCACTCATTTCGATGTCTCAGTCAGCTCAGTCGCATATTTTGATCAACATACATCCTGATACTGAAAATTGCAATAAATATAAGAGAATTTTAATTTTATATTTTATTTATTTAATATAGGTACCTAATTACTTGGTCGTTAGCCCGTATTCGGATACGTACCGTATTGATGCTTAACGTAAAATAAATATGACTTGCGTGTGTTGTATTACAATAAAAAGAGGGTGTGTGCTTGTGACCACACGAAGTGGAAACTTACGACTGGAGCCGAGTAAGGGTGATGCCCCATTAGTGCGTTGCGTTGCGTCGTCGCAACGGATCAACCCATTGTATGCCACACCTGCGTCTGCGGCGCGCTTTTTTTAAGTTAAGAAGTGACCGGAACTTATAAAATGTGATATTAATCACTAAATGCGAGGTTAGGACATGGGGCATGTCATAAAAAATGTATGGAAAACGACGCAGCGACGACGCAACGCAGCGCAACGCACTAATGGGGCCTCGCTCTAAACGGGATTCAGCGTCACCGACCGATTGGAGCCGAGTATACCCGATTCAGCATCACCAACCCGAGCGTGACGGTTCAGTTTAGTTCACTGCTCAGAAATGCGCCTAAGCAGTTTTCACTTCAATAATGTCATTACAGAAAAAAACATCACAAATAAAAGTCAACTTTTATTTCAGTTTCATCTAATCATCACTTGTTTTAATTCTATCTATTTACACGTACTTATCACTAATTACATAACTTAAGCTGAAGTACAATACAATACATTGATATTATCTTAAAAGCGTTGGTAATATCCTAAGTACTAAGTTGAGTCATGATTTTACTTGTACTATAGTATAAATTAATTCAAAAAAAAAAAACTTAAGTTTAAATATCACACCGAATAAGCAAAATATAATTAACGTGTTAATAATAATACTACTTGCAATTTAATTAATTATTAGTTTAGGGAACGTCGGAAAAATTCTAAATAATATTATGATCCTAAAAGTCAATATTTAAAAGACGTACAGTCTGGCTGTCGAGGAAATGCGTTCCTAACACCGGTCAGTTGGACAATTTCTAGTAGTAATAAGGATCAAATTCACACAACACATATTCGTTAGTATAAAACTGACAGGTGTCAAGAATAGGCATTCTCTCCACTGCCTGTAAATTGACGGACTGTAAAGAGCCGGACTGTAAATGTATAATTTTAGTTGAGAAAAACGTATGATGCTAGAGAGCAACATTTAAAATCATAAAAACTTTTCCCTTACTTAACTAATAATACAAACAAGATAAAATATACGTAAGTATAGTTAAGTAGGCAGTAGAAAATTAAATTATGGATAAACGCACACTACTGTAACGGCTAGGCCACAATCAACGAATTATTAAATAAATACTACCCCACCCGCGAATTCACTACACACACACAATCAGGGGCTTTATCAGGCTTACAGAGACAGTTGGAGTACCTAAAACTTGATCTATCTTCCATACAAATGAAATGCTGTTTGTTGGTAAGCGCATCACTTCAGAACGGCTGGACCGATTTGACAAGTTTTTGTTTTTAAATCGACTCAGGTTCTTACGGAAATAAAAATGTGAAAAGGTGCCGAGAAAATTGGAAAATTCTGGAAAGCTGAACATGCATTTTGTATGGAAATATTTGTATGAATTGACTACCAAACTGAACTTCGCCAACGGTACTACCACAAGATTTTATTTCGACATTACGGAACTCCGACACGTCTTTATTTCTACAATAGATACTTTAGTTCGATATACTTTAAGTACTAATATACTCCGACAAAACGTTTCTTCGACATGACTTAACTACGATTATTGAAATTTGGAAAGGACAACGTTTGTCGGATCAGCTAATTATAAATACAACCAAATAGATTTATTTCTACCTTCAAATCATAGGCTCCTTGTTCAGTCCCAAAAAACAACTTCACATCATATCAAAAATCTTAGAAAGTGACATGTTTGACACACAAATAAAAATAGGATACTGAAAAGAATAGTATTACCTTACCTACATACTGTCAAAATGAAAGCCATTGTTACTGTAAGTGTGTTACGCAAGTCCCCACAGGGCGCCTACAATGTTAGCATTGGTGTGCGTTCGGCCCTGTCTAAGGCAGTAGAATACCCAGGCCTTGATATGGCACATCCACTTTCAGAAACTGTCACATAAACTGCTTCAAGGATCGGGGCGCTGTTGGTTAACAAAAATACCATGGTGGCGTTAATTCCGATTTTCTACACGTGCCAAAAGAACCTTGTAGCGCTATTGGTACCTACTTTAAAGTGACAGAGACTACGAAGGTCCACAAAGCCAAACTATTTCCAAAACTCTGTGCCATATAAACGGCTGGGTACTAAATACGGCACCGTGTGTGTATTCACCGTCCGCCGCAGGAGTGGCAGCAGTTGTTCGTGTAATACTTGTAGTGGCACAGACGAGCCTGCACCGCCAAGATACAGTTGTGCAGCTTGTCTACACAGTTACCTAAAACAAAAAAACTTTATGAATTTCAGCGCACGGTTCCTGAGATGTTCTTAACCAGTTTATCTACTCCATAGTTGTATAGGTAGTAGTGCGATGACATGGCATGGCAGATTGCGTTTCTAAAGACTTTATAAAGGAAGATCTTCGCTTTAAAATTCGCTGCGTTGTGTTTCACGAACTGTGTCCAAATAAATGATATTATTCTTTCTTTCTTTCTTTCTTTAAAAGATAACTTTGTCGAAACAGTAATTGACTCCCCCTATGATTTTGTCTTTCTATTAAAACTGTGGCGGCATCTATATCACCACATGCGAACTACGCATCACATTGGCGTCACGCAAAATCCTACATCGCGCAAACAAAGTTTACCGCGCGACTAGAATCATACAAAATCCCGAAAACAATCGTCGGGCATTTGCCCACCAGATACAACACCCGTGTGGTCGGATGATCCTCCCTTTCCTATAGAGGATGAGTGAACTTTACACCCTGTTCCTCACCAATCAATCTGCCTAGCCTTTTCCCAACTATGTTGGGGTCGGCTTCCAGTCTAACCGGATGCAGCTGAATTCCAGTATTTTACATGGAGCGACTGCCTATCTGACCTCCACAACCCAGTAACTGGGCAATACGATACCCCTTGGTAAGACTGGTTGTCAGACTTTCGGGCTTCTGACGACCCGTAAAGACTGTCAAACATCCACGAATGACAGTCGGGACCAACGGCTTAACGTGCTTTCCGAGGCACGGAGGAACCCATCCACAGAACAACCCCGACAAGCGTAGCTTTACCTGATGGATCGACCCGTGCGGATGTTATTACTTAGCCACGAGCTCCTCCCACACCCTGTTCCTCATACCTCTATAAAAACTAAAATATGGCATTTCAGGTACACAATTCACTTTTTATTACTGAATAATGCAACATTTAAATGAAATTAGCCTTTATCTCTATATTTCTTTGTTATTTACACCCGATTCCTGATAAGTAGCTAATCTACATACAGTCACATCACAATGATAACAGATAGTCTGTTGTGATTGCTTGACCGATATGACATTTATTAATCCTATCAAATGACATGTCATGGAATTAATTTTCAAAATTGCAAAAATGGGCGTATGATAAGGAAGAATACTTGATTCACTATCATACCTCTTGATGCACGATCCGTAACTGGTATGGGTCTCTGGGGAAGGATGACCCTGTGTGTAGTTTCGACGCCAGAAACTTTTTGAGACTCTGTGGAACAAAAGAAGTGAAAAGATTGATCTTGTTTTCTTCCTGAAATAAAGCTAATGGTGGAGCCTCCCAGCCGGCGATTTGACCACAAGCAAAGCCGCCAAAAAAGCCGCCGGCAGACGCCAGCAAGTGCGGTTGTGAATCGATATTCTAGTTCTGTCCACCGATGCGGCGCAATAACACATATAGGGCTGGTGATGAGGATATGATGAACACTCACCGATAGTCAGTGGCGGCTTTGGTGCAGGCATGGCTCCTTCGCCACGTGCGATTTTCGGTTCGTCCTTCTCGCAGGAAAGATCGCACACACGACTCGCGCGCCGAGGCATGTCGCACTCAATCTCGCTGATGACGCTGCCGTTATCGCCGCGTGAGCATATCACGGAGCGATGCTGTATGCCTGCGCGGCCGATTGAGCAGTTGCCGGAGCACTGGGTGATCGAATATTGTAAGGTTAGGTATATAATAACATTCAGAAAACCTATTTGGATGAGTAACCTGATAAAGTAACCTTGCCAAAAACTTTAGTGAGAGTTTAAAGCAGAAACAAAACATCAAAGATAGCTAAAAATAATCTACACATTGACATATATATTTATATCAATGAATCTACAAGTATATTATAAAGTAAGCATCGCTTATTTTCTAGGGATGCTTCAAAGAAGTAGGTAATGGATTAAAGTACCTTAGAACACAGAACTGGTTAAACTTAGGTAAGTAGGTCCTATAAGTTCTATTAAATGAGCAATTTTTGTATACATATTTGTAATCACGTTCTCGTAAACGGGTGTAATGATTTCGATGAAAGTTGCAATAACAGGATTTATGAGGACGAAAAATCAATCTAGCTAGGTCTCATAATTATCTGGCAAAATTCGTTTTCTCTATTTTCACAGCCTCAGGAATATGATACAACGTTGGTATACATGGAAGATATGTTTATTTATTTTCACCCGAGCAGTGCTCGGTCGACCAGGTACCTACAACATGAAACAAGCATTATGATTTGGACAGAATTAGAGTGAGTTCAACTATGAAGATGTTTCTATACACTACTCAATTTATGGTCATCAATAAGGATCGTTTCGAAACTGTCATCTCTAGCCAGAATTAAGTATAGTTGATAGATGAATCCATTAATCTGAAACCTGAACATTACGTAAAACATGATCCCATTCGAATTGAAAAGGTCGATAGAATAAAGTAGGTAGGTAATTAAGATTTACGTTGAAATTTCAAAAGCTATATCGTTAACTGGACGGTAGACGGCGTTAATTAGAATATCAATCACAAGGCTCCCTTTGTATCGTTCAATTAATCACAGCGGGTCGGTATTATACGTTTGTTAATATTTTTCAGCGTACTCTGCAAGGTTCGTTTACTAGGAATAATTGCTATTAGTATCACTATCAAACTACCTACTTTATACTTCATTTGTTTTGTTTTCATTTGTGTGGAGTTATCAGCATCATGTATGAAACAAATTATTTAAAAAACAAAAAACCCGACTGCAAAAACTTAAAACCGAAACGAGAAAAACAAGCATTGAACTTTGTTTTTTGTAAGGTATTCCAGGCACAAACAAAAGTTACACCATATTTCAGGTTATTGGTTTGTCGGCCTGCTTAATCGTTCAATGCTTCCCCTCCTTTTTTTTGTATTTTCAGATGAAATATATAAAAAAATATAGCCTATGTCTCTCCCACAATTAAGACGAACCAAACGATACCTCGTATGTTAAAATCCATCAAGCCGTTTAGGCTACAGAGCGTGCCAATGAAATAGACATACATACATACATACAAACATACATACATATTCTCGAAAAACATGACCCCTCCGGAGCCTCCTCCCTTCTGGAGCAGTCGGGTAAAAATTCGTTTTTTTTTAATCCCAGATAGTAATTTGACAGGTTCAAATGTCAATACCAAAACAAACAACAAAGATTAAAAATGTCAAATTAGAATATAGCATAATCAGCCTATACTATAATTTTCCCACTGCTGGGACACAAGCCGCCTCTCTTCGAGAAGGGGTGGGCTGTAATCTGCTACGCGGGTCCCATGCGGGTTGGCGTAAAATGACTATCTGAGATTTCAAAACGAACTTTAAGGGAAGTAAGTATCTGATTGCAGAAGTAAGTTTTGGTGTTTAACCAAACATTATTGAGTCGTGTGAGCTTTAGTTTTTTTCAAACAATCGGAAAATTGATTTTCTTTCAGGACGATGATGGCACTTGTTTTATAATTTGGAATAATATACCTAAGTACTAGTTTAAGTTTCGAATTTTTACTGACTCCAGCATCCTACAATAATGCTTCATAGATTTAAAGCTTTAACGTTTTCATCAAAATCTCCTCTTATTTTAGTCATGGCCAGCAACTTCAACATTCCCTTCACGAATATAAACCTGAAGTAGGTAATTGTTTTAGTTGGGCTGTCCGTTAACTAGTTCTTTTGTGATGCGGCTGGCTGTTATCTTTAAAGGGCACGTATCACACATAAGTATGTATATTTTATATGTTATCAATACGCTAACATTCAGTCAATACCATCAGAACACCAGCCTATCTTCGTTATTATACAGGGTGTAAGGGTAAACACCGTTGTCACTCAAACCATGGTTTGAGTATATATCCATTCTTATATTTATTCAACTACCCATGAGTAAATGACCGTCACAAAATATTTTCATTAAAAGATTTTTCAAAGTTTCTATCTGACCCCGTGCTCACTAGCAAAACAGCTGACTGACTGAGGGAGGGATCGCGCTTGCGGCCAGCCAGGTCAAGTCCCGCGCCCCCCACCCGTGTTGAGACGCAAGCTCGTTGCCCTAGCGCATAGGGTGAAAGGGTGAAATACTCTTGTGGTAAAATGTAATAAAAAATAAAAAAAAGTCGTTATTTTCCATTGATTTTACGTTCTATAAATTACACTATACCACTGGATTCAAGGATAACGGTGTTTCTCCTAACACCCTGTATTTAGTGTGAAAGTGAACTAACCTGTCCCCATGCCCCGCGGTACCAGGTAGGTTTACAATCAGTGGAGCAGTCTCGTTCAGAAGCCGGACTTGGATCGCGACAAGCCCAGTCTTTCAGATGTCTTCCAGTGCCTCCGATGCAGAGCACGGCACGGACTTGCTTGCCTTGGCAGGGAGACGAACAGGGAGACCAGTCACCTAGGAGAATTATTTATGAAATGGATTTTCAACTGTAAAACAACAGATCTAAATCTGATCTGATCAGAACAACAGATCATCGTGTGCCTCACGAGTAATAGTATCAGGAAGTAATAGTGTTTATTTGTAGATAATGGCGTGGTCAAATATATTCAGTAGGTTTAGCAGAAGGTCGGATTTTAAAATAAAATGTAGGAATTTAGGATAAAAATAGAAAAAAAATACTGAAAAGTAAAAAGCACTAGTGAGAAAAATTGGCAGTTTCCGCACAATTTGGCTTCTAGGAAAACGCTCTTTTCGAGCATATGGATTGTAAAAGATGTTTTTGATTCCAAATGAATATTTCATTAATTTATAAGGAAATCTAGCTAGAAATCATCACAGTAATTGACATTTACCTCTGTTGCTGCAATATTTATCTTTACCTACATATGGGCATCAAGTAATCTGCTTTGCAATAAGCTGCGTAGCAAAGTTTAGTGGTTTACCCATAATAAGCGATCAGATACGATGCTCTTAGCAATATATACAAATTGAAGTCATAATATCTAGACGTTTTTCTTCATTTAATTGCTCATGTACAAAAACCTCTTCTAATTATGAAAAACTAAAGGCGATCCGCGCTCTAGATCACGCAATTTATGAAACTTAAATTCTGGATCGTAACTTGGTAGTCGAAACTATATAGTTCGCTAACAAAAACAGTTTGATAATAATCTCAGATATTTACTTACGAGGTTTTGAACCCACAATCTGGTGAAGCGAGGCCTAAAGTTTTGAGGTCACTTCCGACCAAATCCAGCTCCGTCAATACAATAGATATCTACACATTGTAACAGCGAATCAATTTTCACGCCTCCCCCTTAAGACCTAAGCGAAGTATTTTTGATATTCGGAAAGCTGGCATTAAGAATATGAATAAAAAATCTAAAAATCTAAATATAAATTTGCGAAACGCGTGTAATAAAAAATTCTGGTATTATACAAAATATTTACCAGTAAACCACTGTCCTTCAAGTGGTTCGCATTCAATCTGTGGGGCACAAGGCCGGAAGGACTCGGGTGGCTTCTGAGGAGAACATCCTGACGGGTCGGCACAGCGGACGCCTCTGCTTTGCACCCCTCCGCCAACACACCAACCTACACACTGATAAAGGCGTACTATTAGAATCTCATAATCATCATTGGCCACCTTGTTTTCTACCCAGTGCTAAATATAGCCCCCCCCCCTTCCCCCTGCCCCCTCCTTCCTTTTCCCTTCCCCCTTTTTGCCATGCTTGCCTGGTCTGTGCAAGCCTCATCCAGGTCTTAACCAAGATTCTGTGTGGGGTCATCTACGCATCTGGCCGTTGGTCTGCCAAAACTCCTTCTCAATTCTTATAGTGACCATTCAGTTAGGGCTCTTAACAGGAGCTAAATGGTTTCGTTATTTTTTTTTCAAACTCCATCCAAAAATTAGCTGTCAGAAAATTTCACCAATTAAACTGAACGCAATCAGCACATAAACTACGTTTAAGGGCTGTCAGTGTCATTATTTTCTATGGAATATTGACACTGACAGATCTTGAAAGCGTTTTACATGTGCTGATCGCGTTCAGTTTCATTGGTGAAATCCGGCCCTCTAAGACAGTGAACGCGATCAGCACAGCTAAACCGAGTTCAAGAGCTGTCAGTGTCATTATTGTTATGGAATATTGACATTCATAGTTCTTGAACTCGGTTTAAATGTTCTGATCGCATTCAGTTTTATTGGTGAAACCAGGTCTAAGTAAACCTACTATTATTCATCCAAGTACATCTTTATACTTCTATCTCGTTGTATGATAATGCAGAGTAATTAGAGTCAACGGTATAATAATTAAGTCCGTCAGTTTCACTTTAAAGCTAGGAACGTAAATAAATACTGATCTAAAGAACACAATGCTAGCCTGGTAGCAATCGCTTAGTGAATGAGCTTCACACAAAGATTGTTTATTTTATTTCAAAGCTTCATTATTGAAACTATTTTAGCATACAATGGGTTCTTCATTGAAGCTAAATCTAAAAATGTTACACTAAATCATACAAAAGATAATGACGCAACTAAATTGAATTTTTAGATAGAAAAGAAACTCGATAAATAGCGGTAGTTTAGTGATTCATTGAAGATTGTGATCACTTGAATAAATTTAGTGAACCATATGTTTAGAGATTGAGAAGTACAATTTCAATCTATTTGTCAGTATAATGTTAACAACCAATATTTTACCAATAATAATGATTTACGAGTAAAATCAATAGTAAGTATCACTTGAATAAGCAAATCTGACATGCTCTTATCTGTACTATAAATTATAAGCCAACCTTCATGCAAGCAATCGATTACTCAATGCATTGTTGTAATATTTCCTCCATGTTATTTCAATTTAGCAAGAACAGCACTTACGGAGCAAAAAATAGGACAACAAATAAATCATGATGCACTTAGGCTATGACTTTGACCATTTGAAAGGCCATGCAAGATAAACGATGCAAATTTATTTTGGGGAATCGGTATTTCGAACTGCGACTTCAATATACAGCTGTTACCATTCGAAATTTTAACGGAAATTGCTTGCCACTTTCTTGGAAATTGTTTTTGTTAGTCAGAATCACATACCTTAAGTGCGAATTTCACCAATGAAACTGAATGGGATCAACACATCTAAGCCACGTACAAAGCTGTCAGTGTCAATGTTCCAGAACAATTTTGACACTGACAGCTCTTGAACGCGGTTTAGAAGAGCTGATCGCGTTTAGTTTCATTGGTGAAATTCGCCCTTATTACAGAAATCTATGTGAAAGATACATGTAAAAATCCAACCACATTAACAGAATTTTTATGCGTACTCATCCTAACAACGAAGAAACTTTTATGAATACATTTCGCGGCAACTCTGATGTATCAAACTAAGTTATTTAAGTTTTAAACTAGTTAGCATGTTTAAAATGTTAAAAGTTTTCTAACTTAATATTTTTACTACAACATTGTATTACTTCAGCCAGCTACGTAATTTTAAGTACCTAGTTTGGACAATGTAGACAGTAGAAATATTTTATTAGAAGCCCATTATATTCTACTGAATCACCTCTTTATATATTTTCATAGAGATTTTTATCATCATAGAACCACACAAATTGTTATTTGATGCAATATAATTTAAAACGACAACCGCACAGGAGTAGTCAGGGGTTTAGAAATTTTCTTCATGGGTAAAAATGGTATAACCTAGCACAACAGTTTCCTTTCTCCGAAGGCCCTCTACCAATTAAAAGGGTAAATGAATTTTTGAAAATTTTCACCCTTCTTCACTACCATTCTAACTTACCTCAGACCAATCAGTATACAGCCATCCTCCTGCAGCAGCACTAAACGTGTATTCAGGTCCAACATCCAACTCCGTATTATTGACTGCCACAGTATACACAGGTCCTTCTCTGAAGGTATCAGTATGTTCCCGAGGCCTTGTCACACGTTTGGACGAGATCTGCCTGACTTCATTGCCCGCGAAGATAGGTTTTTCGCAATCCGGGATGTTGCACTTTTCTGATGTTGAAGGCTTTGTGAGAGGGCATTTTTGGTCGCTGATCTAAAAATAAAAAATTGTTGGTTGACATCTTATTGGAATCAGCGGGTAAGAAGGTAAGTGTGACAATATTCAAAATGAATTAAAGGAACCACACAATGGAATCAAATGTTCGATGTTGACAGTCACAGCAGTTTCTTTTTTACCAAAAAAGAAGACGAAATCCTTTATTTTCCTTTTATATAAAAATAATATGTTTTATGTTATTACTTTCTCGAGAACCACATGAAAATCGGTGCAGTAGTTTTTGAGTTTATCGCGAACAAACAGACAGACGCGGCGGAGGACTTTGTTTTGTGATATTTAAGAAGGTTCCGCGGTAGCTGGTGCAGATTTTGGACACATATTCGTCTCTCATAAAAACGCAAATGTTTCAAGCAGTACCTTAGTGATTCCCCGGGAATGATCCTGCACACATCCAACAATCCTGGTCCTAGTAGCAGGTCCACACCTGGGACACATGGACCAGGCCGCAGCTCTCCAGCGCGGCGGGCAGGGCATGGCGGCACACCTGCGCCGGCGCGGGGCGGGCGCCGCGCCCGCGCAGTGCACTGCCGCTACTTCGCGGTTGCCGGGGTTCGCTTCCACGCAACGGTACTTGCCGAGCTACAAATTATTATGCTATAAATCCAGAATATCTCCACTAACTACTACTAAACTCTACTCTACTACTAAACGAACATACTAACTATACAAGTAATTATTAAAATACCCATAAACAAATGTCTATTATTTTATAAATAAATGTCTGTTATTACACCCACAAATTAGAGTAAGCTACTACTCTAATTTGTGGGTGTAATAATGAGCAAATTATATTGTTGAAATTAAAGGCTGTCTAAACAGTATAAGCAGAAGTATAAGTAAAAGTGATTGAAGTGACAATCTTGTTAGAGAAGTTGACTTATCAATATCAACCGTTGCAAACAATTGTAAGTACTTGTATATATGACTTCATAATACGCAGAATTATTTAAAAAAACTCGAGGAAAGTACGAAGATTCCAGGAAAAAGCAACATCACATTACCAATTGCCCCGAAAATCGTTCCACTAACTGTGCTAGTCATAAAGCATTGCTACAGATTGATTTCAATTAGGTATTTATCGGTCAGACTGACTAGACGCCTCATTGTCCGATTGGCAGCATGTAGGCCAAAGTTACTGTGTCTAGTGTATTTTATGGCCAGCCCAATATTTTCTAGAGATCACGAGGGGTAAGTTCGGTAAACCAACTATAAATAAATAGGACTTACTTGAATGCCACCGCCACAGGTCCTAGTGCACTGAGAATAAGACAGTATCTTCCACATAAACTTTATATGTAGTACTATAACATCTGTATCTAAATCATCTTCATCACTTAAGTTCATTTCTGGGTCCCTAGGTACAGGGGCATTTGGTCTCGAGAAAATTTCGTAGCTATGATGTCTTCGAGAATGTTTCGCAGCCGACTTGGGCGTTACTTCAGGAAAATCTATTTTCGTTACAGCCTCACTTTCCACTTCACCAGGTAATGATTCCGTGAAATACTCATATTTTATACTTGGATTCGGTTGCGTATAAAGTATCTGAAAATAAAGGTTAATTTATGTTTTCGATTTGCGTGTAATAGATTATTGAGCAATTTATAGTAGCAATAAATTGGTATTGCTACGATCCAAGTAGTTCTTGAATAATATATTTGTTATATTTTATATGCTTTAAGAACTGAGATGTTTTCGAAGATAAAATATAAATGTATTTACCATGATGTCGATGGGGTGGTGTATGGGTCCGTGCGCGACGACGTTGTCGAGCGAGCCCTGTCGCGAGTACACGAAGCGCGCGCCCGCCGCCTCGTACGTGCCCGCCGCCGACACCGCGAACTCGCCGTTCATTATATACGAGCCGTTGGATATCTTCAGAGCTGTAAGTGCACCCGACATGTCAAAGACTGAGTATGTTTGCAGTTTGCAGCATTAGCTTTGATTTGACTGACAATCTATTTACAACCCACACCTCTATTTACATCTTCCCACAGATGTTTAACAACAAGCGTTCAGTACCACATATACATTAATTACTTGGATCGACTTGTTGTAAACTACCTGTCAGCGGAGTTCGAAATTGATTTCGCATCACATTAAAAGCCGGGGCAAAGTTGTATTCATATAAGCACAAAACAAAGTGGGCGTTGGTACCTGCAGTAGATGATCTCAAATGATTTACAGACCACTCCGTCTACAATGCTGATTGACAAGTGACCAACCTCACGGCCCATTAGCCTTTATCAAAGGACTATTCAGTAAGTATTGTGGAATGGTAAATAAAATGTCTAGGAAATAGGTAACCTCCATTCATCAGTTGTAGAATTTTTTCAACAAGTTTGTGATTAATGTTTGGGTCCGGCTGGACCGAGTGATTTAAAAACTAACAATGTATCCTGTATAAACGGAGTGTGATCATTATCACTAACAGTCGCACCTGTTCCGCGTAGTCGTGAAGCCGACTTACCTACGGGAAGGTTGGGCACGTGCTTCTTTTCGTCTTAAGTCATCAATAATTAATATCGTCATTGACTCGCCATAATAACTAATCCATAACTGATCTTGTTCGGGGTGCTCTCTTCGTCATTTTCTGCTTCTCTGCTTATTTTTGTCCGATCCTCTTCTCGTATCGATGACTTTTATTTGGTCCGACCAGCACGAAGCTACCTGGACAGCTCTGTCGTTTGCTGCATTTAAGTCAGTACATCTCTTAGTCAAGATTTGTATACAAACCTATGTAGTTCTCGCTAGGCATAATCTCGGAGACGTTGAGCCTGCAGGCGCCGCGTGGCACGGTGGTGACGTACGAGTAGCCGAGTGGCAGGCGCGGTCGCGAGAACAGCCCCGACACCAGACGCCGGCCGCAGCGCAGCTCACGCGCCGCCGCCGATGACAGCACACCCTCGCGACCCACCGCCTACAGGGAACATAGACCAGAATCAGTCAAATATCAAACAATAGGCAAACAACGACATTTAGTTGTTTGTTAGCGTTCTAACAAAAAATTCCACTCTGAACAAGTTAAAAGTGTGCGCAAAAATAAACCTGGTGAAAAAATACCTGGTGAAAAAATTATAAAGACAAAGAAATATTCTTAGTGAATCAACCATGAAAATCTGAAAATATTACTCGAATGACATGAGAATATTATGAAAGTAGCGAGTTTTATCTAAAGATGTCTGAGTATTCTCAAAATAAAGTGACTAGTATGATGACGATGATAATGTTGATTGCAGAACAGAAAAACCAGCAGAGGACAAAATTCATTCCATGACATAGACCTCTTCCAAAACGAGTTAGACTTGGCCAACACGTTTAGTTTACTATTACGGCACAAGTTTAACGATGGTAGACATACACGCTTACGCTCACCGTACCTATGACATTGATGTCCATCATGAACCAGAATTATGTATTCAGGGTAGCAAGATAGGATTAACAAACTCTCTGTGTATGGTCAGAACCTTTTCAATCAAAAGCAGAGTTCATTATACTAGGTGAAATTAAAATTTATTAAAGAGTAAGACACTAGATGTTGCCGGCATCATACTTAACCTATAGGGCTTTTAAAGGCACTGACAATTGTGCACTTTTAGCGGCAAACTGTCGTAAGACATGTGGTCCAAGTAAATCTAAAGTTAAACCAAATATACTCTACACCTATTTAAAGACGACCATCTAATCTCGATAGCAAGACAAGTAGAAACAAAGTAATTTACGTTTAGTTTTAGACCGATATGCTCAGTGAGGACAATCATAATACAATGGTTCATGATCATAATGGTTCGCTCTACGATGCATTGTTCACCGATGTCCACAACACTCCATTTCTTCTCGTACTGTTGACAAAGCAGATTGGTATACAGGCGAGAAATAACCTCTATTTGTATTCATTGTTATTGTTCTTATTTTTAGAACAAAATACTCGAGACGGGTGACTTTCATTCCCGGCTTTCTGAAAACCTATTGAATTTAAATCTGTTGTCAAATCGCATCTCATGTGATTTGATCAGTTGATGTTTTATTATTATGGTCAGCTAATCACAGTAGTAAGCGTGAGTTTGACAGCATCTCCAGCTTGCACAACAAATCACTAAATATACAGGGTGACAGGGACATACAATGACGCAAAAACTGTGCATTCAGTACATGCTACTGGAATGGGAAATAATCGGAAGTTATTTAAAAAAAAAATTGCCGTTCCATACACATTTTCACCGCATAGGTAATGCACTTTCGTACGAAACAGCAGATTGTTTTTTAATAACCGGTGAAAATCTTCGACTCTAGTCCAGAATCATGTACTGAATCCGAGGTAACAGGTTGCGCGTTGATGTCCCTGCCACCACTATCGTTTAGCGCTAAATAAATTTGAAACATCGTATATTTCTGGCTATCGTTCGAGAATTACAGAGATAGAATGATGTTTTAAATATATTAAGTGCTAAACATATTTAGTGATTTGTGTTGATTGATTCAAAACCGGGTGTTACACTAACGATGCCAAGTTGACTATTGAGCACATGCACATGATGGGTGAAACAGGAGTTGTATCCAGCTGTCTAGATACACATCTGCTTTGTTGACTGTACACACATTGTACACTAACAAAGTTCGATTTATGATGTTGATTAGGAATTCTAACGAGCCGATTGGAAAGTCTGAGTCGGATGAAAATATTGTACCTACTGACTGACGGATACTATCTTATCGTGGTGGAAACATGTTTCTAGTGGTCAATTGAAATGTTTTTCATACCAATATTATGCTTAAACTGATTGGTGTGGTTAATCATTTTGATTTGATTTGAGAATTAGAGATAGGACAACGTGCCTATAAAAAAAAACTGTTCGTTTCGTTTATTTAGAAGCAAGAACGTTACAATTTACGGAATGAAAGACAAAGTTTGCTTAGTTCAGTCCGTCAAGAGACGGTCAGCGCATCCAAACTAATATAATAAATGCGAAAGAGAGTTTGTTTGTTTGTTACGTTTTCACGCAAAAACGGCTGAACGGATTTGGATAAAATTTGGCACAGGGGTCCATGACCCAGAGAAGGACATAGGCTACTTTTTATCCTGGATCGCAGACGAACTTGCGGACAACAGCTAGTTTCCCATAAAACAAGCTTTAACAAGAAAATGCGCATTTTATTTTTGCAGACTGATGATATCTGCTCTACTAGAATAATACCCATTGAAATGCGAAAAAGACATAAAAAACAGATTGCAATAAATTCCTCACTTCTAGTAGTATTATCTACATGAACCACATACTCTACGAGTATTCACTTAAACTGCCCGTTTAGCGCCGGGTCCCATAATACTTCTAAATGCGCCAAACCACTTACGGGTAAACTGTCTTTATTAACATTTTATCGTGTAAAAGGATCATATAAGAATCAATGTCCTCTATTTGTAGCTTCACACACGTTTATAGAGCTTACTAATGTTTCCTTCCATACGAGAAAATGAGTCATTTTTACAAATATAGTTTACAATATAAGCATAAATATGCTAATATTGTAATCTATACCAATTTGTATGTAGTCACATCACTATAATTCTCTAATAAACGTTAGTACATTAAGGTGTTAAGGAAGTTAACAAACAAACAAACAAATCAATACATTTTATGACTCTTTAGTGGATTCTAAATAAACTCGAGTGAGTAACAAATATATTAGGGGTATCTGTATCCGCCTACGTTTCGTTCTTACACGTTGGCTTATACCCAAACATGAACAAATGCAAGGCAATTGAGCACTCAACTAATTTATGTTGCTGCATAAACGGTCCAACACTAATAACATATTCTTTGTGTGAGATAAATTGGTAACAAAACATCGCTTTCCATAATGTCATACTCAAACATGTCCTTAAAAGCTTCGTTTGTGCTTTTATTTGCCGTTAATGCTTTATACGAAACTAAGTGGACGTTGAAAATACCAATTTATGTCAAAGCGACGCCAATTTGCTAATAATGTGCGGAGAATCGTAAAAGAACAAATAAATTGGAGCGCTCGATGCTTACTAATAGGATAATAAAATGAAATTTTGAATTACAAAATAGATTGTAACTAAAACCAGACGCATACCATAATATTTTGACAGCTCATGTTATTTTAATTTCCAGAAACATTGATAAATAATTTATAGGTTTTCAAAACATTAATCCTATAAATGAATGTGATCACAATAATGCCACGGATATTAATCAGCAAATACTTAGTGTATGGTTATTATAAATCATTCGAAGTGGTAATTGAAAACGTCCACTAATAGACTATTAATTAGGCTTAAGCGCGAGTTAACGAATCACCTGTCAGTAAGCGGTAACAGTCGGCTTTGAACTGTGTTTTATACGCCGCTGATTACTGAACAACTTGCTACACTGTGACAAACAATTGACCCGCGCACCCAACATCTGCGCACCTAACTACGCCCGTTAGTTTAAAATGTTATAAAACAACATTTAACTCAGTTCAGTAACAGAGAGTGGGATTAATTACACACGTATGAAGTGTAAACGGCGGAGGATTCACAGTAGTTTGACTAATGAAGCGTGGGCGTAACGATCTTGAGTTTTCAAACAAATGCGCGCTGCCACAGAATGCGACAAGTCAAATAACGTCGGTTCACAACTTAACATAATAAAAGCGGCGAGACCATAAACTGTCCATGTAATTGGTCAGAAAACTTTAATTGGCCGTAATGTGTTCTTATAAATCAATTAATACACACAACCTCCTTTCTTGGACTGCACTGATTATATCTTGACTTTTCGACTTGCTCATTGAACTGTATCATTTATAAAGTTTACTCATAAATGTAATAAAAATCACAGTAGCGGCGACTAGTGTGCTGTCATATTAGTCTGTTTGTTAACGTTAATTAAGGTAATCCATCATGATATATGGCTCTAGGTAGGAGGTTTACTGCTAATCTATTAATTTTGCGTCACTGGATGTATGTACAAAAAATATAAAGGTAAACAATATACTTACGAGGGCGAGGAGAACGAAAAATAGGCCGGAAGTAGCCAGCATGTTGTGTTGTCTTCGACGTTGGCAAGATAAGTTAGATAGCGCTGATATTCACACGCGGATGATCTTTCTGACACACTTGATGGATGTCTATCATTTTCAATGACACATGTTGAAATTCAAAACTACATTAATTTGCTGCGTAACAAACGATTCGATGCATAATTTTCAGATGACATATGGTTGGTCAGCCGTGTAACATTTAACTTATTGGATAATTAAAATTAGCCGGCTTTATGATTTTACGACTAGTAAAATTACTGATGTATGTCAACGGTCTGTTATACCTAGACTCATAAAACATTAAGTCATATGAATCAGATGTAATAGCATAATTATTTAGTTCATAAAGCTTTGCAAACAAAGTGCTCAATGTTACACTTTATTTCTACATAAGACTGGATTATCTCACTTATGTTGGGGTATAAAAGGTCTACATTTAAATAAACGGGTACGTCAAAATATTTATTAAACCAAAACATACGTAAAATAAATGGAACATAACAATTCGCGTCATAAATTAAATTAATATCCATGAAGGTTAAGCCGCGGGGAGACGAGCCAAAAGTCGCGCAGATATTTAAATAAAGTAATTATTATCGGTGCTACTGGTAATGATTACTTTATTGTTAGTTGTACGCGCTGGCAAGAGTTACGGCCGCTTTGATCTCGCTACGTGAATTGAATTGAATTTTAAACGAGTATTGGCCAAATCCAAGTTGATATCTTTATACGATGGCTTTGAGTAAACTCCGCCACACCGCGCAACGCCCTGCATTCGCTTCAACATTATTACTGATTTGCATTCGTCATAACTCTGTATTTTATATTAGCATAAGTCGGATTGTGCATTTTCCTGTATTTTAAGATAATGCCATTATATTCATAGCAACATTTACATTCATGAATTTTATTCACATTTATATTTATCCGAAGAACATTGCACGACAGTTGATCTTTAGCATAGATTGTATTTAGAAGAGGAGATTATTAGCAGATACAATCTAAATACGATTACAGGTAAGCAACTGAGGCACAGGGAACTAGAAAATCTAGAAATAGTGTTGTTAATGCTTTTGGTTCGTACTTATTGCTATGCGCTAGAGATGACTTTTGCGCCTTATCTGATTACAGAATACACGCATCGTTTTACTTTGGAATAAAGATACCGAAATAATGTCTTTCGCCTGTACAGCATGTAACAAAAATCCTGTCCGATCGAAAAGGGGGCGCCTAGGTCCCGCAATAACATTACAAAAAAGTTTAAAAAAAAAAATTGTGAAGGTAAGAAAGTAAGAAAGTTATTGCTATTTAAAATTCACGTTTTTGGTACCAAAATTACCCCAATAACTACATATTATAAAACAAAGTCCTCCGCCGCGTCTAGCTGTCTGTCTCTTCGCGATAAACGCAAAAACTATTGATAGATAAATAGATAGATAGATAAAACGTTTATTTGGTGCACACAAAAGACAGCACAACATACAAAAACACGGTTAAATTATAACTAATTAGGTACATTAATAAACAGCTGGGTGCCAATATATTTAAAAAAAAAATTTGATACATTAAAAGAAAACTAGACACAGTGATGACAATATTGTCTATGACACACTTTAAAAAAAAAAAACGAAACATACAAAGTGCGGTGTGCGTCTCAACGTTGCACCAAATGGGAGTCCAACTCAGCATGTGTCAGGCAAATATACCTGACGCTGATATTCTGCTGGATCCCTGATATTGCACCGATTTTCATACTGTTTTCACCAATGGATAGAGTGTTACTCGAGGAAGGTTTAAGTATGTAATAACCGACATCCACGCGAAGCCGCGGGCATCAGCTAGTTTCATTTTAGCAAATTTTCTACAGAGGTCATAAGTTATGACGCATGACGCCCCATAACACGGTAAAATTCCCCATTAAAAAAAATCCACAATATTTGTTTTCTTAAAAAAAAAAAAAGCACATAAATAGATTCTCAGTATGATTCTTAACAACACCCTCACAGATCGCACAGGGTTTTTATTACAATCTGTATAAGAATGTTTTTGTAGAACATATCCCGTCCTATAAGTAGTCCAAGTGGCCGAGTTTTATAAGTTCTCATGCATACAGAGCACGGTACATATTAAACCTGTATCGCAGGGATCGTAAAGCAGCCGGTGGCGTGGCGCCAAGCTTTCGCGCCGCCTTTCATGAAGGTAACTGCGAACAACGTGCATTTTATACTAAATATTACGTAGCTGTACTACAATACGGTCACTGGCGCAGCTATGCCATCTATCAAATCTAATGTATCACTGCACACTTTGTTGCGAGTGGGCTTTCTCGACTAGGTTACTTTCTAGGTACGTTTATGAATAGGAACTACAAAGTAGAGAATTCATTCAGCTTCCTAAGGTATTGAAAGGCAGTCTTAAAGATGTCTGCTCCATAGTACATTGACAACCATTGTAGTAAGTTAGATAAGAATCGTTTCACTTCATCTGTACTCCTGGGCAAAGGCCTCCCTCCACTCCTTCCATCTTTCGCGAGCCCGCGCGTCCTCTTTCCAGTTTTGATGGAACCTATCCAGCTCGTCCCGCCATCTCCTACGTGGTCTGCCGCGACCCCGTCTCACTGTCTCAGGGCACCAGCTCTGCGGTAATTGGGCCCACAGTTTGTCCGGCATGCGGCAGACATGTCCTGCCCAGTCCAGTTTAAGTTGGGCAGCCTTTTGAGCCACGTCAGCTATCTTTGTTTTGGAGCGCAGTATTGTGTTACGAACACGATCCGTTAATTTAACGCCTAGTATACTGCGCTCCATTGCTCGTTGGCAGACCTTGAGTTTGGACTTCTGGATGTTAGTCAAAGACCAAGAATTTATTAATGGAGAAAATTAAAAGTGGTATGTTTTCTAAAAGTGTAATGCGAAACAATCGAGCCGTCTAGTGCCTGCTAATATACACTTCATGAATCCCATCACCCAATGTATTTGCTTCTCATGAGAATAAATTTCTCGTGTAACAAACGTAATTAACAGATGGTCACCTAAGTAGCTTATGGTGGAGGCAGCCTAGAATACCTATTTTTGGGCTAAAACCGAACTTCTAAGTCTTAGTCAGATTCAAAACAATGCAGTCATTAAAGCGGTTACATGTGCCACTTACCAAATTAAAATATGGGTCACACAACACTTTGTTGCAATCATGTGACATTAGCAACGAAAAATGCATTAGAGACTGAACCGCCGCAGCTGTTCCAAATGATTGTCGATTGAGCTAATGGTATTCAGGCACTTTGCTCGCTAATACAACATTAAGATTTCCTAGAATCAATCATGTTTTCAGGTTTTATCTGCAACAAGTGCGGTCTTGCGTCAGAACGCAAAATGAAGAATGCACTAGAGTGACCTTGAATTAAGATTTAATCGGTTTTTGCTGCTGAACACATGATGCCAATTTTATCTATGAGCAACGTGTGAGTTCATCGTTGCAGAAAATATTCTTTATTAATCTGAATCATCCGTGTAATAGGATAACGTTAAGATGGCTCTGACGTCAGAACTACAGGACATTTCCAATTGAATGGTGTAGGTGTTCCCTATCTATTCCATTTTCAAATGAAACAAATTAACCATAGATCAGGAGACGCCAGACGCCACCCTAGCCATAGACAGCGTATATTTTTTATTTTAAAGTCGTTTAACTTTTTATTGTCTGTGACATGTTTTAAGGCTATAAATCTAGTGGGACAGTGTCCCTATTTAACCCCGATTTGGTCGCGTGTCGCCACTAAATATTTCAATTATTGTTATAATGATATTTGTCGAGCTGACGCGGCCACCATAAAATTTAAGAACCTCAGATAGTTAAGATAAATGGGCATTTTTTCTGTTTGCTTTCTGACCATTTACTCTTTTGAATTGAACTAATCTGTATGCCCTTAGATGTAAAAAAGTTTTCATATAAAATCATTGAGGAATAAGAATGACAAAGATATTAAATCTGTCGAGGTAACACTGTCCATTTATCATATTTTTACGATCGAACAACCTATAAACCTTCTTCATACGTACCGATGTATATTTTAACTAATAAATTAAATTATACGAACGATTTATTACTAATCAATTATGTATAAAGCATGTTATTTCGTTTCAGAACTAGAAACTGTTTGACAAGACCACCACAGACACACCTATTTATTTGAAATTAATTGGCTTTAAAATATTTGCTGTTGAACAGTTTTAACACAACAATTTGGAAGCGACAACGTCTTATTGCTACTTCATTGCCAACAATGGAGCAGTTATTTCCAATAACATTGTGACATTTGTCTGCCACAATGAGACTGGCGTGAAAGCCGCTGAAGTTAGTAAACTTATACATACTATACACATACATGTTTAGGTAGTAACCTAACACATGTTTGTGTATAATTTACGTTAACAATGTTTAAACAATCGGGATTAACGCCATGTCAACATTGGCGACGGTCCAGCGACCCAGCCACTAAACATAACACGTAATGGATGCATCGTCAGATTCGACGAGAAGCGCCATGAGATGACATAATACAGGGTGTGTCTGAATTCGTGGCGCTACATTATAATATATTTTAAACAAAGAAATCTCTCACTGTTAAGTTCTTTTTTCAGTTACCGAAGAACCCCTAACGGCCTGATGGAGAGAAATAGAGTCAGTTTATAATTTTTCGTCCATTGAAACTATTTTCCCGAAGGAGGCACGGTGCGGACGCCAAGTTTGAATACAAAATAAATCCTTTTAAGAAACAGCCTGTATTTCTACATGCATTTACCTTTTAATGCAAGCAAAGAGATCAGGAAGCTAAAGTAAATGCTGTCATTGGCCACTCATACAGCTTTTAGTTTGTTATAAATATTTCAACGTGACAGATTTACTAAATCATATAATATCTTTGAACAAGACTTGCTTCTACGAATAAGATTAGTAGAATATCAGCAATAGATAAACCAGTTGCTGAAACTTCTGGATTACAGAAATTCTAGATTTATGGTTTCCGGCAGTCCTGAAATCACATGGATTGATTATTTACATGAAATAAACGATACCTCTCTCCTACTTGGGACTTGGTATAAGAATGCTGTTGATAAAATCCACAATGCTCTGAAAAAGACCTCCATAGATATATGAATCCATCTTTATGAATCTTTCACGAAAATATAATTATTTTATTAGAAATAAAAGTCTTACTAACAGCTTGTGACATAATTTGAATAATTTCCTTATTAAATTGTTGTCGTTATTTTCATTGATCGAAAAATTTTCAAGCAAATATCAAAGGTTTTCCGCTAGACTGATGAGTTTTTGCACTACCTTACTAAATTGGTAAAATTTTGATCTTCGGCAAACTTTTATGCTTTATTTGTATTCAGTTTAATTTTTTATTATCAGTTCTATACAATTTTGTCTATATAGAATGTAATACAACTACTTAATGATTTAAATAAATAATAATAATTATGTACAAGTATATAATGAAAGGGGGGGGGAAATGATCAAAGGGCATCAAAAAATTCGTCTGCATCGCTGTCAACAGGAAACGCGCCCAAAAAGGCTGCCAGCATTACCACGTTGAATAGCAATGCTGATTCTTTGGCCAAAAAATAGGCCAGCCCTCTGGTCACAAGGTCTATTTATGCAAAATATTGAAAACTTTCCTTAATGATGGAAGCAGTATAATTGTTCATGACCACAATGAACTGTGGTCACAGAACATAAAGCAAAGTACTATTGACATGTTAATAGCGGCACCATTACAAATTTCAGAGAATAACAATGATGATGAATGGCAATATGTCCGAAATAAAGATGTCCTCTGTCTAAGAGGAGGTAGAAGTCATCAACACTTAGGGCTGGCAGTAATTCTGTCAAATTAAACATGTACATTTTCGCTGAAATCGCGAAAATGTTGTCAAGATTTACGCTAATAGAGACTTTATCTTATTTTCTCCAGGACCTGTCCCAGTAAACGGTCTTTTATGAGCTCTTATGGCAACTACAACTGTTAACAAAACACTTCACTTCAGAAAATACACGACACTAATTAGTGCAAATATGTATCCCGTTCAGTCGTTTGCCACCCCTAAAGCAGATGTTAATCGACCTTGTAGTAACCCCAATTCGTTGATCACTGATGAAGCTTTTATAGCGGCCTTTTAATAATTTCTTAATGAAAAATTAACACAAGCAGTGTCGCGCATGACGCGGCCAAAAATTGTTGTCGATCAGACAACAAGATCAACGGACTGTCGCCGACTTTAATTAATGTACTCACTGTTAATTTTGCGCCGGAATTGAAGGGATTCCTTTGGATTTATAGTCTCATTGAGTTTTGAGCATTAATTATTTTGGAAACTGGTGAAGAAATGAGTCAGTTCTGCTTAATTTTATTCACTTGAAGCCTTGCCTTACTTTCGAGTTTTTAAACGGAAAGAGACAAACACTTCTTTATTTTATGGCATAAAATAGGTAAACAAATTAGACTTTATAACATGAAATGAAAATACCTACGTTATAAAGTCTAAATACCTACTATTTAGACTTTATAACCTAGGTATTTTCATATTAAATATTATTTCTTTCAAACGATTTCAGCTATACAATCACAATATTATTAATCATAAGAGTACTTGAGTACTAGAGTACTACTACAAGTTGGCAGCAGCCAACCAATTTTTTTTTGCCCCACTCCCAAAATTCCATCTAACGAGTAATTTTACTCGATGCTTAATTGCATTTAAAACTTCACACGAAACTAAAAAAAATGTGAAAACAGGAAGACGTAAAAATAAATAGCAACCAAATGGAAGATACATTGCATTTAGTGCAGTTTCGTGTTACAACCAACATACCATTCGATTCGTCAATCGAATAATCGAATTCTCGCCAGAATTTGCCACAATCCGTGGTCGCTTCCACCATTGACGGTTTGTTAAGAACAAGTTTACTGCATACTTAACGTTACTTTATCTTGTCCTTTGATATTCGTTTGTTACACGAGAGTTACTGATAAGATTAGTGAAGGCATCCGCAGTGTACGGGACTTTCCAGTTGCAGTCCAGTTATCAACCAACTTTGACAGCTATCAAATTAACATGGGATTGTCATTGACCGATGCCCAATGGTTACAACACTTAACGGAGAATATAATTATCATTGTAGACGATAAGAGATATTAACGGAAATTAAATTATTCGCTTCAAAGCGAACGCTAATACGGATGGATGATTTTGTGAAAGCTTTCGTGGCGCCGGCGCCGGTAAATAAACATATTGCATTTGAATAAACTTTTAGTGATTATTGAATTCATGTTTTAAATTCTAGATAGTTTTAGAAGTATCACAATAAGTTTCAACTTGGATAAAATGTTTCAAAATTATGTTTCCAATATGTCATTGAAAAAAATGCATTTAGTTGCACAATACCATAATCAAAAAAAAATACCTATCTAAAAACGCACTTTCAATTCCTAACCAACAACAACACTTCAGTTATTATTTTAATAAAACTTTGAGTTTATAAAAATCGAACGTAACATGCACTAGTTTTCCCGGCAGATATGCGTATGCGCTGCTGTAAGTCGCGCGCGCGTTGTCGTGCACTACTGGCGCGTAAAGCACGCGTCGCCCGCGCATTCATATGTGGAAAACCAACCAACTGACTCAGTGGACGTTCCCGTCACAGACACACACACACATAATTCTAACATCTGTCTCACGAGAAAAATCTCGTACAAAGTAAACAAACACTAAACAACCAATATCATCTATGATTCTATGCTATGTACTTACTTAGCACAAAGAAAATGTGAATAAACTATGTTGGTCAATTGAATTGAAGAGAGAATTATTTCCATTGATATCATTGTATCAATTTATTAAAACAAACAATGCGCTAAAAGAAAACTAAGCACAAGTAGTGGACCGTTTCTTGCACGCGACCCAGATCGTTTGCGTATTATCAAAACGTTGCAGTAGTTTTAAACTTAGATTTAATGTAGTGAGTGGAGAACATTTACCTATATCTGTAATTAAGCCTACACTAAAGTTTACCTTTTAAAAATAAATTTCTTTAATTTTCCCACTAAAGGCTCTTACATACTGGGGCGATTCGCCGCGCGACGCGAATTTTAACAAAACAATTTCTGAGAAAACTTTACGGCGAACAATGTGGCGGCGTCGCGTCGCGCGGCGAATCGCGCCTGTATGTAAGAGCTTTAAATCTTCTTAAACACTGCAGCATACTACTGCAGATTAACCGTTAAATGCACGGTATTTTCATTTTTAGTAGGTTTTTAATTTTGACGAGATTACAAGGTACATTTTACAATGCAGATGTGAGTGGAAACGCCGGGACCCTGACGTCCTAGGAGGATACAATAGTGACCTTATTCGTGATGTTCTTCAGAAAGGTCAACCGGCGTGCGTGTATGACCAGATGTATGAACTCAAACGAGGCAAAAGGAGTATGTAAGGATCGTACCAGGTGGCGTTCTGTAGTTTTTGCCTACCCCCATGGGGAGAAGGTGTGAGTTTATGTATGAGATTATCTACAGCTATTTAATTGAATACGTATTACTAGAGGAACTGATTCCCAATTAAGTCACGGGCAGTAAACCTAGTTTGGGAGCCAGAGGTTCCCTGACTCCCAAACTAGGTTTACTAATGTAAAAAAATAAAAAAATAAATAAAAAATATATTATGTTATTAATAAATTATTATTATTATTTAAATGTCTTTGACATATTTTATTATTAATTATTATAATTGTAGCCAATCTTCCACCAACTTTTATTTCCCGTATCCCGTTGTGTCTCCAACTCTACACTAATGCATCCGACGTCACAGCTACAAGATTCAATTTCGTAAAGCTTGTTGCCGAATGTAATGATTTCTTCAATTGATCAACACCATCGGGCCTGTGAACCCGACACGTATCTATTAAATACAAAGACTTTCATCTTTTAGAAAGTGTTAGAAGTTGGTGAAAAACAATATTTTTGAAAACCTTTTTATGTCTGCTGCTTATGCGGTTTCAAAATAAGAAAAAGTAAATAATTATCTCATTCAAAATAAGAAAAAGTAAATAATAACGTTAGAAGTTTCTCCTACAATGGGCTAGTAGGAAAAAGGTAAGAAAAACATGCACTTACGTCTTCAGAAGAAAATATGTATAGCGTTTCGAACAAACCCCAGAGGGTCTAGACAAGTGACAATCGCTTCGAAAGCGTTTCGTATTTCTGCAACGACTTTCAACAGGATTGACATAAGCTTTTCGATAGCTTATGTCAGTCCTATACATTTTTGCCTTTTCCATCATCGTTATCGCTGATAGAATGTCACTTTGTCTAGAGCCTCTGATCGCCATTTTTCTCTCCATAATCATTCTTTTGAAATGACATAATATTCATCATCAATTTTAATCATTGTATATGATCTCCACACAGTTACTAGGTAATACGATATCACTTGGTAGACTGGTTGCCAGACTTTCAGGCTTCTGACTACCCTGACCACCGTCAAAGATCTACAAATGACAGCCGAGACCAACAGCTTAACGTGCTTTTCGAGGCAAGGGGAGGTCTCGATATACAATATACGCGGTCACCCATCCAAGGACTAGTATAATTTAGCCACGTGCTTTCCTGAACTAACTAAGCATTTTCCCCAAAAGAAAACCGTATGAACAAATCCGCGAGATTCGCGCTCTTGTCTTCATACAAAAATGTCCATTAAAAAACTGAGAGCTAGAAACTTCATCAAGTACACCGCCTATTAGGTATGTTGTTTGAACATGTTTATTGAGAACGTATATTGTTCAATCTAATTTCACGTCACCTAAGAATTATTTTACGTGTAAACAGTTAAGGGATCAATTTGGCGCCATCATGAACATAAATTCATATTCATGTGCACAAACCGCTAATGTATTGTACTATAGTTTACACCCTCGTCTGTTGTCACATAAAACTCAAGAGATCATATGCACGGTCACCTATGATTTGACATCAATTATTAAACCATGTATTACTTATGAGAAATTGCTATTAGAACAACAATATATAAATTTCTAATTACTTGTAAGTATTGTTTTATTGTGAATGTGAGGACTATGTGGATATTTATTTTTCATTCTGTTAGTTTAAGCGAAGGTCTGGCAATTTAAGAACTTTATGCGACCTACCCAAATGTCCTTTCTTGGGTATTGTTCGTCGAGTCGTTGAGCTCCACTATTACTGACAAATGCTTGCACTGACTGGATAGGTCCACTCAAATCTGTCTGGTTCTTTCCTCAAAAGACCATTTCAGACTCTAATCTACATGGTCCTCATATGGCCTGACCAAGATTATGTCTGGACTTTAAAGGAGACGGTGACCGCTGAGTTTGTTTCGGCCTTTCTTCTCTGAGTAGTCAGATAGGAAACGCCGACCTCATCTAGCTTATTTTTACAACTTTTTAATATGACGTGTAAAAGTGATTCCAATATCCTATTTACAGAATAAACAATTTAATTTCATTTCAATAGAGATTATAATTAGCATGGTTTTATTAAGACACTTTTATAGGTATATCTGTGGCAGTGAGCTGGCCATGTTTGTCGAAGGACCGATGGCTGGGGAAGCAGATGAGACCTAGAGGGGAGACCGCGTATCGGCAAGCGTATTGTGAGACGCCCCCCAGCTATAGATGGATGACAGACTAGATGTGGAAGGTGGAGGGCCGGATGTCCAGCAGTGGACTACGATCGGCTGAGTTGATATAGGTATGCCTAAATTAGGTATAGTGTATTTTTTATACTTGTCTTATTTGGTAAACAAACACGGCACGAAATCACGAGTTTTTGCATCAATCACACAGTTTATGTTAGTTATGCACGTCCTTTGAGTTAGGTATGCACGCAGGCAACTTAGTACCTATTGCATTGATATTACCTACTTCTTATTTACTTTTTATTGAATTAATTTTCCCAAAATAGAAATCTCTGTACGCCATGTCTGTTTACCGAATACTGATTCTGATTACCAAATCAAACAACAACAGTAAAACACAACACTCTTCTTTAAAAAAAAAGTTTTTAAATATTAGTGCCGTGCAATATTATCGCATGGCAGATAAAAATGACAAGTCGGTAGTACTATAGTACGTCTGTGGTAACAGTTCGATATTGCGCTTGCGCTGGATGGCCTGGCTACGGGGTTTCAATAGAATACGAGACCAGATTATACTGGCTATGCTATCACTGACGTTCGGTCGACTGTACCTAAAGGGAACCGTACTACTAACGGAATACTACATTATATTGTTATTTATAGTGGATCATAAAATGGCTAATTCAGTCATTGACATAGATTCCGGGTTAGTGGAATGGTATAGAATATTTCATAGTAGTTTATTTATATACGTTTATACAAATGGAGTCCAATAACTCTGATTTTATAGTAAAAGTAGGTACCGTGAGCAGATTGCCGCTCACGGCCTTCTGCATTTACGGGAGTTCATAATACGCCATTAATCCATTATAGTAATTTAATTTTTGAAGCTTATAAAACAGGATGAAAATATTGACAAAGCAATAATTCGGTAAATACTCAGCTTAGAGCACTCAGTACCTACTCTCTGTACTGTACTCAGTACTATAGATTCACCCCAGAGTTTTTAACAGGTGCCTCGGAAAGCACGTTAAGCCTTTGGTCCCGGCTATCATTCATAGATCTTTGACAGTTGTTACGGCTCGTCAGAAGCCCGAAAGTCTGACAACCAGTCATACCAAGGGGTATCGTGCTACCCAGTAACTGGGTTGTAGAGGTCAGATGGGCAGTCGCTCCATGTAAAATACTGGTATTCTGCATCCGGATAGATTGGAAGCCGACCCCGACATAGTTGGGAAAAGGCTAGGCAGATGATGATGACTATGCGAGGTTAGAGTGGCTTAAACAGTGATTGTTGATCACTCAATCATGTTCATATTTAAGATTTTATGTTAATGAACAAAGTGTCTAATCCCCAGATTAATAAGAATTCTAGATTGAGTCAACAAACTTCCAGTAATACTTGTTTTAATTAAACATTTACACACAAAATTGCCCGCTTCAAAGTATTAAATATAGTACAATATCATAAACAGCTCATAATATTTACATTACCATTAATAAATAGATTACAAGTTCTGTTCATTTAGATAACTTAAATACCACGTTTCTAGGAATAACTGTCAGTGGCGCTGTAATTTTATATCTATTACAAGTGTTCTCTTGAGGCTAAATGTTCAAATGATTGACGGCTACCCACCGGCAATTAATGCGAATGTGTGTATAAATGTTGAGCTGAACCATTTGTGAAGTGTCAAAGTAATGCCTTGTCGGACTAATTAGCCTATAGCTGTACGTCTAGGGTATTCCGATCATGTCGTCTCACACCTCAGCCCGAGGCTAGGTACGTAAAAGGGGATGGAATGCATGGAAATCCCTGCGCTCGCGCTGCACCTATTCTATATAAAGTCCTGTTAACCTCATTGTTTGAGTGTAGGTGTCTCAATGCTTCGTTATATCCAAAGTAGAAGCGGCAATGTATTGCGCACTTTGTAAAGCTTTTATCTACATTACTATAAATAGAAGCATTATCGCAGACATTATTAATTTTAAGAAGCTTTAGACGCAACCTTCCGGAAGCCTATTGTTGCGCTAATATTATATTACTTTAGTTGGTCTATTATGTTTAAAATGATGGTGACTTTATTATATGCAGCAATATCATTTAATTTAAATAAATAATGGATTATAGGTAAGTACCAACTAAATCCATCATTTAGCTAAGATAAGAGGAATCGAAACAGCAGTGTCAAAATAAGCGAACAAAATAATTAATTGATGCGAATTCGAACATGACCCATTTTCTTTCTGTATTTTTTTTTAATTTGCAAACTTTCACTTGACATAAATGCCTATTTTAATTAAGATTACTTAGCCCCAATTGTTTTTTTTAGCAGCAGCATCTGTTAATTTTTGGTTCTTATCATTTTTGTTCCTTCACCTCCAAACTGGACCTCACTGGGGTCCCAAGTTTGGGAGTGAGGAACACCACCTTGTTACCCCACGAAAATCTTTTTCATTTTAAGTTATTCTACCCATTTTAGTGATTAAGTGATTATTTACCTACCGCAATTCTCTTAATAGGTAAATTTTAGTACATTTATGTATAAAAGCATGTCGGAATAGGAAACTGTCACTGCCCGGGGCGGTAATCACTGATCTCTCGCATACCGACTGGCGCCGCCGGCTTCCGTCACTCGACTCGACCGACAGTTTCACTAGCTGACCGATACAAGCCAGCATATACAAACTGACAAATACAAACATGATGTGGGAACGACAATAATAAAAAATTCGGGCAATGCAGGGAGTATTTTGAAACCATAAAATACTTAAATCCAAATAGGTAACTTTTTTTTTTGCAATCTTGATATTAGTGCTATGAGTTTTGCCAATTAGAAGACTACGGTATGTATAGTGGCTAGTTGAATATTATACATAGTATTTGATTGAATATTTTTTTGTAGACGGGGAATGGTTGGGTCTGGAAATCGTCTAACTTAGAAAAAGCAAAACCGTGGGTCTCAATATTGTTCCCTTTAATTTGTGATTGTGGTAAAGTACACTCACAAAGTTCACAAATCATGACCTGTGACAAACAAGGTCCTATGATTTACATGACTATTGTTTGTATCTAATTTCCAACCTTGGCTTCCACTTTATTATAAATTCTCGTTAAGAGGCAGAATAGCATCAATATGACGTTACCCATCCTGCCAACTGTACCTAACCGCTTTCAGAAAAATCGTACATTTATTCAGATGGTGCATTACTTTTAGGATGCATTTTCGTGTTCTTAAACTATAAGAGGAGCTCGTGGCTAATTAATAACAGCCGCACGGGTCGATCCATCAGGTTAAGCTACCCTTGCCGGGGTTGGTCCGTGGATGGGTGATCATCTTTACATACCGAGACTCCGCCGTGTCACGGAAAGCACGTTAAGCTATGGTCCCGGCTGTCATTCGTAGATCTTTGAAAGTCATTACGGGTCTTCAGAAGCCCGAAAGTCTGACAACCAGTCTTACCAAGGGGTAAAGTATTACCCAGTTACTGGGTTGTGGAGGTCAGATAGGTAGTCGCTCCATGTAAAATACTGGTATTCAGCTGCATCCGGTTAGACTGGAAGCCGACCCCAAGAGAGTTGGGAAAAGGCTAGGCAGATTGCAACTATAATATTGCACCTATCTATAAATCGAGCTTTCCGTTGTAGCTTATTAAGGTATTGCTAAATAACAATACGCCCACTAATTAGAGTCGATCGATTAAGAACAATAAATTCCGTACGCAATACAACAAATCTCAATCAACAATTTCACCATTATAGTAGTTTATTATATTATAAAATATAACTGAACTCATAAAACCGATTAATTGCAATTCAGTTAATTAGATTACTGCAAATTCTGGATATAGGCACGAATAAAGATCTCGAGTTCATACACGATACTACTAAGTAGCACTTAATACTTAAACTAAGTAATTATTTATGTTAAAAGTTGTTAATCATGCCGCCAAAGGTGTTAATAGTATTTATTATAAACTTCTCTTTATATTTATTTTTATCACCTCTACACAATAGTGGGCAATTTTGTTCGCAGCTCTACTGTGTCGGTACTCGGTAATCGAAGCCTCTTTCAGGTAAAGGTCAATTTGAGCTTCTACGCCTAAGCTCCGCTAATGGTTATGTCCAAGGAAATGTTTATGATAGTTTCACCGCTAACTAAATGCTATTCATTTGACTCGGATGTTGAAAAAGTCATGTTAATATGGCTGGGTAATGTCGCAGATTTTTTATTATTATTTAAAAGAGTATCCGTGGTGTTTCTCGCCCGTTCTTCTCCATAGGAACCTACTATGCTTTTGAATGGGATACTAGCTTCATCTTTCTGGCTGACCGACCCCTTGACAATTCAAAAGTGCCTGTAATTAAAATAGAAAAGAAAGAAAGAAATAAAAATTGTTTATTCTACACAAACTAAACGCACATTACAAAATAATGATGATATCCTTCCCTAGAACTAGGTACCCATTCATCCAAATTCATTCAACCGTTTTAAGGCTCTTACATACTGGCGCGATTCGCCGCGCGACGCGAATTTTAACAAAACAATTTCTGAGAAAACTTCAGGGCGAGCAATGCGGCGGCGTCGCGTCGCGCGACGAATCGCCCCAGTATGTAAGAGCCTTAAGCGTAACAAACAAACTCACTTTCGCATTTATATTAGTTCGGATAAATGCTTTGAGTTTGAGTTTGAATCCACTGAAATGGGAAACACAAGACCAGTCGTTGTGGGCGTACGATTTCTAACAATTTTATTCGTTAGGCTGTGATCAGTCCACGTCTTGTTAGGTGGGCACTTCATTATCATAATCTATGATCATATTGATCATAGATCTATGAGTCATAGTTATAATGAAATTGTAAAACACTATCATATTATAATCATTTACCTATTTACGAAGCTCACAAATTCTCCATAACACAATATTTTACCATTTTATTATATCTTTGATCATAGATCTATGATCATAGTTAAGATAGTGTTATACCCCCTAAGACTGAAGGCCAGTGACAATGACATAAATGTGTCCGCTTGACAATAACTGGAGGGCAAAGTACCATACGTAAACTGCCACAACGAACAACCGCCACACGAATCATTATCACGTAATAAACAATACACTAAATAATTTACGATTACGCTGTCCTTGTGCCACAGTGTTGCAACGATTGAGTAGTTTATAGAGCACTGGAGCAGACGCCACCAGCTCGCTCAATACTCAATAGACAATTCATCTAGCTTTATTGCGCGCTCAAATAATACCACCTATGTGTGTCGAACACAAATGTTGCTTCAATGCTACATAGTCTGCAAAATTGGCGTTTCTATGTAACCTTAAGGTTACGTCACAGCTCTGAATGCACCTCACAATGCCATGTTCATATCCGACTAGGATTGACAAACTGAGAGGAACAAAACAAACTATACACTGTTCTGTGTGACGTCAAATACTTAAATATAGGAACTATATAGTTTGCCCGTGACCGCTAGACCGATATAAAACTTCAAAGAATAGCTAAACTAAAGAATTTTAACAAGCGGTTAGGTATTTGGATAGTAAAAGATTTCATGGCCAACAGACTCGTTATTATAACAGCCCTTTTATAATGAGTAGTTAGTAACGAAATAGCTCGTGGCTAAGTAATAACAGCCGCTCGGGTCGATCAATCAGGTTAAGCTACGCTTGCCGGGGTTGGTCCGTGGATGGGTGACCATTTTCACATATCGAGATTCCTCCGTGCCTCGGAAAGCACGTTAAGCCGTTGGTCCCGGCTGTCATTTGTGGATCTTTGACAGTCGTTACGAGTCGTCAGAAGCACGAAAGTCTGACAACCAGTCTAACCAAGGGGTATCGTATTACCCAGTTACTGGGTTGTGGAGGTCAGATAGGCAGTCGCTCCATGTAAAATACTGGTATTCAGCTGCATCCGGTTAGACTGGAAGCCGACCCCAACATAGTTGGGAAAAGGCTAGGCAGATGATGATGAGTTAGTAACGAAATAGTAGAATTCCTTTCCTAACAAAAGTATTCGTGCTGAAGCCACCATTTTCCAATCACCCATAATCCTAACTTATATTATGAATACGAAAGTGAGTTTGTTTGATGTTTGTTACGCTTTCACCCTAAAACGGCTGAACGGATTTGGATGAAATTTGGCACATGGGTAGACCATGACCTGGAATAGGACATATAATACTTTTTTATCCCGATACTCCCACGGGATCGAGACTTAAGCTCATTTCAGACTACGCTATAATATAAAGCATATCGCATATAGTTCATCCCACAACAATATCGCTCGCCATACATTTCCAATAATATTATATTATAGCAAAGTGTGAACGTGTTCTAAATAAATGTATGGCGAGCGATATTATTGTGTAACTGTATGCTATATGCTATTATATTATATCGTAGTCTGAAATGAGCTTTATGCTGGTGAAACCGCGGGGCGCAGCTACTCTCCTTTAAGACTAAAGTCTTCAAGGGAGTTGAAAAAGAAGTCTATTCTAAAGCGGAACTATGACAAAATCAGATAATTGCAAGCTTTACACTCATGTCTCCGTCGATCGAAGTAGACATTTTGCTGAAACGTGGTCTGCCTGCAAATATGATAAAATTGGTCCGGCAATTTGCATTCATAATGTGACAACTATAAGTTTTAAAAGGAACATAGAGTTACAAAATAAAAGGTATCCTTTAAGTTACGAAAAGTAAAACTTGATCAGTAGATTGGCTCAGAATGTAGATTTTGACATGAATTGAAACGACATAGTTTCCAACTAAGCATCGACTACCAAAACACAGAATAGATTGCTCAAATTAACGTACTAATCAAGATTGCATAATTTCAGCAAACTCTTCATCATCCACAACCATTCAACCACTGCTGGGCAGAGGCTTCTCTTTGTTTGTGCCAATTTCCGAGTTCCTGTGCCAGTCCCATCCAGGTTTTACCAATTCACCAACGGTGAGTTTAGAAATTTGAGAATCGACATCCTACTGAAATAGGCTTGCGAAGTGCCGTGCGATATGGCTCACTCTGTGTCGCGACTGGTCAATCGTCATTCTGAGGATGCCTCGTTGAGAGGTGAAACACGACATGTCGATTTCTTACAGGGTTTTTTATGAGGAATAGTTAAGCGGAATAGGTTTCTAAGTATATCTACGCCTATTGTATTTTAGTATCACTAGTTTCAGAAGAGAGCTCTGTATCCTGGAGTCGCCAAAAGAAGAACTATCTCCTTGTTGACATCATTGAGTTGTGCCTGATGTGCTTATACCATCATTGGTTCTCATAGGGCTTTGGAAAAGGATAACTTACCTTGCACGTCCCATGAACACATATCGCGCGAAAGCCTTGTCGGGTGCAGGGAGTTCCGTCAGCGACCAGGGATAATGATGCGTAGAATTGCTGTCCCAGAGGTCGGCAGTTCAGCGTACATGGAGCATTACCTGGGCAAAAAATGACTTGAATAATAGTAATATAGTCACTATCTTTCATAAAATCATGGTAATGAGGGCAGGAACTCAACAAGTGCCCAAAAATGGAGAAAAATTGCTATACGGAAAATAAACAGTTTTTGAAGTTGGTGCTGTCTTGATTACAATCTCAAGTAGGTATTGGAATCAGAATAGACTGAATACCCTGCCCATGGTAAGAATGATGAGGCCCAACACTATTGAAAAATGTTTCGGAAAAATACTGCGCAGGATCATAACACCAATAGGTTATGCCCACAATTACCGCACTCCCATTTCACAAAATATAGAGATATTGAGAACCTCGTTAGAAACAAACGAGATATCATTTACAATATAGGATACGATAATTACAGTGTCAGACAACTAATGATTCAGACCAAAAGTGCTTATTGTCATTTACAGGACATACATATATTAGAAGAGGCATTAGAATTTATTAGAAGTCGTCGACAATACAATTTTATCGCCGATACATAAAACATGTAGCAATTCTGACAGATTATTGGCGCGCAAATTGACAGAACAAGCGTATCAAATGCGCAGACAAGCGATGTAATAACTTAGATTAGCTGTCCACACACAATTAGTATGTTCTCTTTTTGTTACGTCGGTAATGTTGTTGCAAATCGTTCTTCTTGTTTGTACAGCGTGGTCGAAGAAGTATGGTGACATGAGATAAATATTGGTCAATGGATTGGAAGGAGACGGAGATTAATTTTTACAGAAGATTTAAAAAAAACATGGCAAGGGACGACAAAATATTTTGGTCGCGGAAAGGTTTTCTTTTAAATCCAAATACTTCATTTTCGCTTTGGCATACTTTTAAACGAGTAATACATTATTATTTCACAACTTTTGTATAAAGAAAGACTTAACGCTTAGCTATTGGATTTCCACTAAGGAAAGCTCCTAGTAATAAATCGTGTTGAAGGAAAACTCATTAGTACACTGCCTTGAAATCCGTAACAAAATCGATAATTCCTTGCCTACTGCCACCACTGCAGGACTTCTTCTTTTTTCACTTTATCCATCCGTGGTAGACAGTGCAACTGGATTTGAAAATCAATAAAAAATGAAAAATTGAAAAGAAAATAAACAGTGCAGATTAGTTTCATCGGCGTGCACGCCACTCATATTTATTTCTTGGTTCATACTTCATGCAATCGATAAGATTGCAAAATTTTCCAACAGCTATTCATTCAAGTACACAGTACTGTAACCTAGCAGCCGATCCAACTTCATGCTAACTGAATTCTAACAGGTCTATAGAAGTTGGCTTGCAGTCAAAATACAATCAGTCGGACTACCCTCTTTACGGCTTTCTGTAGCGGCAAGAGTACTTTTAGTTAATAGTCTGTGGCACAGAGAGACCGAGTAATCGAATAGGCTGTGGTGCTGGCATCTTGCCTTGGACCTTCATTGATGAAGGATGAATGGATGAATTATACTGTATATAAACAATCCGCAACTTGTTATAACCATTACTGGTTTAAAAGGGCGTAAAATAAACAAAAAAGTAGCGTAAAAACAGGAACCCTGAGGAGCCATTCCCGTATATTGATTGTCGCTGAGACGTGGTTGCGAATGGATTTTGAATGTTTTTTATTTCGGGGATTGGCCTTCTGATGTTCCGCAGTAGGATGGAAAAAGCTGTAAAATAATACTAATGATGATAAGATGGTTGGAGTGTAAAGAGGTTATATGTACACACGGCTACACATCAAGCTATACATTTCCAGTTTAAGCGGACCTTGCATTGTACGGTAATCCTATACAATGCGAGATCAGCCCGAAGTTTAGGATCCGCGTATTTTACGTAACTGTATAGTATTCGCATAGATCCATTACCTACTTAGACTATGTAAGATTACTATTTCGAAGATAAATTATATCTTGCTGCTAGGTCTAATAAAAAATCGATGCCTTATTTTTGGGTAAATAAGCTTTTTGGGTAAATACTTGCCAAAATTTAGGAAACTATGTACACCTAGGTATAAATCATTCTGTAAATTCCAACGGTTATTGTGTTTACATTCATAAGCTGCAAACAACGTGTTTATGCGTGTGTATGCATAATTTCATATTTACGTCATTTGAATGGATTTGACTATAAAATCAAACAGTTAACATCTAGACAATGCAGAAACCAACATTCTTATGTGTATTGTAGTCATCTCCAATCGGATGCGACTTCCTCGCAAAACAAGATTGGACGATGACGACAATAATAAAAAAAAGAATCCATAACTATTTATATCCCACAACAGAAAGACCTCTTCTGATACAGAGAAGGGACGAGTATTGTTAATCACCACGCTTGCTCAAGGTAGATTGACGGTTCCAGAATTGCACGTTTCCCAAACAAAATAAATAATTTCAAGTACTACTAGCGGCCGTCGATCCCGATATTTATATTTCTATGAAATCAGCCTTTTGTATGGAGAATTTTAAAGAAGGTGCATTTTTCATACTAACATTTTCTTAATTTATATAACAACCAAAATCAATCTGCCTAGCCTTTTCCCAACTATATTGGGGTCGGCTTCCAGTCTAACCGGATGCAGCTGAATACCAGTATTTTACATGGAGCGACTGCCTATCTGACCTCCACAACTGGAAAATACGATACCCCTTGGTAAGACTGGTTGTCAGACTTTCGAGTTTCTGACGACCCGTAACGACTGTCAAAGATCCACAAATGTCGGGCCAACGGTTCAACGTGCTTTCCGAGGCACGGAGGAGTCTCGGTATGTAAAGATGGTCACCCATCCACGGACCAACCTCGGCAAGCGTAGCTTAACCTAATGGATCGACCCTTGCGGCTGTTATTACTTAGCCACGAGCTCCTCACTAGCGGCCGTTGATCCCGATGTTTATATTAGGTGAAATCAGCGTTTTGTATGGAGAATTTTAAAGAAGGTGCTTTTTGTGCTTTTCATACTAACATTTTCATAATTTATATAACAACCATAAACACTAATGTTTTAAAACTTTATGCACTAATGTTTAAAACTTTATGCATTAATGTTTAAAAACTAAGATAACGTAATACGCCACTTAGATTAAGCGACAAAAATACGTTTTGGCAAAGTTAAAACAAATAGGTGGTCAACATTCTGCTAACAAAATGAGGAGTCATTTTAAGGTATTTTTATGTTTAGACAACTATAATTAATAAGGTTTATTTATTATTGGTAGTTGTCTATGATGGTCATTATTCGATATAATACCAAGCAGTTGATGAATGTTTAAATCATAGAAGTGACGAGGTTCTCTATTTGTGAGAAAAAAACGCCAATTTCATAGATGGCAACCCAATACCATTATTTATTTATATTGCTACCCACCCATCACGTCTCTGAAGTTTCTTTATTAAAAATGAGACTTTCTCTCAAAAGACCGTTGGCACAATATGAATGCTACTAACCATCTATATAAGGTACCCAGGTGTAGAATCTTCCCCGGAACGGTCTTCTGTCAAACGCCGCACATTGCGCAGCTCGGCTGCTCTTTGCTCCACCGGGGCAGGGCTAAAACAAAATTAAATTAAAAAAACTTCCGCTACATAAAACAAAGTCCTCCGCCGCGTGTCTGTCGTCCTGATCGCGATAAAACTCAAAAACGACTGCACCGATTTTCATGCTGTTTTCACCAATGGATAGACTGGTTTTAGAGAAAGGTTTTAGTATTATAATAACCGTCTTCCACCTGGGTGAAACCGCGGGCATCAGCTAGTAAAGTATAAAGGACTATTGTGTAAAAAATATAAAACATACTTATGTCATTATGTTTCATCACAACGAACGACAACTAATGTGATACAATCCATTTGGGTTATGGTCAACCTTATATTCATTGAATTTCTTCCAATTGAACACGAAATCAAATGAAGTGTATCGTACACTTCATTTGATTTCGTTTACGAAAAAATGTAATGATGGAGGTAGGTCTTCTCCAAAATAAGCCATATATAGCCTGTCATAGTTTACTCTCACCCTCAAAACCTCCCTAGTCTTGTGGGTGACGTAAAGTATGCTTTAGGTTGAGTTTAAAATGAACTTTTCGGCAACGTGTCTTTGTGTCGTTCACAGCACCCTATTTTGTACTCCATTAACTAGAAATACAGCTGTCGTAAAATAAACAACAATACTGAGTCCCCAGCACCGAATCTTATTTCAGTGTCCCGGAAAAGTTAAAGCCACACAAAGAAAATAAAATAAAAGGGGTAGAAAAGACAAATGATAACGAGGCTCTTAACATCATTCAAGTCAACAACAGAGGTTACCCTGAGTGTTTGAACAGTCGTATCCTCGTCAATTTCGATAACGGTGACTACCCTTAAAAAATCATTCCCTTGCGTATAACTCTCCGAACCAAAGTTGGTAGCTGCGTTTGACGGTCAATCTAAATAAATCAACTTGCTAACAAAATAATTAAATATTGCAATAACCCTGCACAACTACAACAGCAATTTGCAAAATGACTCATCTCCCGACAAAACCATCAAATCATCAAACTCCTCTGTCACCTTTGACCCTCGATCTTTGACAAACAACTTGGCCAGTGTCAAGACATCAACTTGAGAAAACACTGTAAAATCAACATTTACGCCGTCCGTGACAAAACAAATTGAATAGAACAATGCTAATCAAGGAAACGTTTACGATGGACTTGCTCGTAAATCAGTATTCAGTTCTAATGTGCCTGTATTAAGTGCTTCAGTAATAAAAGCCTTTATTAGTGCAAAGCAGTCGAACAAATGATTGCGGGTAGTTACTCATATTTTATTGACGCATGCGTGAGAAATGTGAACAAAAAAGCTTTATTTGAAAGGAACATGTTCATTAGTGGTGAATCAATTAAAAGTTATGTAAACAATAGTTCTGGTTCATTTGGGTAGCAATTACGTTTGATAATTATTGCTGTATATCATTGCATTAAAACAACAAATAGGTACATGGCAGAACTAGAAGAATTTATACCAAACAGGTTTAGACCATACTTCAGAATACTTCCTTGGTATTTGAAACCCTGATCACATACTAATGGTAGAAACACTTGAAATCTTTGTCTCGAAATTCCGACGCCAAAGATTTCAAGTGTTTCTACCAGTAAAAATTTATAAGTCCGAGGAAGCAATACTAATGATCAATAAGTACCGATACCTAAAAATGTTGTCACATCTCAAGTGTGCTACTGTGATTGGCTGTTCAACATGACAACTGCTAATTAAATTATTTGACAACTGGTTCGATGTATCAGGAATGCAGAAACCTTCATACGACTTGAAGTTTGACCTAGTTTATTCTTTGGTTTTATTCATTCTGTCTTTACACTCGTTTTTAAAACATGATGAGTGTCTAGTCTAGGGTGCATTTAAATAGCCACCACGAGTAGTGACACTAAAATGAGCCCTTTGACATACTTTTACAACATCATGATCTTTTCTCAATTAATTCTTCAAAGCTTTACCTACTAACAAAAAATGCTTCCTCTCTCCTAACTCACTTATTTTACTGTGCCCGACAGGGTCCATAATCTAATTATAAGTTTACCACCTAAGAATACCTACATGTGGAATGCAATAAAGTATTGAGTATTGAGTAACACTTTTTTGCATCATCGGTTTGCTGAATTCCATTTATTCTTTCTATATCCTCATGCGGTAGTGGCCCAGTGGTATTGGCCCCGACTTACGAGTTGTAAGTCGTGAGTTCGAACCTAGACTGGCACTTTACTTTATGTGGTGAAGGAAAACATCATGACGTAACCGGCATATCATAAACCAAAAGTTAGAGGACATGACGTGACATCCATCAACGCGCACTGGGCCCGCGTGGTGGATTATGGCCCACTCCCTCTTACAAAGGAGGCGTGTGTCCCAGCAGTGGACATTATAGGCTGATTATGCGTAATGCTCATGCACTAGGTGTTTCGGTATTATTAATTAGAATGTCCAATTCTTGAAGCAGGATTTAAAGTATATCTTACAATATCATTGCACTCGTGGTATCTCTTGTCGACTCCCTGGCAGTTCGGCTCGTGTGTTTGTCTCGTTACTCTAACTGTGATCACCGGTGGAGGGATGCTGCTGTTGTCCAATGGTGGAATGTTTCTGTAACAAGAAAATGTAAAGTCAATAACATGGAATAAAAAGGTTGAACTGTTGTTGTTTAGATAGGACTCTATCCATGCTTTGTAGATGAAGTAATGTTATTGAGGAACCTAATGAGTGATTTTAGTTTGATAATATCCTAAAAGTCGTTAATCATTTTGCTCTTTTCTCAAGCTGACGACGAACCCTGTTACATAACTTAGACACAAAATGTCAAAAAATATATATATTATAATTTATTAAACGCTTTCACTTCCAAAAATTGACATTGCTGGAACGATTTCTCTTTTGTTTTTATTGTTTTACCTAATAATAAATCAAACTCAAATACGTCAACATTAATTAAAAGTGATAAATCTAACGTTATAATTACGTTTATATTTTATACAGCAAATAGAACAAAACATTAGGTCGGCGTCAACACAAAAGCTCCTTTAATGAAATCAACGGAGCCGCTAACAAATAGCTCTAAACACGTTAATCTAATTTAGTGGTAGTAAAAATAAAAAGTTGTGATGTATCACCGACCAAATCGTTCCACATATTAGTAGTCAGACTTTACAAATGTTCTTCACCTTATAAAAGGACTAGAGCATTAATTTAATGTAAACTCAGCCACGAATTTGAATATTCATGTTCACGAAGAGAAAGATTAGTTCCGCTCGTACTTACATTTATCTAGAGGTCTTTAAAAAGATAAGTACAACATCACTAGGTTCCTTGGCGCCATTAAAAAGATGACACCTGAAGATTACTTTGTAAGAGACGTTAATGAAAAGCGACCGTTAACGTACTAACCTGCAACTATATGTTACAAATTAAGTGATTACATTTTATCATCTAATAGGGTAGGCAAGGTACTAAAATGAAAATAATTAAGCTAAGGGCATTGGAATTATAATGCAACAGGGCTTCCTGTTGCATTATAATTCCAATGCCCTTAGCTACTAAAATTTTATAAAAAACGTAAGTGCAATGAATTAAATCGAGCATGCTCAAAAATATTTGGTAATAACTAACAGATGTCTTGATATATAAACTAACTAAAATTTCCAGACGCAATAGATAGGGGGTAATATTTCATGAGCGGTCTTATTGCCGTCCAAATGAAATGCGTACGCGACGGTGCGCGAGAGTCCCATGACAAACGACGTCCATCCTAATTTGTCGAGCATGTTCCACCACGCTCTATCAGCTGGATACTATCGACCGTCTGTCTGTGCGTCCGTGTCCATAATGAAGGAATTTATAACTTAGTCTAACAGCTATCTGTATTTACGGAATATTGAGAAATTAATTTGATTAATTGTATCATTATAGATCTTTATATTAGTTTGGAATTGCTACAACGTTGTTTCGTGATCCAGATAATCTTTAACGCTATCTAAGGCTCCGTCTACTTGCGTATTTATTAGTAATACCTAAATAATATTCAGTAACTCATTAACCTCTATTGAGATCTACATCCTGGACTAAACTGGAACTAAAGCATAAACAGTAAATGGATTTTTCCCAGACCAAAGAAAAGAATCATTAGTGAACCGAGCGATCACTTAATTTTTACAAGGCATCACATTTCCTTTGGCCAAATTGCTTTTCCCCAGCTTTTCTACTTACTCGAATAAGGACTTGTATTATATTTTTCCTTTTCATAATGATATGTGTCACTATACGTATAGGTAGGTACTAAAGCATAGATGTGTATAGGTATGTATTTAATCTAGTCTCGTTCGAGACCGTTAAAGCTCGGCGCCGCTGGCGGCACCCACTAATTAAGAGTGACGGTATTTTGATTACCTACTTATCTATCTAACAGGACTCGTATCTGGCCGTATTAATCCTGGATCCTCAACTCGTTACAATTATCTCGGTTCAAGCATTCATTTGTACGTAAATAACCTGACCTGATTACCAGTAACGGTTCTAATAATCTGTTTGGATTATTAATTATCATTTGACTGATGGGTGGGATGTTGGTATTTGAGAAGAGCTTGTTATTGTAATTGTTATTTAGCAGAGCCTTTGATATTCAATTTAAGGGCCATTTAGGGGCAAATCTCGGACGTCTGAACATAAATCTCACACAAACGCATTCTATCCCCGTCAGGCCGTCACACTGACCTGTGAGGCCGTGACCACCACTCAAGTCACCCGCACACAAGCATGGGAAGCGGCCCCCGTGCCAAACACTACATTCAACTGACGTTCTGACGTCAATTACCACATGTTAAAAAAGCAATCCCTCATTAGTGCTGCAACTACAAATATGTAGACAAAAATGAAGTTTGTCTTCTTTATAAAATGGACGGTAATCGCGAGGTCATTACGGGCTGTATCGGAGCTGATGCGTGTCAATCAAGCGGCCGAGTGCAAGCAATCAATGCTCCCACTACAATAACAGCTTGTTACAAGCCACGCTACGGGGTTTCCATTACCTTAATTTAGTCGATAAAAACCGTACGAGCCGGGTCGCGAGGGCATGTTTAACCTTTAACCTGCGCACACGTTAGAAGCTTTTACACTTGGCGAATATTTAATGTAGCTCTCAACTTAAGAGTAGTTGAGAGCGTGCTTTTGAATAACAGAGTGACAAATTAATTTATAATTTAAATCAGGATGAGGACATTAAAGAGAAGGGAAACATAAATGCATTTAAACCACTCAGTGATCTGTAAATAACAGTGCTATAAGCTCGTGAACAGAATAACAGTAACTTAAGAATGAATACGAAATTAATCCTGTCTGGATTCTGTCAAAGCATATTAGAATAATTTTGTTCTACACCAGCCCGGCTCGTGTCTTTGCTTGCATTGCTTTGCATGCAGACAAAGATAAGTTCCTCTATTTGCAAATTCAACAAATACCAACTCTTTCTTGTATTTGTGAATAGACAGAATCCTTTTCTATATGCAAACTCAAGAAAGAGTTAGTACCAAATTCCACCCACACAACGTGATCTGCGTGATTGATTCACAAACTTCATTATGTACCTACACAAATAATATGGATTATCATGTCATAGAAAGACCACCAACATCAAAGCTAATAAAATAATTGCGGGCACCAAACTGATTGAGGTTCAAACGCCGTCATATTACTAAATTGCATATGTCAACGGTTTGATAAACGCAAATGAGCCAGATCTAATCACCGACGACAGCCGAATGCCACCGAAGTCGTGCCCGAAACAATCTTAATTAAACAGTCGAATATTTTCTAGTTGATTAAAATTTTTGTACCGGTTGACTAGTAAATCATACGCCTATTTGATAGTATGGCAATTATTAAAATAGATGCTGACATTTTAGTAGTTTAAGCGGAACTTGCTCACTCTACACGAGATCGTGTTTTGTTTTGCGACCGATCCGACAAGTCTGAAGGTGTAAAAGAGGCTTAAGCGAATTACTTTAATAGGCGTGTAAAATGTTAGTGTTTACAATTTTTGCTTTTATGAGCAGTACATGATGAGATATTAACGTGCGTCGGAGCGCTGTCGGCACCGTCTTGTTCGGCAATTTGTTATCTTACAGCGATTCGTTAAAGAGAAATCACGCGATTACTAAAATCAGAAAACTGTTTGCACGAACATACATCTCGTAATTATTTATGAATCTAGTAGATTTTCTTACATTTTGTAAACGATTGGTTATAGTTTTGGAAAAGTAGCCGTAACTGTGTACAACAGAATGTTTGCTTCTACAGCCAATATGAATTTCACGTATATTGATTTACCTAAGCTCATTAGAAAAGTAACTTTCTGTATAGTGAAGAGGTCACTAGCCTTAGATTAACAACACAATCATCCTACTTACAAATGTAAAAGTTTCTCAAAAAATAAATAAATGACACCCTAGGGGCAGTCCCCCGCAACAAGGATTCGTCAGCGCAAATATTACACACTCGCAAGTTGTGTGCGATATTTAATCTGACAAAAGTAGGTATACAAATATCACACTAACTGTTTTGTTCATCGTGACATCATCGAGTGGATCTTCGTTAGGAAACCAGTCAGTTTGTACCAAACCTTAAGAAAACCCAGAATAAAATTCCAACGTAGCTTCTTTATATATTATAAATTTAAGTCGCTTTTCGTGTTTGTCTATAAGTCCGCGTTGTTCTTATTAACCACGCAACAGATTTTGATGAGGTTTTCACCATCGTTTAGAGAATTTATTCAGGAAGGTTTAGGTGTATAATACGTTATTATTAAAGTTACAAATAACTAAGAAATCACAATGGTTTGTCAAGTCTTAAAAACCGTGCTAAGTAGCAGTGGCAGTGGCGGCCCAGTGGTAATGGCCGTGACTTACAAGTTGTAGGTCGTAGGTTCGAACCCAGAGAGGCGCTTTACTTTGTGTAAATTATTCATCATCACTGCTCTCAAAATGGTGAAGGAAAACATCAAAAAAACCGGCATGTCCAAGTCCGGCGGCAATGACAAGACATGTGACATCTACCAACCCGCACTGGGCCCGCGTGGTGGATTACGGCCCACTCCCTCTCACAGAGAGGAGGCCTGCGTCCCAGCAGCGGGAACATTATAGGCTGATTATGTATGTATGTATGTTAAAACCGTGCTAAGTAGGAGCGGGTCGCTAGTTATCTATAAATTCTTTACCTAGGTAAGTCACGTCATCCCTCCTCGTTATTATCCACTTAAATCTTTACCTGGGTAAGCACGACCTCTCCTGCACGGAGACGCCTCCGCCACAGCTCCTGGAGCAGGCGCTCCAGCTGCTCCACGCACTCCAGGCATACGCCTCGCCTTCAACTTCCACGTCATTTTCAGCTTCAACCTCGGCCTCCTGGAAAAATATACGATACGTTGTATCATCAACACCCCAAGTGTTAAGTGCCCCCGCCAAGACGAGGCAGGCGAAGCGCAAGGAGGGCACTGCCTACCTTTTCTCGAAGCGCTTCGTCGTTTTTTTGAACCCTCATAACTTGTGTTTGGATTATAGGTACCAGATAACGAAATTTTCGGGATATAATGTCAATAGTAGATTTATTAAACGTAGAAAGTTTCAATTGCATAGCTCTTATACTTTCGATTTTATTGATCGATATCTAAAAAACCCCGATTTCGTCACTCACTGACTCACTGATGGATCATCAAAATTCTTATACAATTTAACGAAAATATGTCATCACTTTATCCAAGTTTTTGGGTTCGTATAAATATTAGTATGTCTTTAATATCAACAGTCTTCTTTTCTTTTTTCTTCTAATTAGATGATAATTTAGTCTTGTCTGCATTAATAACCTTCTTCAAATTGTGGGTCACCACAAAAACAATACCTACAGCTAGACTAAAAACGTGGTGTTCCACATAGTTCCTACTAAAGTAATTTACGTTAGGAATGTATCAAAAAATTACCTGTGTTGATTCTGTCGTCGTCAAATTCGTTGCTGAAGATAACATTGCAATTTGAACTATCACGAATGCCCTGAAAAGGAAAGTAAACAATACATATTCATGAATCTAAAGTTCTAGCTAAACAAAATAGGACTACAACAAACGACTTTAAAAAAAAAAGTGAAAAAATAACTTAAATTTCGGAAGTCGGTGTCTTTGCTTTTCAATTTTCGTTTTTTGCCACCGACTTCCGAAATTTAAGTTATTTTTTCACATTTTTAGTGTTTTTTTTTTTAAGTCGGTTGTTTTTTTGTATTTTTTTTTTATTTTTCACTTTTTAGTTGTGGTACCTACCCCACACAAATTCATGTACCTTTAAAACTATATTATATGTTACTGCTATGTAAATAACAGTGACGGAGTGAAATAATTAAATCATCTACATACGCAAAGTGGGAAAAATACATAATTATTGAAGCTAACTCAAAAACTACGCAAGTAATATTAATAAAATTTACATGGGACCACCTCTGAACCATGACCTACCAAACAAAAAAAGAATCATCAAAATCGATTCATAGTTGGTGGCGTAATCGCATAACATACTTCCAAAAACAAAAAACAAAAAAAAAAAAAACAGACCAATTGAGAACCTCCTCCTTTTTGAAGAAGTCGGTTGAAAACAAAATCTCATAAATTGTTTGCTAGTGAAGCCACGTGCAAACTGGCGCGATATCGCGGGCGCGTCAGACAACGCAACCCTTGTCGCGCCCGCGATATTGAGCCAGTTTGTGGGAGCCTTGATGCTACGGCAATTTAACGAGCAGTGAAAAATAGCTGATCTAACAACGAAAGATTAATAATCGTCTCTTTCCTCCAACAATTTGTCAGTCTAACCATACTTCACACGATTTACCGCTCTCACGGATAAACGGGTAATAAGAGCCAACATTCACTGATTGTTTAAAGTTTAACAAGCAAGCATGATCATGATCATACACGGCTAAATTGGTGGGTGATGTTAGTGACATGGAAACACTTTGTTTAAGTATTACTAATTTCCCGATTTTGGTTGTTTTCGTAGGGTTGGCACGGAACTTCATGTGAAAATTTAAACCACCTTAAGTTTCAAAGGCACTGGTATGAATAGGTTAAGTATACTTTTAGTAAACAAATTCATTTTTTGATTTCTAGTGACAACCCAGTCACTAAAGTTTTCGCGTAAAGTAAACATTAAACATGGTAAATATTCTAACGTAGATAAATTAAACATTTGTGCCTAAGTAAAAACAGGCTTGTGACTAAGTAATAACAGCCGCACGGGTCGATCGATAAGGTTAAGCTACGCTTGCCGCGGTTGGTCCTTGGATGAGTAACCATCTCTACATACCAAGATCCTCCGTGCCTTGGAAAGCACGTTAAGCCGTTGGTCCGGCTGTCATTTGTTGACAGTCATTACGGATCGTCAGAAGCCCGAAATTTGACAACCAGTCTTACCAAGGGGTATCATGTTACCCAGTAACTGGGTTGTGGACGTCAGATAGGCAGTCGCTCCACGTAAAATACTGGTATTCAGCTGCATCCAGCTAGACTGGAAGCCGATCCCAACATAGTTGGTAAAAGGCTAGGCAGATGATGTGATACATCAAAAGTTCCTTAACAGCACAAAAGCTTCATGTAAGTCATCAGGTCATCGATGACACCACACGGACAGCCCTGTGCGGTCTGCACCCACGCAGTTCTCACCGCGTTGCGCAATCTGACAACTCCATTAGAAGTCCGAGGCTGGAGCGAGACGCACCGCTCGAATGCACCCGCAACGCACTCCACATTAAAACGATCAAACGACTCTGTAAAACGCCCTAATGAACATCTTAAGTGGCTTATTAAGTGCCGATCGCCGTTATTTTTATGTTAAAATCACTTCGTCTACAACTACCACATGAGAAATCATTTCGTTTTTGAAGTGTCTCTATATGACGAAATGTTAATGGCTCGAAACTATTTGCAAGTTTATGATCATAAATAACCAACATTACAATTTTATTTTACTACAATTTATGGCTCTCATTTTAATTGATTTATTGCTAAGGCCTGCCTCAAAACAAAAATTTGGACATTCGCTAATCAACAATTTAAATAATTCAAAATAAATGTAGCGAGTTATTAGTCCACGTGATTGATACACGCCTCCTTGGCACACGCGTAATACAACCAATTAAATGTACAAGTCACCTCAACTCAAACAAAGATACAAATCAAAATTAACAATGATAATTAACATTAATTAATGGCTTTCTAGTAGAATAAATATAAACATGTCAATAGTACTAATTAGATTTACGCCTGCAACCGCTAGCGGCGACCGGCAGCCCGCGGCCAATTGAACGCAGAACCACGCGCAAAGAATAATGCTATATAAGGTGATGAACACATTTGAAAATAAACAAGTGAACCTACAAGGAATTACGAAGTCGTTAGGGACGTTTTCACGATCTTGTCGAGAGCATGTTTATTTGGCTTCCTAAGCATTTTGAGGAATTAAAATTTAGTTTAACTGTATCTTATTAGATATTATTCGTATGTAAACAAACAATTTAGTCTACAATACAAGAATCTTCTGAAATAGCATTAAACATTCAATAGCTGCTTTACAGAAATAAACAGCGGTACACGCCGCCGACAATTTTAGGAGCGTCTTCAGATTGATTTATGTCTAATTGTTATGTCATTGCCACAACTTCGTGTATAAAGACAAAAATAGCTCCAGGTCACTATCCTTGCCACGGCTATAATAACTCAGGCTATAAAACGAAGTGCTTTAGTTTACGAAGTTTGTTCAAGAACAAACTGTTATCTAAGAATAATTGCACCTGCGCAGGTTACAAATCGACACAATTCAACACTGCTGTAAACAGTTAGATGCAGTGTGGTTCCGCCCCGGGATATTGTCCGTTATGGCTAAACAATCGGTAGTGAAATAAATGTGACTTATAAAGTCGTCATAAAGCTTCTTGTCAACATAAACTTTGTCAGCACACAAGTCATTAAATAAACCATTCGGTAGTTGGCTACCTTTTTAGAATTCTGTTAAAATGTTTGACTCAAACAGTCAAACAGTGGACAGTTTCGACACACTGTCAATAAAAGCCACAAAATTAGCTTACACCGTAATTTATTCAGTAAGGCGACGAATTAAGAGATAGCCCCGTCCCTCCCTGCCCACTCAGAACCAGTTTCCAAACGCATAGGTAGGACCCGTACGACCCAACAAGTAAAGGACAATTTCAAGATCACGGGACTTCGCTCTTGACCTTATTTTTTTTCTCCTGACGCAGCGCGTGCGCATCGCAGTGAATGGGCCGTATAATTTCTATTTACTTTTACTCTTAAAGGACTCAAGTAGTGATCATAAAAAGTTTACCGTTTGAACACGTAGAAAAATATTTATTGTGGACAAATGTTTCTACAGCGGTCATTGTGGATGTTAGTTGGTACATTGTGTTCAGTTCACACGGTTAACGAGTGACAAGAGAGTCCTTAATCGGGAGACCTTAACGTTAAATTAAGTGGATAAATAAACGGTGGAACTGTGTCTTTATTTTTCTCCTTGTCCGTTATTTCTTCTACCAGCAAGATTTGATGTGTCATGTAGGTGACTACTTTTCACACATAGGCTGCGTGTAGCTTCGATGTAAAGCCCATCAATGTCGCATTATAGGTTACTAGCTGGGAGGTAATCTGGTGTAATCAGCACGCCTACCGTGACGCAGATGATCACATTTGAACCGTATACAACAGTTATGTCTAGTGATGTGCCGATGGGAATGTGAGGAACACTGGGAATTTTGCTAGCAAAAACACAAGGACTATAATTATGGCGTAGTTATCTACTAATCTACTAGTCATCATCTGCCTAGCCTTTTCCCAACTATGTTAGGGTCGGCTTCCAGTCTAACCGGATGCAGCTCAATACCAGTATTTTACATGGAGCGACTGCCTATCTGACCTCCACAACCCAGTAACTGAGTAATACGATACCACTTGGCAAGACTCGTTGTCAGACTTTCGGGCTTTTGACGACCCGTAACGACTGTCAAAGATCCACAAACGAAAGCCTGGACCAACGGCTTAGCGTGCTTTCCGAGGCACGGAGGAGTCTCGATATGTGACACCCCTGATAACCCATCCTTGGACCAACCCCGGCAAGCGTAGCTTAACCTGATGGATCGACCCGTGCGGCTGTTATTACTTAGCCACGAGCTCCTCCTCGCTGTTAGTAGGTATCTACTAATATTCCTAGAAATATAGTATCAGTAGAAGTGTTTGACACTAGTCCTATACAATTTGGCTTATTGTTTATGTTGAGGTATAACGATCGAAAGTGTTCGTTTATGTCTTTTGTTTAAATCTATACATATTATAAATTAAAGTCGCTTTTCGTGTTTGTCTGTATTGTTTGCTCTTCTGAACCACGCAACAGAGTTTGATGAGATTTTCACCATCGTTTAGAGAATTTATTCCGGAAGGTTTATGTGTATAATACGTTAATATTAAAGTTACTTTATCTACGAAATCTCGATGTTTTGTAGAAGAAGTTGAAGCAGGAACGGGTCGCTAGTAGATAATAAAAACAATAATAGACTTACAACTAAGCTATCAATATTAGGTTAATCGTTTTGTTATAGGTAAAGAGAAGAATTTGATTTACTCATTTAGTAGATGAGCAAATATAATATGTATATCAGCTGCTTGTATACGTACTATTTCTCAAAACATCCGCATACTACTATATTCACAGATCATAAACTTTATTATTAAATACTTTTAATATATCTCGGAAATCAGTACCTTGAAAAATTCAATGTATACTAACGAGAGTTGGACGTCTACTGTTAACCGTCAAACTAATAGGGATGCGCGTAGAAAGATTCGATACGATATTTATAAAAATTAAAAATTTAATGAAGCTAATAATATAAAACTGATGTATAAATAGAAATAAATAAAACAGATTTTGGATACAAAATATCCAATATCATTAAAAAACGACGCGACGCGAATTTTAACAAAACAATTTCTGAGAAAACTTCACGGCGAACAATGCGGCGGCGCGCCGCGCGACGTATCGCGCCAGTATGTAAGAGCCTTTATTTGTACGGTAAAATAAAAAAAATATAATTAATATTTATTGCGACTTTATGAACCAATTTTTTTTAAATAGATTCTATATTTAGTGCATTACCATGTGAGAATTAAACCGTAGCGATTCTAAAAACCGATTCTTATAAAAAAGTGGTGCATCCCTAAAAGAAAATGAGATAGTGTGGTGGCAGTGGTCCACACACGTTTGCTTCGCTCGTAAACGTAACGTTCAAAAAGATTTATTAGATATTGAGTTTGTTCTATAGTTTCAGTATTTCAGGTAAGCGAAACATTTTATAACCCTCATGTAAATATTTTACAATGACTCTTCTAGATGACCATAAAAAGGTTCAGATATTCAATCGGTTTATCAATCAGGCTGACCAAAGCAGTTACTATCTCTACTACAATCTATTCATCTTTTTAATCTACATCACGTATGTCAGATCACATTTTTAAACTTGCCATGACTTCAGTTTTTATACGAATTACGTAGCTACCTATGCTATAACTAATAAACATCTAAAACATAATTATTTATACGTTAAATACTCACCATAATAAATTTTTACTGAGAAAATATCTTTTCTTCTCCATTTTACGACTTCACTGTAGATTTTTATTACTTATAAAGTCAAACTTGTCTGTGTTCATTTTATTGAGTAACGACAACTTAATGATTATCTTTTAAACGATAGATTTATGTTCTCTGAGAATAATCTAAACATTTCACACTGAAAGTGTTTGCGTGACGTCACTCCACGATTGCTTGACACCATATTGAAGGAAGGTCCAGTTTCATGTTTTCTTGCATGATTTCTGAAACAAAAGAAGGTGTTTTGTTAAATCTGTCAAAAATAAAGAGCTTGGTATGGACTGTTTATGGAGGCCGCAGTCAGAGGCTCATGTCGACAATGGACTGAACTGATTAATTGATTACAGAAATTTAAATTATGAACCTTAGAATGTGATTAGTTAAGCCATGATCCTCATTAAGTTAGACAAAAATGTCCACTCCCATCATATTCCTCTAGAGCCATAATCAGGGCAGGACACATACAAAGCTGAGAAGGCTAGGAAACGGAAGCAGGTACCTACTAAGATAAGAAGTAAACAAAACATTTAAGAGGAACACTGACTCACTCTCAGTAGGAGACGGGGTTAGGAGAAGGAGGCCAATGCAGTTGTGGACTTATTTTTTGTAGGACTAACTGTAAGTTTTTCCAATCATTGAAAATAAGTTCATTGCTTTTAAAGTTTGAAACGAATGCTAACAGCATTTTTAGCTGTTAGCAACATAATTAATTTTCCAGTGAAGAAATCAAAGCAACAAAATATGAATTGCAATAAAAATTGTATGCTGAAAAATAAAACCTCTTACGAGTTTTACTGAAAACTGTATTTTTTTAAACTTTAAACAAAAAAATCGAAGGGACTGTCGAATTAAACAATGTAGGTATTCTGAACAGTTATCTGCTTCTATATTTAATTTTAACAATAGACAAGCATATAACTGTTCAGTTTCAGTATCCATTGTATAATTCGACAGAAGAAAAACATTGTTCATACAAGATTTGTATGGTTATAGTGACATAAGCTGAGCTGCGGAGGCGGAACGTAAAGCTTTCATGACATATTAGGCGCCTGAAATCCAGTAGACTGAAATTTATAGTACGTTTAATATGCGCCTTTCAGCCTCAACTCACATTCCTAAATTAAAAAAATTCCAAGGTGACCATGAGATCAGAATGTGAAACAACATGATAATTAGGCTCACCATAATTGACAAAATGATTTTAGTATGTGAGTTCACTATTCGCAAATTCTTAGCAGATGGAACAATGTATTACATTTTCTAATAAACATGTTCACAGCCAAGAAATTATTCATCATAATTTCTCCCGAGAGCGCGTTATCTCCTTGAGAACAGAACAGAGTCAATAATGAAGGCAAATATTGTGATACTGCGTGTTACCAAAGTATTACGACATGACTGCACTGTGTCACTGTGTTACCGTACAACCTGTTATCAATAACACGTGTACTGAAATAACTGAGATGTTCTACGTGATTAAGAAAGTTGGGAAAATACACGTGTCGCCAACATAATTTATGAAATTATTATCGTGAAAATACATAATGAGACCTTCAATTGCTTAATATCTACAATGAACAGGCAGTGTGCGTTACCCCAGCAAGAAAATGTCTTCTAGAAGGAATTGAGTTATACTAATAATTAGAGCATAATCTGCTGTAAATGCATGCTTATTGCTCGTTTCGAACGAAACACACATTTAATTAACCACAGAGTAACGAACTGTTTATTTATGTGTCAAAATTATCACCATCAATCTACGCTTAGAAAGTTATGTCGATCATTGCCCTGTATTTAGAATTCTTCACTGCTGAAAACTGTTTGAATCTTATTATTTTCTCACTATTCACGAATATAAACAAATACATACAGCTGAACAGACTGTAGAAGTATTCATTCAACGCACTAAAAGTGTAGTTTTCACGAAAGCTCACACGTGGCGCGAATTAAGGTAACTTCACAATACCTTATCACTGCGCCGGCGCTGCGTAGCTAAGGTGAATAACGAAGAGAGTAAATTGGGTCATAATCATAACGCAAACAATTCTGACATACAAAACATATTTACACGTTTCACTACAAAAAAGTAAGTTTAAGATACTTATAAAATATAAAACCGGTAATTTTAAAACATTTGGGATTCCTACATAATTTAATTTTTATTACGATTTTATTATGAACACAATCGTTATTTAAATGAAGACAATCCTTTTATAAGTAAATTAAATAATATATTATACAGTAATAAAAAGGTAATAAAATAATAATAAATAAACTTACCTATTCTAACAGTGATTGCCAATATAACGCCTACTATTAACGATAAAGATGAAACAGTCCACTTTAATAAAAATATTTCGCCGCCGTTATCAAATTTTAGTTACGATTTTTAGGTGGTTAATGAATTTATAATTATAATAGTTGTCAAAGTGAGCCGCGTGCTTAAGGGCGGTATCCCGCAGCGAGCATACGCGTCGCCCGATGTACGCACGAGCGAGTTGCTTTTAGCAGACTGGACATTGAACGCATCCGTAACTTCCAAAGTAGTATGGATGGAGAGTACTTCGTTATAATACAAGGAAATCATTCCTGGCCCTTGCCAACCACACAATTTATTAACAAGCGGGAATTAATTTACGCACCGATCAAGAAGAACCTATTTCTATGATCACATCGGAATGTCTCCGAACGAAATGCGAATAATATGCTAATTTATCGATAAAATTTTACTTTTATTATTTTAAATGGAGCCATAAAGAGGTACGTGACGCATATTTGTTCTGGAATAATAGACAAAAATTTGATTGGCAATAAAAAACGAGTTCGTGAACCGAATCGAGAATCAATCTTTGGTTATTCGCATTGCAATAATGTCGTTTATCATTCAATTGTTAAGCGGGCATTAATGTCGGTATCAATCGAGTATTGTTGTTTTGTGTATAACATGGCTAGGCCGGGGCAAATTTTTGCGGTTACTAACTGAACCAATAATGTATTGTTGTATCGGACTGTTACAGTCGTAGCTTTTTCTGCGCATGATGTAACCGAGTCTTTAGAATAAAGATAAATTCTACTCACTGGAGATAAAAATACGTTTTTGTGTCATGTGTACCTAATTGAAAACTGTTTGATTATTTTCGCGGACAGTAAACGCCCATAGACGTAATAACAATAAAACTTCAATTGGAACTTATTCAGTGTCCGCGAAAGTGTTAAGAAAATAATAAGCTAAATAATCAAAACTTTATTTCACAAAAACAATACAGATTTAACATGCATAAATACGAGTAGCTTGAATGAAAATGTATCTAAACATTTAATTAATGATATTGGATGATTATGGATTGGTATTTTAATGCATTTCTAACCAAAATAACATGACATAACATAAAGTAACCTACTTACATCGTTTACCTAGCCGATGCGCCCGCGCCGATTCTACAATATCGCATCCACCTGTATTAATTTCATCAACTGCATTCTAGAGTTTAAGGCCAAGTTCAAGTCACGACTATTTTGAAATTGATAAAAGAATCAATATCAGAAAAAAATCTAGCAAGTTTTCAAGGTAAACCGTTTAAGTAATAAAGATTCAATTCAGTTGCGTGTTTTTTTTTCTGGAGAAAAAGTATAATTAGGTATGGTAACGGCAAATACTATGACATCATTTCAGACCACAATTCTAAATTCTACCGTGGGTGTTAATTCAAACGTTTCCCCTTAACAAATTCCATTGATACCAAACCAAATCGTTCAAAACGCCATAAAATGTCCGAATCGCAGCGATTCTTTCGTTAACAAGAGAAGATCGGCTTCTCCATCGCTAGCTAGGTGGTCTACTAACACCCATACATTTCATTACCACACAATGTGAACGTTAACGCGCCTCTGATAACTTTTATTGTCCTTTCATTTCACTTTGTCCATTGCTAGAGTATAAATAGTCGTTAAAATACGGGCATGAACACTCTCAGTTAATGTCAAGAGTACTTTGTAACGTAGATATTTTTGTAAGTCTATGATAACCTTCAATCTGAAATGTTCTTAGCCTTAAATAGGTACAAAACTGCTACGAAAAAAAATAAGATTTAATTCAATTGAAAATGTCAATTGTTGTGAAAAACTACAAAACATCAAATAATGATAGTGTTTACAACATATTGTTTAGCTATAATTATAAAATCGTTAACAAAACAAGAGAAAGCGACCCTTTACAAACAAAGTTCATGCACTTCTAAGATTATTTGTATTGTAATTAATTGCATTTCAAGTACGCTTGATTCAAGACATGACAGTCAAAATATTTCGAGTGCTGTCTTGTAACAAACCTTTTTATAAACAAATAATGTAATTATCTGATGACTGTCTCGTTGGTCTAGTAGTCGCAAGCGCTACTGCTGAGCATGAGGTCCTGGGTTCGATTCCTGGGTGGGGCAGTGTTATTGAACTTTTTGGAATTTCTTAGTAGCAACCCGGAGTCTGGATTTTTGCCCGATTGATGACAATACAGGGTGTAATGGTAGACACCGTTGTCACTCAAACCATGGGTAGTTGACTTAAATATAAAAATAAATGACTGAGTAACAACAAAAAAAAACGTTATTTTCATTAAAAGATTTCTAAAAGTTTCTATCCAACACCGTGCTCGCTAGAGAAACAGCTGACTGACTGAGAGAAGGGTCGCACTCGCGGCCGGTCCGGTCACGTCCCGCGCCACCCACCCTTGTTGAGACGCAAGTTGGTTGCCCTAGCGCTCTAGGGTGAAAGGGTGAAATACTCTTCTGGTAAAATGTAGTTTTTTTTTTTTTTAAATTTGTAATTGTCCATTGATTTTACGTTCTATAAATGACACCAAACCACTGGGTTCAAGGATAACGTTGTTTACCCTAACAGCCTGTATAGGCTCGCCCCCTTTTACATGGGACTTAAACATAACTACGGCGAAATGTGCGTGTATAGGCGTGATTTTATATTATGTAATGATACAGTAAAACACTTGATAAGTAAACATTAAAATTAACAAAATATATCTTTAAGAAAGCTTTTTCCTGCAAAATAAAGAGTAAACCCATGTCCCTTATAAATTCACAAGGCATTATTATTCATGAATGAATTCTATCGTGACATCTTCGATTATGAATGATAACTTATAACTGTATAAGCAAATAAAACTCGATTCATGCGCATACGTGGATGCAATGCAAATTAGGGTCCAATTATCACCTGTTAGCAGGTTTGAGTAACCTTCGGTAACCTTTGACCTCATACAGGGTCTTGATACACTAACCTCCTTACTTCTATGTTAGATTTATTGTTATATTTATTGCCTTTGTGTCAGTTTTCTGCTTTCTTTCATTTGAGTTTGACATTTGGAACGTAACCTACTATAAGGGCTGTTAAAGTGAGATGTCGGTGTTAACAATGTTGACGGTGGAATGTAAATGGGATAGAGCCTATTGTAATGTATTTATAAATGGAGTATTACTGCAAATTAAACATAGGATCGATCTTGGTACGGTCAGTTACGAAAGTCTGTACCTACTGCAGTTTTTAGTATTTCATGCAGTGAAGAATTTTCTTTGTTTCAGTACCAAGTAAGCAATGATAGCCTATAGTGTGACCGTCGGACTACCAAGTCATAGGTCTCGAGTTCGAACCCAAGCCACGCACCTCTGACTTTTCGGATTCATGTGCGTATTGTATAATTATCACTTGGTTTAAAAACGGTGAAGGAAAACATCGTGAGGAAATCGGCATGCCAGAGATATATTTCTCGACGGCATGTGAAGCCAAGTCAGAGCCCTTTGGGCAGCTTTAAAACTCTGACACCAGGTTAGTCACTAACCATACGAAAAGAAGAGTTACCTACCAAGTAGGTAAGTACATACCTACATAATGTTTCGTTGTTTTCTAACAGTATCGACCAATTTCAATGATTTATTCAAGAAACACATTCGTTACATGAACATATTCAGCTTAAACACGTAAATAAAGCAAGTTTTTCTCATACTTCACAATATCGACGTGTACGAAGTGGCTACTCGAGTGATCTGCAAGCTCACGTTGGACCAGAAACCGCATATCAGCTACAAGTGGGTAAAGCTAGTGACACACTGCTCACTTTCCAAGAGGTGAGGTAAAACTTTAACCGCAAGTGTGTCGTAAACTTTAGTACCTAAATTAGTATTTCCTAGATTTTGGTGGGGGGACGTAGTCGTTGGCGATGTTACCTAGTGAAGTCAGAAATCAGAACTAAGTATCATAAAACAACTGAATATAAGGCGGGACAAACTTTGTCTATAAAATGTACTAAGAATATTCAATGGATAAATAAACAAGAACATAGTGTTTTTACGTAGTTAGGGACTATTCACACTTATTCTTCATATTCAGCTTATGCCCATAGAAAACAATGATTTTGTATGGAGACGCGTACGCATCCCTTCAGCTATCCGCGTCTATTCAGCTTTCGCGGCAAAGAAGTATAAAATTAATTACTACAATATATCGAACTTAACATAAAAGCAGAAGCTTAATCTTACTAGCTGTTGCTCGCGATTTCGTAAGATAGCCAATTGCCTTTTCTAGGTCAAGGTCTACCCAGGTGCCAAATTTCATCCAAATCCGTTCAGCCGTTTTAGCGTGAAAGTGTAACAAACAAACAAATTCACTTTCGCATTTATAATATTAGTTAGGATTAGGTACTTCACAAAATTAACTTTCTTAAAATTTTATTCTCCTCCACAATTCCACCATTATGAATCAATCCTTAGCCAGGTAAGGTAACTACGAGTGAGCCATACAAAAAGCAGCACTCCAACCGACCCAATCTATCGCCATTAATCGAGAATGTATTCCGTCCACCACTGTTTACTTAAAATAACCTGTAGCGACGTTGAGCAAATACTAACTTTTTCTATATTCTAGTGCCCATCTAACACCGGCTGAACCATATCTAAGTGGCTTGCAGGCAGCTTATGAGGAATGTAAGCAGGACCAGGAAGATACACCGATTATCCTTTAATATTAAATGATGCCCGCGGCTTCGCCTGCGTTGATGTCGGTTATTATTATACGTATACTCAAACCTTCCTCGAAAACCACTCTATCTATTGGTGAAAACAACATTAAAATCGGTGCAGTAGTTTTTCAGTTTATCGCTAACAGCAAGCGTAGCATGGCGCTTTCTATCTCTACGAAGAATAGACATAGATTTTTCTATACAAAGTGACAGTTCGTTTCTTCATTTTTGACATCCAACGTAGAAATCTTTCTACAATCTGTCATTTTGTCTTTCATTTGTAACGATCTTTGTCTAGGTCTTATTGTAGGTAGACTATTTCGGAAGAAAGTTTTCTATCCTTACTGTCAAAATCACACTGAAAACCGATTAATCCCATGACAAAACAGAGAATTCTGAGTCGAATCATGTAAAAGAGTGAATTTCGTAAAAAAGTACAGTTGACTCTTTCTACTTTGCTGCCGTCTCGTACTGTCTATTCAGGAAACGTCATTTTTTTCTACTCTTCCGTCGACAAAGCGGTGCTCATGCTACGCCTGCAGGACGACAGACAGACGCAGTGGAGGACTTTGTCTTATAATATGTAAGGATTTGTAATCACGTTTTCGAAAACGGCTCTAAGGATTTCAATGAAATTTGCAATATTATAGGGGTTTACGGGGGCGAAAAATCAATCTAGCAAGGTCTCATTTCGAGAAAAATTCGTTTTCTCTATTTTCACCCGAGCAGAGATCGGTCGACCAGGTACTTGTGAGTAATAATATTAAACATGTTTCATTTTAAAAATTGTAGTATTTTATTCTGGTTTGCAGAAAAAAAAAAACAATTTGTAACAATTTTCCTTGTTTATTTCAGAATGCTGAATTCAGGATTTCATTTTAAAAAATCCTTAAATGTCCCAGAAGATAAACGCCAGACATTGTTTGTCTACGTGACCAGACAATGCCTACTTAGTAGGATTTTTTTAGACAGCTTAATGAGGCTAATTGTTATTTATTTGGTATTTATATACATTGCCCAATTCCGAATTCCATAACCAACCGACATTTAATTTTTAATTTAACACCTGCACGTGACGCCAATCAATAAATAGTTCATGAATTTTTACGACACCCGCTTCAGGCTCAAGGACAAAAACAAAAGAAAATAATTGAAGTGGCCGATAAATAGATAGACACCAGCTACTTGATAGAGTCGAGGGTCAACAGGCGACAACGATCGGCAACTATTGGACATAATGATATAACTGCTGAACACCCGTGATTTCAGCGGGTCAATGACACCCCACACACATAGCTGTGCCATTTGAGTACCACTAGATGTTCCATTCATTTAGAAAACAGAACACAGATCTTTAGTGTACTTCCAGTATTTGGCAAGCCCGGCTGCAAGTTTGAACCAGTTCAATAAAGACGATGAAACATTCTGCTTCATAAAATAAATTACAATTATTAAGAACATGTCTACACGTTGTGGAACACGCCATTTTGTTGTTACGGCCGTTAAATACTACTTCTAAGAAGTCGTCTTTTACCGAACAGTATTATTGCCTAGTTGTAAATATTATTTTGTGTATGATAAGACACTACTTTTTCTTGCAATACAATTGCTCGCTCCAGCAATTTATTTCAGTTTCATAATGTTGTTTATTTTGACAGATCGAAAGGAAAAACTACTTTCAGTTTATTCGTGTCCAATTTTTCTTCCAATTTTTTTTAGGTAGTATAATTCGCTTTCGATGTATTTCGTTATAACTACTACACAGTGAAAGTGTTTTTATAGATGCGTTAATGTCCGTTATACTAATTGCTAGCTTATAAACTTCCGGATCTCACGACTCAATTAGAAATGGATTATGTTTTCACACCTCTTATTTGGCCTAAACGTTTTTTAAACATTTTTTTTTGTCATTTAATTTGAACCTTTTTTCTTGATGACATGTTTTTTTTTATGGTCTAGTTGGCTGTACGCGTCACTGTGACTATATGTATCATAAGCATACAGCCGAGAACGTTTCTACCTACTGCAGAGACACAAGCGTCCTCTCTGTCTTTTCAGTTTCAACAAAACGCTTGTAAATCCATACTAATATTATAAATTCGAAAGTAACTCTGTCTGTCTGTCTGTTACCTTTCACGCCTAAACCGCTGAACGGATTTCGATTAAATTTGGCAAGGAGATAGATGGCATCCCGGGGAAGGACATAGGCTGCTTTTTATCGACATACCACGCGGGCGAAGCCGCGGGCGGAAGCTAGTAACAATATAAAGTATATGTGTGTACGTCATTAATTTTCTACCACACGCACGTCTACCACATTATCGAATACCAGGATTTTTTTTTAAGACTCAAACTCTAACCTAATCTCTTTGCATTTCCAATAAATTAAAACATTTACAGGCACTTTTGAATTGTCAAAAAATCCAAGAAGAATCTGTTTGAAATAGGTTGAGTATCAACATGAGCAGCAAAGGCAGTAAAGTACCTAATGATATGTGAAGAATTTTTATAGAAAAACCCACCTATATTTTTCTCAATCAATGAGTCACTCGTTTGATGCAATACCTACTATAAAATTGTTATAGCCACTTTTTCTTAAGTGTTTAATAAAAACTATTCTCAAAATGTCACCTTTACCTACATCATTGTAATTATCTTAATGAGACTGAAATGGAGAAATGCGGAGTAAATAAGATAATTTAAATGGTTTTTCCATAAACCTTTAATTAATTTACGAAAATCGTTTAAAATTTTACCCCATAATTCTGTTAGGTGGTTGTGTTATTGTGAATGCCATTCAGGAAACACTTTGAATAAGTGACGATTCTAAATGAGCAATATTTTGAACGATGAAAAAAAAAGAACTTCCTCCCATAGTAGGTGTTCCAACATTAATACGACGAGATTGGGTCACATCGTGACCGCACCGACAATGTTCTGTCAGAATAACAAAACCTCAATTTAATATGGAAATTGAACAAGCCAATAAAAATATCGCTCCCTTTAAGCAAATTACTGTAACGGGCCATTGTATTTATGATACCTGTTTAAAAATCCGTAAGCCTCATTGAACAATCCAATTAAGCTTTAAAATACCTACATTTAAATTTTATTATGACAATAAAAATTTAAAAGGTACTTTTCAGAATGAAAAGCGCCTTTTGTGATGTTCAAATTACTTCCTCAATAACAAAACGTATCGATGTTACTAGTAACATCCACTCTAGAGAATGTTTGTTATTGTGAACCAGTGTAACAGAAATGTTGACACGCTGGATTAAAGTCACTCGCACCATTAAGTTCAGCTGGATACACGTTTAATAAAGACAGTAATCCCGTGTACACTGACAGTGTTATGTCTATCGATATTTTCTTTTATCGTAACGACTGGACATCTCTTTTATCACAATCTAAGCGATACTAAACAATCGAGATAAAAAAGACATTGTTGTAAACTATTAGTTGCTTAATAACCCTGAGAAAAAATTGAAAACAGTATCAATACATTTTCTGTTAGTTAAATACCAGATTGATCGTAAAAAATGCCAGATAATTTCCCTCTTAATACTTTTATATTTATTTAATCAATATTACGTAATGAACGGCAAAGTTATCGTGTAAATAATTAAATTATTGAAGGCATCCATGATGTGGAATGTTCCGAGTACTGTGGGTTAAAGTCGGAGCTCGGAATCACTCAACTATCGTATCTGTACGTAAATAAATTTAATTTTACAGTGCGTCGCCGGTTAATCGACTGACAGGGTTACGGCCATCGAGTTTGGATCTATACAGAGCTGTTACATTCAACAAGTTTATGTCAATTAATTTGGATGTTATGTTAGAGTTACTGTTAATGTTAGTTAAAAATTTAAATGATTATTGTTAGAGAGGTGAAAAGCCAATTAATTCCCAAGCATTTCATTATGGTCTATGTTTATGTCACAATGGAGCAGTACTTTTCATTCTACAGCTCCACAGCTCGAAATGAATTTGCAAATAAAACTTATTATATTTAACAGAATTCAGCTACTGAGTGTCTTTAGGTTTCCCAGTAATTTAAGTTTCCATAGTCAGCTTACTCAATGTGGTATTAACAACTCTTGATATCAGCACAGCAGTTATAAGGCACGTCACACGTCATCAAAATATTAGATCCCTACCTATGACCCCTACCCCCCTGTATGGTCCCTACCCAGCGTTTTATATGGGGAATTTTAAAGAAGTTGCATTTTTCATACTAACATTTTCTTAATTTATATAACAACCATGAACACTAATGTTTTGATACTTTTATGCACTAATGTTTAAATACTAAGATAACGTATGCCACTTAGATTAAGCGACAAAATCAAGTGATGGCTAAGTTAAAAAAATAGTGGTCATAATTATCTGCTAACTAAATGAGGAATCATTTTTAAGTTATTTTTTATGTTTGAAAACTGTAAGTAATAAGGTTTTTTTTTACTTTTGTTAGTTGTCTATGATGGTCATTATACGATATAACACCAAGCAATTGATGAATATTTTAAATCATAGAAGTGGCGAGGTTCTCTATTTGTGAGAAAAACACGCCAATTTCCGGTAGGGACCCAATATTAAGCAGCTGCTATCTACAGTGCATGACGACCACGTTCTAACGAGTTAACAAGCTGGTTGGTTCTTTTTACTGAGATGACTCGAACAGTAGATCGGGAGAACCATCTAAACCTTCAGTATATCTGTTTTTAGATTTAAAGACACTCATTGAAAGCATTGGGAAAGTAATAAGAAAAAGCCTAGTGTAAAAGTGAGTGTAGCAACTCTCAGTGGTATTAACAACTCTACATAAATATCCAGTGAGTTAATATGAACGTCATCAAAATATTGAGTGGCTGGTATAGCGCATGACGACGACGGTACAAGCCAGTTCCGTGGGGAGACACACGATTTGGTTAGCTTGAGTTACTTAACTACGCTGTAACTAGTTACTAGTGACCTTTAACTTAGATTAGTTTTCAGAAAAGGCTATGGATCAGCTATGTTGCAGTTGGCCAGTTTTTTTTTTTCAGTAAGTTGTGTAAAGTTTGAAAACAGTAACTGACAAAAAAACTTTTTACAAAAAAAAAACAACCGACTTCCAAAAACAATACTAAAAAAAGTGAAAACTAACTTTAATTTCGGAAGTCGGTGGCAAAACGAAAATTGAAAAGCAAAGACACCAAGTTTTTATTTTTCACTTTTTAGCTGTGGTAAATAACAGTGACGGAGCCAACTAAGATAATAATATCATCTACATACGCAACGTGGGAAAAATACGTAATTATTGAAGCTAACTCAAAAACTACGCAAGTAAAATTAATAAAATTTATATGGGACCACCTCTGAAGCAAGACCTATCAAAATCGATTCATAATTGACGGAGTAATGGCGTAACAAACATACAAAAAAAAAGAAAAAAAAAAACAGACGAATTGAGAACCTCCTCCTTTTTGAAGAAGTCGGTAAAAATTGCTTCACATCCTACCACCATATTAAGTGCTGAGAGTATTTAGTTTGTAGCGGAAAGTCTTGGTTACTATAGTTATTTTCGCGGAAAACCTTAGCTATGCCATAGCTGAGCCAAATTCAAAT